>OX104111.1:77107105-77707105 GCA_944474755.1 Limnoperna fortunei | reverse complement strand
AAATATGTAGATTTTGAACTTAGTAAAGATAATTTTTTCTCGGTGTTCCTCAGGAAGGCCAACTGTTAATTCTCCTTTTAACTATTGCAAAAAATTATATTTATAAATGTAAATTGGGAGATGCACTACCCAATATTCTAGGACTTAAACACAAAATTAGGAAATATTACTACCTAGAAAAATGTGTAGCAAAAAAGAATAACTTGGAACATAAAGTAGAAGAAATGTGGTCCCCGGTAAACATAATTTTTCCAAACTTATTACAGTAATATTTCTGTATTGTTAAAATATATAAACAATATAGCAAGTCAAGTCTGTTGTTACTCTGTAATAAAAAAAACAAAATATTTTTGAGGGTTGTATAGTTGTACCAGAACGACATGAATGTAAACAGTGTTTGTGTGAATCTGTGTATTTTGTGTACATGTGTGGGTGTGAATGTGTGTGTGTATGTGCATGTGTGTGTTTTTGTAAAAGCAATTAAATATATAGTTGGGATGTATTTTGAATTTTTCTATTGTAAAGATACCCATTACACCATAGTCAGGTGATGATGTAAGGGTAAATGTAAAATCCTGACTATGTACAAAAATAAATTAAAAAAAACAATTGTTGCAAGAGCAATTTTCTTTTACTAGTGGACAAGTATATTTTCATACTATTATTTACAAATAGTGAATTGTGTTAGTTTTTATTGTATTCAAACATTGATTTAAAATTGTTGAAGGCATTCAGTATAATTAATAATACATGTATACTGCCTTTAGTAGAGGGTGGTATGGCAGATGACCACACTCAGAAAAAAATTATTACAATCTGAAAAAATATAACCCTTTTTGACCGAGTGTGTAGTAATCTGCCATAACACCGTCAAATAAAGGCAGTATAATAATAATAGTCGATAGCTTTTTTATCCAGAAAAAATATATATAATTTTTTCCATTAATGCAGATGCCAAATGAAATTGTAGTTAACTTTCTATGCATCTTACCTGCACCTTGAGCATGTTCATTGTTTGAAAAGTGGAAAATAACTTCAGCAAAATTTGCCCAATCCACCAATAAGTTGATAAGCCATGGTCTTATTTCACTGACTGCCTCTTTTCCTTTTTTATTTAAATGTGCTTAGACTTCCTTATAGATATGCATCTTTCTATTATATACAATGACAGGTATATCAGCTGGGTCTGCACGTCTTCTGAAAGCGATTGCCTGTCTCTTCATTGTCACTGACATAGCTCTTAAGTACTGATTTTGAAACAAAAGTGTGGTACTTTGGGGGAATAAGTTCTGATATATTGGTCCCTCTGTTGCATCATGCGCGTCTTCATCTTCTAGACATAAAAAAATCAGTGTATGGTTGCATACATGCATTGTATAGAAATATTGTTTATTCACGTAGTTCTTTCTGAGATCTGATGACCAATTTTTTTAAAAATATTTATAGTGTTAACAGCTACATGTATGTTGTTTTGAAAGACGAACCAGCTACATAGGAAATATACATAGTATAAGATAGTGGTCAGACATATTAATATATGAAATTCATTTTTCTCTTTCAAATTGTAGAAATGTTTAAGAAAAAATCGAAGAATGTGTCCATGGGACACAGATGCCCCCGCTAAATAAAGTCTCAAACAGGAAGTATTGTCCGACAGGTCCGATAGTTGCTTAGGACGTACAACTTGTGATATTGAACCACATTGTCAAATTTCAAATTGTTCTCATGTACAGTTTCTGAGAAAAGCTTGACGGAAATTCGTACTATCGGACATACGTACCTACGTACAAATGAAGTCCCAAACAGGAAGTTGTCCGACAGGTATGAAAGTTGCTTAGGACGTACAATTTGTGATACTGAACCACCCTGCCAAATTTAAAATTGTTCTCATGTATGGTCTCTGAGAAAAGCTTGACGGAAATTCATACGGACGTACGTACGGACAGACGGACGGACGGACATGAGTAAAACTTAATACCCCCTGACATGTCGTCGCGGGGGCATAATTAAAAAAACCTCCTTGCATAGTCTTTTTTTTAATTTTAGATAACAAATCGTCGTTTAAAGGTTGATAAATGGTGGAGAATACTATTGTTGGTTGTTTTGTTTCTTTTGCTAGTTTGTTTTGATATTGCCGACTAATAACAGATAACCGCGAAATTGTTGTCAAAATATTTTTTTGATAATACAGACATCTACATTGAAATAGAAATGCACGGTTTGTTTACTGTACTTCTTTTTAATAATTTGTTTTCATTTAATCTCTATACCACATTATTATGAAATGGTTTATGAGAAATAAAGAATCTTGAATCTATCCTATAACTATTTGGTTAATGCTATCTAACCACACGAGGGTTGTGGGGCGGGGGTAACTAGGCATACTTTAAAGTATAGGTCTGCGGACGGAGATTTAAAAACCCACCATATTCATATATTTTCGGACGTTATAAAACGGGACAAAATAGTCCATTCACTACCAAAATGGTCAAGTGTTGTTTATGGAACACTTTGTACATGAAGAAGAGATTAAGAAGAGAATTGAGGGATGGATATTTAAGATAATTTGCAACTACCCAATGATATATTTTTCAGTGAAAAAAACCGCCCTTTTCATACATTTTTCAGTTGTAAAAAGTTACTTTTGTCGGATCGCACATCCGTACTACCATATATATACCAAGTTACCCCTCCTCGACCTCCCGTGTCTAACCACCCACAATGAAACAGGGTTGTGTGAACTAGATTGGAAAAAGTTGCAAACATTCTCGAGGGTACTCTGTCAGATATTTTGAAACTGATACTGTATAAATGTCAGACCTACCAGGATAGACTGCAAGGAATCAATGTGCCGTTGCAACTGGAGTTTTCATCTATGATGTATAATACAATTCTAAAATGGTATGCTATAACAATATTCAGTCTGTGTGTAGACATTCCAAACGTATTTCTTGTGTACAATATGTGTTGATGATAGTGGAAGTTTTATTTGGAAGAAGAAAGTTCATATTTCAAAGGAATTTTTAAGAAAAAATAAAACACAAGTTGATCCGTATACACAAATAAAAGTCACATATTCATACCTTATCCAGCGGTAATTTCATGTGAAGTTTATAAAGGATTTTCAGGTTAAACTGTCTTTTAAGGCTGCATTTCTCTGATAATGACTTATCTAATTTGTAAGAAGATTTAACTAGTGTGTAACAATGTTTAGGAAGTAGAATAGAGCATTTTAAAAATCACAAACACACAAACAAAAAAGGTGAACAAAACGTCTTCAAAATGTGTCTCGTTTGGCAAGAGCAAAGAACTCACGGTAAGCACTGATAATACTTTAATATCCGCGGTGAAAATTGTAATCAACCATCGAATAATAAACTGTAATGTGAGAATATTACCGATACATTTTAAAACAATATTTCAAAAATGCATTTTCCAGCTAACAATGTGCTGCGGTGGTCGTGTGGTTACAGTAGTAAGTCATCGGAAAAGTTGAACCCGACTTCAGACATGGTGTGCTCGACTCGAACCTTAATTTATACGGTCGCGGTTTTGACTAGTTACGCTTCATTTGCAATAACATTGCATCGTACTTGTTTACTGCAGTTTAATTTTATTCTATTATATGGCAATGATTTTATACAAAATAAATGGATTGGCCCTATGCGGCCGAGTAGTAGTATTAAGTAATCTTTATTTAAAGTCGGCAAGACAAGTAACAGAAAAACATAAGCTCTGCAGAGCTTTTAAACCGACATATACATAATTACATATTGTCACACAAATAACATTAATCACGATCGTAATAAAAAGCAAAGCATGCAAGACATAATTATTTGACAATATACGACTCTAAGAATAAGCACATTAACTTAAAAAGCAAGACATAAAAATGAAACATTTAACAAGCACATATGGAGGAAGCACAACAATAAAAGGATAGACATTTAAAACAAAACATAAAATCAAACATCAGACAAGCACATTTGGAAGCACACGCATACAGGCTAAAAAATTTATAAAAAAAAAGACATAAAAACAAGACATAATTCCACAGTACAGGGGCCGCATACCTAAAGGAGTTTTTGCCATACCTTGTTGTATTTACATGTGGTACCTGTAATAAATTAGAATATCTAAAGCTATATGTACATTGCTTCCGTTGAATCAGATCTGATAATACAATAGGAGATAACCCATTTAATATTTTAAAAGTTTCTATTGCTATATATCTAACCCTTCTAATATGCATACTTGGAATTTTTGCTTTTTCAAGTAAATCATCATACGAGGAATCATAATCAAAATATACAAATCTCAGAGCCCTTTCTTGGATTTTTTCTATTTTCTTGGTATTGGCTTGTGAGCAAAAATGCCATGATAATGGACAGAAGTTAAAATTAGAAGCAATAAATGTATGAAAAATAAGAAGCTTATTAAGCTTGCTCGAGTGTTTACCTATTCGCTTTAATATATTAAGTTGTTGAACAGCTTTTTTGCATATGTTAGAAATGTGAAAATCAAAATTCAACTGAAAATCAATATCGATTCCTAGGAGTTTAACAATGTCATCACATGAGATATGTGCTGTTCCAATATTAAAAATAGGATTTTTTGACTGAGATTTTTTACCTATTGCAATCGCCTGGAATTTTTCAGGATTGGCTTGCATGCAGTTCACAGTAAACCAGTTAATTAATTTGCTACTTTCTACTTGAAGTACATCTATAACTTCATCGTAATTTTTAGAATGATAAGATAAGGTATTGTCATCCGCATAATTATATAACGAACCTTTGTCGATAAAGTAAAAAATATCATTTATAAAAATGTTAAACAAAAGTGGTCCCATTATAGAACCTTGTGGGACACCTTTTTGTATGTTAGCCCATTTGCTAACTATATTGCCAACTTTAATCTGCTGTTTTCTTCCAGTTAAATATGATTTTAATAATTTTGAGGCATCGTCTGTTACTCCATATGCCGAGAGTTTGGAAAGTAAAATTTCATGGGGCAAGCAGTCAAATGCTTTTGATAGGTCCATCAGGATGGCTGCTATGTATTCATTTCTATCTAGGGCTTGCTTCCAGTCTTCAATCAGCCTCAGGAGTGTGGTTTGGCAGCCATATCCTTTGCGAAAAGCACAGATATATTTATCAAAAATACTTTCAAAATGTATAGATAACTGTTCTGCCAAGACTTTTTCAAAAATTTTTGATGGAATTGGCAATATACTTACGGGCCTGTAGTTGGATGTTAAAAAAGGATCACATTTTTTATAAATTGGGGTAACTTGTGCTTCCTTTAATCTGTTAGGGAATGTAGATGTTTCAATAGCTAAATTAATCATATTTGTAATTTGTGGTACAAGAGCAAATTGGCCAAGTTTTATAAGCTTTACTGACACTTTGTCTACACCCGTTGCCTTTTTTACGTTAAATTGATTAATGATCTTAGATACATCATTTACATTTGTAGGTTCAAAAGCAAAATTCATTTGCTTAATTTTATTCAAACTAGGGTGGGTTTCTTTATCAAATTGATAATCTTTTCCAATTTCGTTTGCGACATTAACAAAGTATTGATTAAATACATCTGCAACATGTTCATCTTTCCGGTGTCGTATTAAATTTTGCTACCATGACAATCAAGCTGCTTTTTAATGTTCGGAATACTTATTCGGTAAAACATCGATGTGTTCCGAAAGATCGTTATGAAAATCTGCTACCCAATAATAACGTGTTTGGATTATCGCCCTTCCACCAAGTTACAATAACAAAACCAATGTAAAAATATGAAATTTTCACGAGAGGGTTGGAGTTGGGGTACGGTAACATGGATGTACAGCCCAAAAGGGTCTCTTTTTCCCTTCCAAATTATATGAAAAGGTTGCTCTTTTCATTGAATAACATATATATTTGAGTAGTTGTAAATTATCTAAATATAAACCAAATTCCCCTTATTTTCATTTAAAGCTTAGGTTAACCGCGGTGACTAAGCAAATAAAAGTGCTCTATTAACATCACTTGATTACATTTAATGTCTTTATGTCGTTACATAAACCAATAAAACATGTTTCATGCAATGATAACAAATGGGTGTTAATGTGTATAGGAATGCCCAAAGATGTTATAATTAGTTGCAATTCTGTGCCATTGTGAAGACAATTGAGGAAATCAACACTAGGAGAACAAGTTCTAACAGACAGGAAACACAAATACATATTATTCTTTATATGTCATTTTAATTTTTATTGCTTTTGTTTTATAAACATTTTGATAATAAATGGATTTTTTTCGAAGTGGAGGTACAGTAAAATACAATTAAATATAAGAATATTTTTTGTTTAAAAATTCTATATACGATGTAAGTCACCATTGTATAAATAACGCAACCTTTTGTTAAATGTGTTATTACAAAACCGTTTCTTTTTTTTAAAACCTTCAATAACTCATAAAACTTTTACATTATGTGAAAAGATAGATAAAGAATGTATTGCCGCTGTGGCGTAACCAACTCTCATATTTCGTTACAAATGTGTATGTTAATTAAATACTAATGGCCACAAAGTGATGGCGCTGTAACTAATTTATGATCTCCTAAATTTGCCTGTAATCACTTAGGAATTGACAAGGAGTACCAGTTTTACTACCGCAGTTCGGGAGTTTTCTCTACTCCGGCTTTATCCCCGATAAAAACTGGACGCCATGATATAGCTGAGCTTAAAATGGCGTTAAACACCAATTGAAACAAACAAACAAACATGTACACGTAGGTTCACGTTCTGGCCTAAAGTATTATGAGATGGTATGGCCGAACCTTATAATTGACAAGGATTTGCCTCTTTATTGTGGATTTTTTAACTCGGAACTATGATATAGCTGTACAATTTCTGCAAGCGGCGTTAAAACCCATTACACCAACCAAAACCTTATTAACAAAAAAGTCTTTGCTATTATACAAATCAAGCGCGTAAATATATTGATGTTTGTTTGTGTTTAACGCCAATTTCAGCAATTTTTCAGCTATATCGTGGCGTCCAGTTTTTATTGTCCAGTTACATTGTAATAGTAACCCGCTCCCCATATCTTGCCAGATGATAAGATTGTCATATATCAACTGGAAGAAATGAAAATTAACGTATCTAAACATGTGATTTACATCGGACGTTTGCAATCCAGATTATTATTTTAATCATCCAAATCCATTTTTACAAGTTAAATGTTGCCATTAAAATGATCTTAAAGAGATAAGGACCAAAATACCTTTAATTTTAAATTTTTATCCTGGGGTCAAAACTTGAGCTTTGAAATGGCCCAAAAAATATTTTTTTCATTATTATTTATCCGATATTGGTAAAACTGTTCTCCCTGGGGCTATACTGTGATGCTTCCCAGTGTCCGATCTCTAGATGCATCATACGTGGTAAGATAGTTGATGTTAGCATTGTCAGTAAACAGGAAAAGAATTAAAATTTGTCTTGTAACCGGAATCATTTGTCCATAAAATACAAATCAAAAGCAGTATCCAAGAATGCATTGTTAGTATCCTAGATCCATTATATTCACAAAAATAGTTGATATAGACCTGTTCGCGAAAATGTTACGCTTCGGAAATTTCCGTTTAAGTTTTATACACATTTTATGATAAACATACACAAATCAATGCCACTTTCCTTTTAAAAAAGTTTGATTCCAATCTAGTTAAAATCATATTTTCACTTGACCCCCTTTTGCTATTGTCGTCGTGAAAATAGCCAAAGGGGGAGCCAAGTGAAGATATAATTTTAATTAGATTGGTTTGATTCCCACTATCTTGCATATTTTTCCCCTTTTTCATTCATCGTAAGCGATTCGTGATTTCTCGGCTTTTCTCGAGTGGCATGAACGGCGGTCTGCCCATTATGATTTCTACCGCCCCGTAAAAATGAAGGGTTTTCATCCCTAACTTAGTTCTGCTTACTAGTATTTGTTGGCCAATCGGGTAGCTATCTCCCAAATTAAGCAGCCAATCAAGACACATCATTGTTTATCTGTTATCCTTGAAGTACAACTGGTTTCTGCAGTGTAGAATTTGATCATTTATCCTGTCTCGTGAGAAACGGGAAAAAACCTGACCGCGAACCGTAGTGGATAAAGTGTTTGCGGAGTACTGCGTTTCTTGCGCGATGAAGACCAGTTCCTTCTGTAGGCACTTTGCACCTGCTACATTATGCTTAAATCTACGCCCCTTATAACTATTTCAGTGGAAATCAAAATTCTGTTTCCGGTGGTCCGTCACTTTTCTCATTATTTTTGATCATAAAAACAAACAATAAATCAGTCAATCAATCAATAAAATAGTTTTTAAGCTTGTCATGTTATATATTATATTATAAACTATCTATATTAAACCATTGCTGTGACAGTCTTAAAAAAACATTATAACATTTCCCTATTGTCCAACACTTAGAATTCCCATGTCGTCCATCATTGTTAATAACTTTTTCTATCTTTCTTTACCTATAATTATCAAAAGTGGGACAATCTGGAAGACACCCTAATGAAATGTACAGTCTGAACAAAGATTGTTTGTTTGATTGATTGGGGTTTAACGCCACTTTCAGCAATTATCATGGCGTCCAGTTTTTTATTGGGAGAGAAAGCCGGAGTACCGGAGAAAACTCCCGACCTGCAGTAGGAAAACTGACAATCCTTGTCAATTAAGATTGGAGTCGAGTACACCCTGCCAGCAGTGAGACTCGAACCCGCAACCTCAGTGTTGACAGACCACGTGATCAATAGTAGACGAACTTAACCACTCGGCCAACGAGGCCCCCTGAACAAAGACAAAAAATGTCAGTACATTCGGAACGTACGTATGTATGGTTGTCCTACGAAAACAATGCTTTATAGTTATAAAAGAAGCCGAACTAAACACTGGTATTGTTAAACAAAGAAATTCAATCTTCTTATGGTTTTGTCCAATTTAATTAGAATTCGTCCTCTCGTGGCTTCTGCACTTATTTTAGACGCGATGTATCAGCAAAACTTTATAATCATTACATTAAAACATTAAAATTCTATTCCTCATCTCTCAATTAAACAGATTGTTTTGCTCATAGAGCGGTTTGGGTCATAACCTTGACTCTGTTGTGACTAAAATGTAGCAATTTTTGTAATATTAACAATGTTCAGTTGTTTAAGTATTTTAGTTGTAAAAAGGGTTTTAACAGACCCGGTGATCAATAGTAGACCACTCGTCTAACGAGGCCATTTCCGATCTGTATTGGATAAATTTATTTGCTAAAAGTTTGATCTGGGCTAAGTACAGCATCATGTGTTAGAAAATGTACAGTGCGTTTGGTGTTTGACATTTTCGATATGTTTGATATAAAAATAAAATATATTTGGTTATCAATATTTTGGAGATTTGGAATACTGCTTCGATCTCACTGGCCGATTCTGAAGAATCTTTTCAGATAACAATTTATCGCGAAACTTTAAAAATGAAATATTTCTTACTTTTTCCACTGCCTTTTTGGAAAAATGAGAAGCAAAAAGAGCAAAAATAACAAAAGTGAGAAGGAATTTGGAAAGCAAGCGTCATATTGGAAAAAGTCAACCTTAATAATAATAATAATAATAATAATAATAATAATAATAATAATAATAATATTCACATCAATATTCTTGATCTAGTTCTAAAAATTCATGTCGTAAAATATAGCAAGAATACACATCTTCTTAGTAGGTGAACATATTTATATGAAACCCCTTCATGAAATGTCTCCGTTTAAGAATGGCATTAAAATGTAGTTTATATCCACTTAAAATTTATCCTTAACAATAATTGTTCCTAAGTATATATGAATAAAATGAATTATTTCATTTATGATTACTTTAATGTGACAATTTTAATGTTAGATCAATTGTTGCTCTATTCAAATTAAGACGGCGGGTAGACAGGATTAACTTGCACATATATTAGTATGATTATATATTGAACACTAAAACAAATGTAACTTAATTAAATCTATTAATGAAGGCGAAGTATCCTCTAGAGGTAGCTTCATTAGATGTGTAAGAATTTATCTACATGTTTATAGCAGTAAACAAATAAAATTGACATTATTAGTTTCAGTGTGCAACAGCCTAAAAGTAATTAATGCAGAAAACATTCAGATAAAATCTTGACCATCTTCAAGATATTGTATATGACCGCCTTCAGATTTCATCACTGTTGGATAATTTGCTAGAACTACATGTATATCTATATGAGTCGTCAGAGAGGTACCTAGAGTCAAGTGAAATCTTGAACTTCTGGTAGATAGAATTCGCCACGTTAAGAAATTAGAATAAAGTACCATTATATTTCATACATGTACCGGTATGTTAAACCGAACATCATTTGAAAACTATTACTTATTACATCAAAGTGATACAGTGTAGAATCACTAAAATGGAACAACATGAATTAAGCCCCATACCATTTGAAAAATGGGGGTGGGGGGGGGTGACATGGCCCTTTTTATATGTAGTAAAATTCCTGTGAATAAATTTTACCGACAAGCTATTTAGGCTGATGTCGGCTGATGTCGGCAAACGAAAAACTCACCCTGACTTATAATAGTTATGTAAGCTTAAATTACGTTGTTTCTCTTACAAAGTTGTTTTAGGTGCTAGTTAAAAGTAATTCGAAGAAAAGATGGAGATTGTTTTCCTTGACAACAAACATTTTATAAACATTTGTATTAATTTCTGCACATAATTTATAAGCATTTTCTTAAAAAAGATGGTATAGGTCCTAATTAATTTATAGTTTGTCCCAATCTTAACCTAACAATAGATAACTTTTGATCATTTTAGTATTTTTCTCCCAGCCCCTTTTCTTCTAATCATTTTAACAAATATGGCATATATATTGATGCGATCATTATATTGGATGCAGGATGGAAATTTGCCATCGGATATTTTTTTTGATCCGCCGCGAAAGTTAAGTGTTAATTTCAAATTCAAATTATTTAATTGGATAAAGCATATATAGTCATATTTACAATATTAATCTAATACACAACAGATAGTACGTAAGTATACTGGTATGTATGGCACGCCGTTCTCGTCAAAAGTATGATTCAAAATATCATCACAAATAACACTCAAAATTTTAAATTACACACTCAAAATTAAAAATATGCACTCAAAATTAAAATATGCACTCAAAATTTTACGAAAACACACTCAAAAGATAGATTGAAATTACACACTCAAAATTTTAATTCATGCACTCAAAACTGAAAATTACGCACTCAAACAGAAAACATATACACTCAAAATTGTGCGCACCTTTTTTTACGCAGGACTTATAAATATTCATTAAATTGATGTGAATATTTCAATCCTGGTTTTTTTAAGCTTGAAACGGGTCCCTGTAAAGCAACGAACGAAACAGACGAAACAATTTTTTTTTTTTTTTTTTACCTCATACCCTCGGCCCTGTATAACAGACTCATATTAACTATAGAGTGTGATTTATTCCATTATTGAATTATGTTTTATGGTAAAACAAATAGTTTTGTCAACGGGCCTATCAAAATAGGTGATTTACAGCTATATCATGCAAATAAAATGAATAAATTCGTTCTAGTTTCTGATATAATTGAATTTCAACAGTAACTCTTGTAGCCATTACATACAACACTTCCCTACAGCTTGAAAGCTTTCGAACAGTAGGTTCTAAAGCGTTATTGTCTTGTGTTAAGGGGTGTACAAGTTGCATTGTATTTTCATACACGTGTAACAAGGATTGAAAAAACTCGAGCAAATCTACTGTGTTGTGGCTTGAAATTTGGATTTCATTACTTCCGGTTCGCTTTAAACTCAAAAACCACCCAGATGATATTTTATTTATTTATATCTTTATGAATATTTATGAGTTTTGCGCGAAAACAATGCTCACAAATTTGAGTGCGTAATTTTCAGTTTTGAGTGCATGAATTAAAATTTTGGGTGTGTAATTTCAATCTATCTTTTGAGTGTGTTTTCGTAAAATTTTGAGTGCAAATTTTAATTTTGAGTGGGAAATTTTTTAAAATTTTGAGTGCATATTTTTAATTTTGAGTTTGTAATTTAAAATTTTGAGTGTGTAATTTGTGGTGATATTTTGAACCATACTTTTGACGAGAACGGCGTGCCATAGGTATGTCTTCAATAATTATAATGAAATAATCAATTGTGAAAATATATAAAGTGTCTGTATAGTATGACAATTTACACTAATGCCACACAGAATTAATTTCTTGTTCTTCGGACTTTAACTTTGAAAATAAGGAGCGAGCGAGCGAAAATTTCTTTTATCAATTTATTTTTGAAATTCTGATTTTGTGGAGCGAATGATTTTTTTTTAGGCGAGCGACATCTTTTTACTTTTTTAAAAAGATTTTTTTCAGGTTTTCATGGTTAAACTGATGCGAGCGAGCGATTTTTTTTTAATTTAGAAGAAAATAACTGAAATTTAAAAAAATGTATTTGATATTAAACTAGTGCTTGTTCTCAGTGTTTATGACTTAACCAATTGATTAATAAATTATATAGCAGAAAAGAATTGTCTTGAATTGTTTTTTCCCTTCTGAAAAGATGCTGCCTTGGCTTTCTATCAATACCTACAGACTGCCCATACTCCTATTCAGTTTTGTCTCCACATCTTTTTCGCAAGGCATTATAATTTCAAGATTGATTAAAAAGAAATAATAAAAGACTACTTGCCTTTATTAACAATAACAAACAGTAAAAAAATAACACATATATTTGTAATTATTCAATAATATATAAAACATTTTGTATAAAAATAATGTGACCGAAAAATTTGAATAAAAAAGGATATTCACTAAAAATAAAATGGCTATTCACCGCGGGTAAATGCATGCGATTGTTATTTATAGAATCCCGGTTATTCCCTTTTTTAAATAACAATGGCATGCATTTTCCCGCGGTGAATAACCATTATTTTTTTAGTGAATATCCTTTTTTATTGAATAAAACAATAACTGTCTTTTGATTCGGTAAATGTGTGGAGTTATTGACTTTTGAAAAAACTCTTTGTTATTCACCTCGCCCGCTGGGCTCGGTGAATAAAAGTTTTTTCAAAAGTCAATAACTCCACACATTTACCTCATCAAAAGACAGTAATTGTATAATATTCATAAAAAAACCAATAATATATTGAAAGCACATTCTTATATGCACATATCCCTGTATAGAATAATGTTAATATATTCTTGTAAAAAAATGAGGTATTACAAGAGCATTGGGAGAAAAAATAATACAGTATTTTAATGTTATTATGTACAGCATATTTGAATAGAAGGTAAGGTAACGCTTGATATACAATTCTTTATTAAAATAATGTTGCCAAGAATAATAAATGAAACAAACTTTCATTCCTTTTGTTGAATTAACAAAATATTCAAATATAAATTAAAGAATTCAGTTGCCCATAAAATGGTTCATTGATGTACAAAATGAAAAGAATGATGTTTTTAGTAATATAAATGTTACATGAATCTTGGTATTATGAAGCTGCCCAGATTGAAACGGTATTTTAACCTTCTAAGTTCTGAATGAATCTCCAGCTATCGGAGCAATTGGATGAAAATCGTAAAACGCGGAAAAGATTTTTTTTAAAGACAACTTTCAGTTCTGGACGCGGGCGGGTTTCCGGTTAATGCGGGCGGTAAAAATTTATATTTTTTTCTTTCTGAAATAACAAGTAATTAATTCGGCGTGGCCTAAGTGGCATTTCGCAATACAATATGATGAGAATTATTTTTGAATAATTATACAACTATATTTTTTCTAAAGATGTAAATTTCTTAGTGTATAAGATTCTTTTAAATATGAACAAATATTCTTCAGTTCTTGTGTTGTATTTGGGTTAAGGAGACGATTGATGGGTGTGACTTTTTAACCAAACTTACCCAAAGATACCCAAACTTACCCAAAGATACCCAAACTATACCCAAACACACATTAAACTAACATGTTTTTGCATTTCTATTATGTCTTAGCATTTATATACTATATTTTTGATGGAAAATGTTATACAAGTGAATTTAGCATGACAATTTTCGCCGTTAAAATCGATCTTATGAAGCCCCTTTTGATCGTGAAAAATGTATTACCCAAACTCTCATTAAAATGACAATAAAAAAACTGGACCCCTTGATATGGCTGTTAAATTGATGAAAGTGCAAGCGTTAAACACTATTTAAACAAGCAAACTAATACGAGGTCATGTCATTGCATTATTATTGCCTACCATGTATCATTAGATTAATATTGTATACCATATATCTAAGGTAACTGTTTTTAGAAATTTTATTGTTCTTGCAAAACTGTATATGTTCTTGAACATAAAAAATCGAGACTCTCTCCTCCGATTGGTTTGAGTGTAGTGTTCACATTAGTTTTGAAATCTAATACCATATATACCTATTTTTTTCTGTGACTATGTACTTTGTAGTTAATCAGAAATAAAAGAAGGTAATAACAAAATGCAGAATAAAAGAAACTCAAAAAAGACAATTCACAAATCAAACAATTTCCGAAACAGGGGCCACATATCTTCCTAAGTCAGAATTCATCTCTGCCACACAAGAAATTTATTTATTAATTGATTTTTTAACCTCTATAAAATATGATTAAACAAAACAAACTGATAGACCAATTTCACATTCTAAATAGTCTGTCATTCTTATTTAATACACGTATAAAGTTAACTAAACTGATTTAAATTATAAACATAGATAATCGTTTTCATGGCTGCCGAAAAATTTTCTATTCAACGTTTAAATGTTAAAAAATAATGGCTTGACGACAAACCTTTAAGAAAGACAAAACTACTCAGATGAAGAAGAGCAATATAACTTTCTACGATAAAATTCCACATTCTCGCCAATTCAAAATTGAAAGCCGCCCGTCAAATTTAAGGATAACCACACGACAAGATATAATCATTTTAAAAGCGTCAAATCAAGCAACATTTTCGCTAAACCGCGACAGTATATTAAGATAGAGAAGAGTATTATTGAGGAGATACTTTGTAAACCTGGGCGATGACCCATTTTATTGCGAAATTGTCTGATTTTAAGGGCAAAACGGTTATTATAGTCAATGATGAAAAGTCGCCGTTTCAACGTAAGACCCTCCCCCCCCCCCGAAGAATTAGACAAATAATTTTGAATTTTTTCCGTTGCAAATAAAAATCCTCACAGGAGAACCACCAGTTTAACAATCTTTTTAAATCAATATCCCAATAAAATGGAATTTCTTTATAACGTTGCCCAAAACTACGTTTTGGCGACATATTGTTTTTGCAACGTTTCTTCTGATATTATTCAGCTTTCCACTTTTCTACCTTTCCAAAAAAAAATTCTCAGAGACGCCTTAATAGAACCAATCGCCCCTTTGAAACATTTGAATATAAAATGTTACATGTATGTACTTCAACACTTTTTGAATCATTTTTTCATTTTTGTAGTGTGTAACACGTAATAGTTTTATACATCTTTAATATAATCTACAGGGTAAAGTTGCTTTTTTCAAGGAGAATAGTTCTTGTTCCCCCGTAATACAATACAGAGATATAAGGTATCTTATTTTCATGGGTCATCTTTCTAATTCCTCTTTTGTACAATGTATAAATGTAAGGTATCCTCACAAGTCAGGGTTTCGTGGACACGTGTGGACAAACTTAGCGAGGAAATTCCTGAGCTAAAAGTTACTATTTTGATTTGCTACATCATACCTTGATGTAGCCAATCAAAAGCCCGCTTTCATTCACGACTTGGTTAGGGGATATCCCGATGTCGATTGTAAATAAACCAAACGGATGTGTTGCGTAGACCATGTGTAAATCAGTGTATTTTGTACAGTAATGTTAATAGTTTGTTATTACCGCGTTATTTATTAGTTGCGTTACGTTTTCTTCCAACTCATGAATGAGTAAGAATGACTACTGCCAAACACTTTCTTCTTTCAAGCAATTTCATTGGTTGCTATTTTGAAGGATTGGCGTCATACGAAAATCTTCTAGCCCGGGAATTTCCCAGTTACCTTTGTCAGGGACATATGTGGACACAGAAACCCTGACTTGTGAGGATGAGATGTAAGGTAGCTGATTGTTCATGGGTAATAGTTTTATTCATGTTTAATATAATCTACAGGGTAAAGTTGCTTTTTTCAAGGAGTATAGTTCTTGTTCCCCCATAATACAGTACAGAGATATAAGGTATCTTATTTTCATGGATCATCTTTCTGATTCTTTTGTACATGTATAGATGTAAGGTAGCTGATTTTCATGAGTAATAGTTTTATACATGTTTAATATAATCTACAGGGTAAAGTTGCTTTTTTCAAGGAGTATAGTTCTTGTTCTCCCATAATACAATACAGAGATATAAGGTATCTTATTTTCATGGATCATCTTTCGGATTCCTCTTTTGTACAATGTATACTAGATGTAAGGTAGCTGATTTTTCATGGGTAATAGTTTTATGTTTAATAAAAAATACAAAACAGAAATTTCAGGTATCTTATTTTCATGGGACATACTCCTGATTCCTCTGTTATTCAATGCAAAGATGTAAGGTAGTTGTTTTTTCATGGGTAATAATTTTATTTATCTTTAATATAATCTACAGGGTAGCTCGCGTTTTCATGGGTAATAATTTTATTTATCTTTAATATAATCTACAGGGTAGCTCGCGTTTTCATGGGTAATAATTTTATTTATCTTTAATATAATCTACAGGGTAGCTTGCTTTTTCAAGGATTATATTTCTTATTCCTCTATCATACAGTACAGAAATTTCAGGTATCTTATTTTTATGGGTCATATTTCTGATTTTGCTATGTTGCACAATGTATAGATGTAAGGTAGCTGCAGTATTTCATTGGTAATAGTTTTATTTAGCTTTTATATAATCTACCGGGTAGCTTGCTTTTTCAAGGATTATATTTCGTATTCCTCTATCAAACAGTACAGAAATTTCAGGTATCTTATTTTCATGGGTCATCTTTCTGATGCCTCTTTTGTACAATGTATAGATGTAAGGTAGCTGATTTTTCATGGGTAATAGTTTTATACATGTTTAATATAATCTTCAGGCTAAGGTTGCTTTTTTTCAAGGAGTGTAGTTCTTGGTCCCCCTTAATACAATATAGAGATATAAGGTATCTTATTTTCATGGTTCATCTTTCTAATTCCTCTTTTCTACATATATATATATATATATATATATATATATATACTTCTACAAATTTAGCCCAACACTGTTTGAATTAGATTTTTAACACTGTCAAATTTATGTTTACCCTCAGCGGGATTCGAACTCACACCGTTGTGACACTGTGGCACCAAATCGCCTGCACTATGTCCAGCGGTCTAGACCCCTCGGCCAAATCCGCTATATAAAAATATAGCTTCATTAACCGGGGTGAATCGTAGACATAGACATAGTACATGTGTACTAGCGTGTGACGATGGAATTTTCGTAACCAATACATATTAATTTGACAGTAATCTAATTCAGCATTTTTGTATATATTATATAGGATGACAAAGTTACTTTGACAGTGTTAAAAATCTAATTCAAACAGTGTTGGGCTAAATTTGTAGAAGTATATATAAAAATTTGATATTAACCCTGTATTTCTGATGTTTCAGAAATCCGCTGGATAGATATATTATATGGTTGTCACTATATATATATATATATATATATATATATATATATATATATATATATATATATATATATATATATATATATATATATATATATATATATATATATATATATATATATATAGTTGTCTAATAAAAATAATTATAACAACACTACTATGTACAAATAATATATATGGAACGCAATATTTCGCTCTACCAAAGAGCTTCATCAGGCGTTGACTGAATCAAAAATTTAAACAATAGAAAAATATATATATATATATATATATATCGATGTAAGGTAGCTGATTGTTCATGGGTAATAGTTTTATGTTCAATGTAATCTATAGGAGAAGGTTGCTTTTTTACGGATAATAGTTTTATAGTTCTGTCATACAATACATTGATATAAGGTACCTTATTTTCATGGGTCATCTTTCTGATTCCTCTTTTGTACACTGTTTAGATTTAAGGCAGCTGATATTTCATTGGTAATAGTTTTATACATCTTAATTATATAATCTACAGGGTAAGCTTGCTTTTTTTCAACGATTTTAATTTTTATTCCTCTATCATACAATACAGAAATTTCAGGTATCTTATTTTCATGGGACATACTGCTGATTCCTCTGTTATACAATGTAAAGATGTAAGGTAGCTGATTTTTCATAGGTAATAATTTTATTTATCTTTAATATATAATCTACAGGGTAGCTTGCTTCTTCAAGGATTATATTTCTTATTCCTCTATCAAACAGTACAGAAATTTTAGGTATCTTATTTCAATGTGTCATCTTTCTGATTCCTCTTTTTGTAAGGTAGCTGATTTTTCATGAGTAATAGTTTTAAACATGTTTTATACAATCTACAGGGTAAGGTCGCTTTTTTCAAGGAAAATAGTTCTTGGTCCCCTATAATTCAATACAGAGATGCTTTTTAAGGATAATAGTTTTATACCTCTATCATACAATACATAGATATAAGGTATCTTATTTCATAGGTCATCTTTCTGATTACTCACTTTGTTGTAATGCATAGATGAAATGTTGCCGATTTTTCATAGGTAATAGTTTTATAGATGCTTACAAAAATCTACATGGTAAGGTTACTTTTTTCCAGGATTATAATTCTTATTTATCCATCATGCAATACATAGCTGCAAGGTATCCTATTTTAATGGGTCATATTTCTGACATTTGTCATGCATAAATATACCGGTATATTGTTAGGTAAATAATAACAATAAAGGTGACAGTGAAGTCATAGGAGAAAGTGAATGGTAGCAAAAGTAAGAAAAGAGATGGTATAGCAGAATTATGGAATAAATAAATAAACTTATGAAATAATCAATCTAGTACTTTCACGTTGACTTCACCTTCTTGGGGGCAACAATCAAATTTCTAAACCCAAACCCGAGGCAAACAACTTCAACGAGGGTTAGTTTACAAATATGAATGTGTCCCTCAATAAGAGAGGGTCTTACTTGTTTTATTATATTGTACGCCAACACTAAACATGTACATGTACATTTTAATTTACTGAAATTTTTGTTGTTCTCATCTAAACTTATTGTTGACTTTTTTATTTGTTTTTTACCTTAAAGGTTATTTACCGGTGAACAATAGAGTTGTTTCCCTTTTGTTTTATTTCCCCGGGAACAATAGGGTTGTTTCCTTTTCTTTCATTCCATTAACAGGTTAACACTTTTTAATTTTTCTCAAAACAGATAACAGTAGATTTAAAATAATGATAACAGATAACAGCAATTTACATGAGAAAACAGAAAACAGCGACTTCAAAAATCGAAAAAACAGATAACACTGCAATTTCCATGAGAAAACAGAAACAAGCGAGTTTCTCTTATGACTCTTATTCAAATTTCAGAATTATGGTATTGATGGAAATTTATTACACTGGTTTAAAAACTATCTTTCAGGGAGGAAACAATGAGTGGTTTTAAGCGGTGGTAGTTCTGACTGGACATCGTGTTCCTCAGGGTTCCATTTTGGGGCCTTTATTGTTTCTTGTATTTATTAATGATATTGTAGAAGATACTAATGCTTGTGTTAAGCTATTTGCAAAAGACACTAGCATTTATATAATAGTAGATAGTCCCAAGGTCGCTGCTGACATATTAAATAGGGATCTAGCTAAAATTCATAGCTGGTCATAAAAGTGGTTAGTACAATTTAAGTTCTTGGCATGACCACATTAATTACATTGTTCACAAAGCTTATAATAGAGTTAATTTCCTTCGTAGGGTACGATTTGTCCTTGACAGCTATGTCCTGGAGAGAATTTACTTTTCTTATATTAGACCAATTCTGGAATATGGCGATGTGGTATGGCATAACTATACACAATACTTAGTTTACAAGTTAGATAGTGTCCAGATAGACGCTATGCGCATTGTTACGGGAGGGACAAAATTGACGTCGTTAGAAAAACTTTATCAAGAAACGGGTTGGGAAAAACTTTCGGCTAGGAGGGAAAAACATCGACTTATTCAATTATATAAGATTATAAACAAGGAATCCCCAAATTATTTATGGGAACTTGTTCCTAGTTCAATTGGTGATCGACATTGTCATTTTACTCGCCAAGTCGAAAATATTGTTAATGTTCGTACAAGAACGAACTTCTACTCTGAATATTTTCTGCCTGCGTCCATTAACATGTAGAATAATTTGCCATTAGATGTAAGAAGGTCTACCTCGTTAAGAATATTTAAAAATAAATTGGTGACTCGTAGCAAAGAAACCCCAAAATACAATAACGTCGGAACTTGAAAAGGGCAGATTCTACATGCAAGGCTTCGTATGAACAGTAGTTCACTAAATGAACACCTGTTTCTGCGAAACCTTGTGGATTCTCCAAAATGTACATGTGGTCATGTCGAATCAACCTATCATTTTCTTTTTGAATGTTATAAGTACGATCAGCTTCGCTATAGTACCATACATACTCTTAATTTAAACCAACCTGTCGATATTAATGTCTTTAATCTTGTTCAAAAATATATTGTTCAAAGCAAACGTTTTTTTTACTTGCATTCCACTATTCCATCATTTCCATTGTCACATTGACTGTTTCTTTTATTGATTACACTTCCTGACAACATTTACATGTCCTTTTTCTTTTTCTATTTCTATTAATTCTCTAAGCATGCTTATAGTTTTGATATTACATTTTGTCGGAATTGTAAGGAGACGGATTAACAAAAGCTTACATGCTTATTTCCGAATCCTGTATGTTATTCTTTGTATGATGTATTTTGTACATATTATTGAAATTTATATTAATAAATATGTTTTAACTAACAAGCGACTTAAAAAATCGAAAAAAACCAGACAACAACAGTATCTCATCGAAGGGCAATAGTGTTCTGATTATTAACAGTAAACAGTGTTTTCATTTTCGTTATAACAGTTTACAACAATTTCAATTTTTAAGAAAACAGATAACAGCCAATGGTTGAAAAACAGGTACCAGTTACTTTATTTACAGACGTATAAAAATGACCAAAACACGTTAACAGAAAAGATCTTCCCCCATACTATCGACACTGATCATCTATCAATATCAACACGGTCTCAATATTTTAAGAAAATTTATGAAAGCTTTCCACAAATAAGTCCCATTAACTACCATTAAAAATCCGAATTTTACCACGAAAAAGGAAGCGCATATCTATCAAATTAAAAATTCCCCAAAGATTCAAGAAAATTTGATGAAAACCGAAAGTTTTTGAGTAAGATTATGAAAACAACCCCACCCTCTTTTCATGCATCAGGTCCAATAAATCAGAAATTACCAACAAGTAAACATGACTATGACACTAATACAATAAACAAACATGTGCAGTTTGTAAAAAAAATCTGTGAATCTTATTTGCAAGATACGAAGGATGGACATTTGTATACCATAATACGCACGCATGGGGTGGGGGGTCTGTCATTGACAGGCGTATAAAAATGAAAATGAAAAATGTTTAATTCCATTTTAAACTACATTTACGTAAAATGTAGGTGAAGCTAGCATTTGAAATTTGGGTTTTTTATTTCTTTGATCAATTAAAATTAATAAGTTGCTAAATTTATCTTTTGTAATTATGCGATAATTGGGAGATAGTCAAAAACATACCTAAAGACACAATTCAATCATTTCGCTCACAAATGTTTTCAGAGCAAATCTACGGACTGTAGAACAAACGTTTAATAAATTATTTGGTAACAGAACCCAGTTTATGCCGTTATGGCATTGTAGATATGGTAATTACATTATAAAAATAACAGTTTGTTTATTAAAATAAGTATTTTAATAGCTCACACCTATCTAACTCCACCTTACGGTATAAGGGAGATAAATCTAATTAATTTATGTCATACGGTAGGTTGTTTACATGGGTAGTCAATTTTTAATAGCTCCGCGGTATTAAAATTTACTACCGTAGCTAATTTTCATAGGAAGCTCGATATTAATACGACACCGGCCGAGTGGTGAACTTCAATAGTCATCTATTATTGATCACGTACTTTCTGTCAACACTGAGGTTGGCGGTTCTAGTCTCACTGCGGGCAGGGTTTACTCGACTCCAATCTCAACAAGGGGTGTCAGTTTTCCCACCGAAGGTCGAGTGTTTTCTCCGGGTACTCCGGCTTCCGAAATAAAAACTGAGAGCCATGATTTACCTGAAATCACGTGCCTGAAATATTGCTGAAAGTGGCGTTGAAATACCATTCAAAAAAACAAAACAATAAAATAAACTAGAAACGTCTATCTTATTAAGATTTTAAAAATTAAATCTTTTACTTGCTCCCCCGTTTTTGCTGTGGTCGCTGCGTTGTAAGCGACCAGCAACCATAGCAAAAAGGGGGAGCAAGTGACCACGTGCAAGTGACAGATTTAATTTTAATTATATTGTAAACACGTTGACAATTTTTAAAATCAATAAAGCATTGATAAGCATATGCTTGAAAGTTTTTTATATTAAAGTCAGATAACATTGATATAATGTCTCTGTGTGTACGTAACTGCTTTGCTTAAGCACTTTTAGATAACGTAAAAACATTGCTTATTCAAATATGACAGGGGAGATAAGTCACATGTTCTCCTGCAAAAAAGGCTGAAAGAGTGTCTACTTTAGAAATCCGACTTATTTTATTTTGGAAGTGTCGTTATATTGCTGATAAACAATGCTGTAAGGTTGTCATACATATTTCCCATCGATCTAAAAATAACTGTTATAAGCCAACATACAATTCTGATAGAACATTTTTCTTATTGCGCTTTTAAGTTTGTACAGTAATTATATACAGTATATACACGCCAGTGTCACTATAATAAGTATGACTGTAGACTTGTGTTGTTTACAGTTAATGGGTTACTGAACAATATGTTTTTTTTTAATTATGGACAGAGAGAAGACAAAATATAGCAGAGCAGTATAATAAAACAGATTTACAAAGAACAAAAGAACAGCATCTATACTTAAGGCCAAAATAAATTAAAAGTGTGTTTCCTATTTCACACTTGAAGAAAGTAGGTTGGGTTGGTAGGGAAAAAAATTTATTTTATTAAATCATTTTTTTTTTTTTTGGTTTCCAATACTTCATACTGCTTTTCATCAAACCCGTCAGCGGAAGAGGTGTACTGCTTAACTTTAAAAAACGCTCATCATGTCCGAGTGATCGAGAAGTGATGTCATGAAACTCTTAGGTTCCTGTACGTGGTCGCATTTTGCAATCCGAAGGTAACCAGTCATTTCATACCATAACCAAATCGTACCATAATTAAAACCATTTCGTACCATAACCATTTCATACCATAGCCATTTCGTACCATATAGGAAAGTGTTTTCAGACAATTTCGTACCATATGGGACAGTGTAATATGATACTTTTGTGGATATTTCTTCATTTGCATACTTGGTCCAGTTGTCAAATATTCTTTGTAGTTTTGCAGCGTTTTCTCTGCAGTGTTTACCTTTGGACACCAGTCGAGAATTCAGCGGCAACAGGGATTGAAAACGTGGCGCTAGCATGCATAGACCTTTGATGCCTGAACCTGCTTTTTCCTAATTCTATTTGTTAATTAGGTCCATTGTTTCGTTAAAAAACGCACTCACAATGATTCCATTACATATAAATTTTATCTTGGGTTCCACTTTTACCAAAGCAGATGGTTAGTAAAAGGATGGCTTCTAAGAAAACAGTGACTGTCATTATTCCTTTCATATCTGATTAATGAATAATAAAGCCCTTTTTGTTTACACAACAAATATTTCATTTCTATTCAGAATGCTTAACATTTGTCATAATGGTTACTTTTAATGAACTTTCTTGCATGTAAAAAAATAATTTCTTTTGTCTGAAATTTTTAAAAAAATATTTATATTATACACAAATCACCTTTTTTAATGAATAATGTTAAATATATCTTAATTCTTAAGATTAATTTAAAGATTTTTAACGAATTTTTACTCCGTTGCATAAAGTACATGTATTCATTTAGTTATATACATTAGTATTTCAATTTTATGCATGGTACGAAATTGTTTACATTTGGTACGAATTAATTTACATATGGTACTAAATGGAAATAAGTTATGGTACGATATGGCATTTTGATGGTACGAAATGGTAATTTTGGGTACGATTTGGTTATGGTACGAAATGACTATAATTCCAATCCGAATTGCAATAACACTACATGGCTGTCGGCATGCCATGCTTTGAAATCTGTATTTTAAAGACACTTGAATCATTTCCGTTTTCCGTTAGTTATAAACATTTTTAAGACGCAGTTAAAAAAAATTAAATCGTACACGGAAATAAACAGAAAAAAATCAGGATTTTTTAAAAGTTGATGAATTGTTTAGGGTCTGCGTCCAAACAGAGGTAGGGTCGGGAAACCGGAAACGTACAATTAATTTATTTTGGTCTAAGTTAACAGTGTCAAGTCGGTGTTGCTATAAATTCAAGACGTATTTGTGTAATATGTTTTATCACATCATGCCTAAAGATAATGTATAACACTCTTTGTTTAGAACTGAAAAATTGCACATTTGTAAACACATTAAAAAATTATTTTCCTATATTTTGCTGCAGTTAAAAGTAAGGCTGTGTGAAAATTAACAGTACTGTACTATACTAAATGTTATACCCTGCTGCGCAAGGTGTTTTGCTTGCATTTTGTTATTATTCCATATTGTACCTTTGTAGTGTTAAAATCCAATTTGAAACATTTCTACACGATAACACATCCATATTTTATATTAATTTGTTGTTGACAAGTTCCAAATCGTCCTTGACATTTGCTACGGGAATTTTACATAGGAAGTCAGCCATTTGAGTTTCTACAGGGATCTCCAGTGTGGGGAACGACCGCTCGCTAACTCGCCCAATGCGAGTAGAGAAGATTTTTGGCGAGCTCAGATCAATCGCTACTCGTCAGTTTGGCGAGCTGAAATTCTCTGGCGTGTTCTCAGAAAATGTAACAATTCAGGCTTACATGATGATAAATGTACCATAACTGAGCGTTAACGATGTTATTCGCGATGTTTCTTTCGTTTTTAAGAGTAATTAACTTCAATTTAATTATAAACAAAACACAATTTTTGACCACGATAAACTTGTTTTAACTTCCGGTTTTTAGACCGGTACTCAAAACTTTGAGGTGATCCCTATCTCAGATTGCCATAATCTTAATTTTATTTTTAAATTTCTTTATCTGAAACAATTTATATTACCAAAATATCTAGATTTTCCACTAATCCTAGGTAAAATATGATGTTAGAAATTAAAATTATTACGGAATTAAAAGAAATGAAGTTAATAGACCAATTTCATTAATAGGCAAAAGGTCGGAAAAGCGGTACTTATTTTTTTATCTCAAAAAGTGCTATGGGCGCCAAATTTTAAACTCAAATATGGAAAAGTTTTTAATCAATACAAAAACAAAAGAAAGGATTACAGATTCATCTATAAGGAAGAGAAAACTAACTACTAGTAGCTCTCAGTCTCAACATGGTTGTTTTTGTTATTTCATTTTTATCAATATTGTATGTTGTCGAGTAAGTTTGAAAACCTACTCGCCAACTTAGGCTAGTAAATCATAAATTCGGCAAGTACTATTGTTTTGGTACTGGCCAGGATGGCGAGCTGGAAAATAAAATCGTTTCCCACACTGGACCTCGCGTTGTTTTGAAAAAGATCGTCTGCTTTGGTAACGTTCATTTGTATTTGGACAAACCGTGAGGATTTTCCCGCTTTAACTGCAGACGATATTACCCGAAGGATTTCGAACAGACGACAATGGACTCTTCCAAACATACTCTTCGATTGTAATTTAGGTCAAACGTTACTATAGAAAATTGCTCTATCACATTGAAAAATACGCCACAATTCAAAACGCTAAATAACTGTGGAAAATAAAGTGATGAGTTCAATTTACACATTAATTGATCTTCAAAATGAGTGTAAGCTGGACCATAAGCTGTAAGTAGTTTTCATTTGTCACGCAAAAACAATATCCAAAATATGTCAACATTTAGTATAAAAGTCACTGTCAGTACTGGTGGTTGTTGTGTGATAAATGAAAAATGCTTACAGCATTTGGTCAAATGCTTACAGCATTTGGTCAAGCTTGTGCTCTTTTTGTAGATCCAAAATGGTGCAAATTAAAATCAACAATTATTTTTCACATTTGATCAGCATTTTGATAGAAGGGTTCTAACTAGGATTTTTTCATGGCAATGTCTAGGACTCATTACTTTTTGAAATGTTGCGTCCCAATCTTCTTTACAGCCATAATGGATTCAGCAAATTCAGTGTAAAATACAGACTATCACGAAGCTGCATTCAAATATTTCAGTGATAGTTGTCAGCGAATGTTTCTTCACCAAAATGACCACCCAGTGATCTCTTATGGACTTCGCAGTAATGTTTGCCACAATTAGCAACCCCAGCCATAAAATACAACATTAGAAAATTTTTAATTAAATGTTATTATTTGAAAGATCTCAAGATACCATTTACAGAACAGTTTGAATTATCTTGATATCCCTACAAATAAAAAAGTTATCGCAAATCAAAGTTTTCAAAATTATGGGCGTTTTACAGAATTTTTTCCCAACAACAATACAAGAAATGACCCTAAAATCGATGGCACCGCGATTTTCTTTCCATCTGGTTTTTTTTGTTGTAATTTGTTTAAAAATCATAGGATCTATTTCAAATTTTGCAATATGGAAATTTTGATGCTGAATCCATTTTTGCAATCAAAGAGAAGATAGCTCTCCAGCTTCCTACAAAAAACAACAAAATTTTGAGCCTGGTTTTGTTTTTTTTAATTCCAACTACATGTTAAAATTTTTCAACATACTTATTAATTTATTTGGCAACATACTTTTATAAAATACAATAAAAATATCAATAAGCACATCCCCCACATAATGTTACATCATTTAGACTACATTTTTGTTTTGTTTAAGATGATCACAAATATGAAAAATATTAATATCAAATTTATTATGCATGTCTCACTGTTTTTCCTTGTTTCAAAAATAAACCGATTTGAACATGGAATATAAATGGTTAATTTCTTTATAATTTTGAAAATTTCATTGTCTTCCCGAATTTACACAGTCAGGTATAAATCCTTTCATCAACACAAAGTCCATTTGTACATTTTGAATGTGGGCCATTGGAAGTGCCCAGGTTTGCGGCAGGGAAGAAGAAATTTCACGCTTGCATTCTTATCATCCTTAACAGAAGCAACAAGTCCAGGATACCAACTGTCCTGATGGGCAACAGCTACATATTCATTTTCACAAAAAGAACAATCTTTTCAGCAGTTCTTGTAAACAACTTTCGGCAATGCTACATTCATCTTGTCCCGATTCTATTTCTAACTCTGCATCCACTTCATGAAGTGTTAATTGTTCATTCATACACTTTCCTTTTCCTTTTTTTTCTGCTTTGTTGTCAACATTTCTTACATTATCTCCTTTGAAACATTTTTCTCACTTAAAATGTGCTTTTCGCGCAATTCTCTATCACCTTTTCATGCACTTTTCATCGTAAGAGATAGTTTTTGTGGGTCCATATCAGCTAACCAGTCCATCACACCGGCTGTTTCTTTTAAGTAACTGAACACTTGAATGATGATGCATTGATGCACTTGGACGTCTTCGCTGACTGCTATCTAAGTCTCCGAAGTGATGTTCACAACCCAAGTTTGTCAAATGTGCGAATTTTGTTGTTTCCAAATCCTTGCCATGTTCATGCCCAAAGAACTTGCCTCCTGGCAAGAAATCCACTAATTGTTTTTCAATGGTTTTTACCATAGCTCCTGCAACAATTTGAATGGTTTTAAGCAACAACAAACGGTACTCTTCATCCTCTGTAAAAACACTGTCTTTTATTTTCATTGAGTATTGTATAATGCTTAAACCTAATGGGTCGTTGGATGCCCAGTGTTCATCACCTGTGATCATTTTTCCTGGTTCATCTTCACACTGTCTTAGGAAAGTTAGTAAGGAATTAATATGTGTATATAAATGTAAATATGGTACATCTCCAGAGTTCACTAAATTCAAGTACGGTCCTGTTACTTTAATGTATATAATTCCCAATGCTTGCAGCAGTTTTGATGATTGGACTCTGGAGATCAGCTTTAATTTAACAGCTTTCAGTTTCAAGTTTGGTTTGTCTATTGTTTCTAACAGTTCTAAAAAAATTTTCTCTGTGATGTACTATTTCAGCTGCTGTTTGAAACAAAGCATTAAAACGATTGTCTCTATAATTTCCAATAATAGATTTAATTCCTCCTGATGAACATTGGGCATCCCATTTATCCCGTAGTCCTAAATAGTCACCATCAGGACCAAAAGTTTCAGAAGTTGTCCTTACAGCACATTCCACCACAGTTTCCTCTTTTTACTCCATAACTTAAAAACAGGCAGTGAGTCTCTACTAAGATCTCCATGTTCTTCAGCCAACGATTTTTCATGTGCTCTTATGTCTTTTGACATGTAACAGTGAAATCCAAGTAGAACATGAGCCGTACAATGAAAGTTGTGGACGGCGGTCACTTCGGTTTGTGTGTTGCACTGCCTTAAAGTACTGTCCCTCCAATTGTTTAAAAGTTTGTCTGCAAGCTTCTCATTGCTTGCTCGGTCAGACATGGAAAATGAAAGTTTTTCTAATGAATTCACTATGAAATCATTTCCACTTTGGATTTTATCATGCTGGTTATCAGCTGACTCATTCAAGGAATGGTGCTTTTTATTCAAGTCTGCCAATTCATTGATGTGTTCCTTTATGATTGTCAATAGCTTTCTCATGTGCAACAGTTCTAAAACCTAGGCTAATGACGTCGCCACTGGAGAGTGTCAGTGAAGTGTCCAGTATTTTCTGTTTTCGTCTAGATGTGCCGTCTCTACAGATGCCCCAATTTTCTGTGTCTTGCAGTCGCTTGGAAATGAATGTTTTTGCTAATTAGTGTCCTTCATCCACAATATTTTGAACTGTTGTACTATTTGGTAATTCACTTTTTTCAAGTTCAATCCCAAGTAAGTGGTTGCAAACAACCTGAATAACCGGCGAAACTTTTTCTGTAGCAACTTCAAGTCCAGATAACTCCATGACACATAAACGGACCTTGTCTGTATACTTGCCATCAGAATGTTTTGTAACTAAATTCTGATCATTCAAAATGTCTTGTAGATATTGAAGTGATGTTTCTAACTCCTGAATCGTCCTATTTTTTTCCTTTAATTCTAGTTTTAAGAGTTCTGACCTCATAATGGTCTCGGTTTCAATTTCATTTTTTAATTTTAATTTGGTCGTTTGCAACATAGTTTGAAAATAACTACACAGTTTTTGAGCAGCTAAATGTAGTTTTTTCTTTTGTTCCTGTTCAACCTTTAAATTTAATTCACTAAGTTCCTTCACTTTGTTTTCCAAACTCAGATTTTCTGATTTCAGTGCTTTTATTTGGTTTGACTTCTTTTCAAAATTTTTGTTTTTAGAGATTTCAGCTGTTGGTTCTTTTCTTCAAGTTCATTATTAAGTTTATGCAGATTTTTAAAAGTTTTTTTGTATCTAACCATGGCACTTAGCATTTGTTGTAACTGTATACGTAATAAAAGTATTTGTTGAAGGATTGCAGCAAAATTTGTTAGCCTCGTTATATTGTTATTATTTGTTTTGAATAATTCTCCTTTCAACAGATTCTTTATTGTTGTATAAATTCTGTCCACAAAGTGATAATTCTTTGAAGGTCTTTTGAGATAAGATTAATTGACAGGTAGGTGTGTCAAAAGCAACACACCCATTACCAAACAATCAATAGCCAATGTATCAGTTTCTTTGAAGGCCTGATGTGATCATTAGATAAATAGACAGGTGCATGTAGCTATATATAGGTGTTCATGGGTCTATAGCAACTATTACCAAGAAATCAATAGGTGAGATGGGAATCGCTCAATAAAAGGGAGGAGCATATAACTAAGTGACACATTTCTTATGCTAAAATTCTTTTTCAGGCTTCCATGTATTACTATGACACCTAAAAATCTCGACAACTTTCAGAGTTTTAACTAACATTAATACCAATTCCCCAAAAAACCCATTTTAAAAGCAAGTTTGTTTTTTCCTATATTATTCCAATAAACCTATGACTGCCAATGTTTTGAAAATGATTATCCTAAAACATGTGTGGAAAAAATATTTCTCCAATGTGTGTTTGAGACAAGCAACGCATTTTCTTATAAATTCTTGGTTAGCTTAGTAAAAAGTGCATGTTTTGGATACCAAAATGGACTGTTGTTTTTTGCATGACAGGCCATTTTTTGTTACTCTCTTTTGCAAGTTAGGTCCGGTTCAAAAATCAAAACAAATATTTTGTGAAAATGTAAAATTTTGTAAAATGTAGCACTTTGGCACATCCAGGATGCATACATTGTATATGCGCCTTAATGAGAACCCTGTGATAGGACAATTAATTTTTGGCGGGTTTGCACAAAGTGAAAACCCAGTTTATAGTATGGTGAAGTCGGACAAGCGGGCGGGTGGGTGGGCTTGCAGGCAGGGAAAATAGGATATCTATTTTGTGTAATCTACTCCTCCTAGAGTTTTCAACCCAGATCTCTGAAACTTTACAGAAACATTGCACATGTATTGAAGTTATGCACCTGCTATTATGGAAGTGTTCTAGGATTTTTTTCCTAATTTTCAAGACTTGGGAACTTTGTCATTTTTCAGGACATTTGCAGAAGTCCGTACCTATTATGTGTAATCAACTCCTCCTACAGTTTTCAATCCAGATCTTTGAAACTTCACAGAAAGAATGCACATGTATTGAAGTTATGCACTTGCTTTTATGGAAGTGTTTCAGGTTTTTTCCCTAATTTTCCAGACTTGGGAACATAGTCATGTTTCAGAACATTTGCAGAAGATGGAACCTATTTTGTGTAATCAACTCCTCCTACATTTTTTTACACAGACCAAACCTAGTTTTATATATTATTCTATAGTGGGTTTAAAAGCTTATGGGTTAACATGGTTTTAGATTATTTCATATAGCATGTTATTATGTTTTACTTTATAATGTTCCATTTATTGCCCCTTTGGTTGTCCTACCATTGTTTCTTGCCACTATGTTTTGTCCCCAAAATTGAGTGCATATTTTGGCTTTTGTTAAAAAAGATAAATCTCTTATCAAGTTTTAATCCAGTTCCTGATTAGTTCTACATATTGATCACTGTTGTGACATTGAAAGTGTTTATTTGTCACATTGTAAAATAAATAGAGGTTAATATGTGTTTTTAATTGAAACCAAAGGAAGAAATATTTGTTGCTTTCACATATGGTTAGATGTATCAGAAATAACATATTTAATTTTTTCACATTTCTGCATGTACTTCTAATACACATGCAGGGCAATGTACATGTATGTAGTCTTCATTAGAATAGATCTTTTAATTTTGCAATTATCTGTGCATCCAGCCAAGGTGAGGTATGCTGCAGTGTCACCATATCTGTTTGTTATATGATTTGTGAGGTATGCTGCAGTGTTATGACATTTTGTTATTTATATTATGATCTATTATGTTGTTGCATTAATGGAATAAATTATTAAACTAGTACTTCTCCTGAAGTGGGAGTTATGCCTCTTAATAATGAATCTCCTGAAATGGAGTTATGCCTCTTGATCATTAATCTTCTCTAGTAGGAGTTATGCCTCTTGATCATTAATCTTCTCTAGTAGGAGTTATGCCTCTTGATCATAAATATCATGTTATGGAACGCCATGACTGCCTTATGTATGAAAAGTTCTTTGTATGCGGTGTTTACTTTTTTATATGTAGTGCTTTCAACTTTATATGCGGTGCTTTCGACTTTATATGCGGTGCTTACGACTTTATATGAGGTGCTTACTACTTTATATGTGGTGTTTTTGATTTTATATGCTGTGCTTACGACTTATTATGCGGTGGTTACAACTTTATATGCAGTGCTTACGACTTTATATGTGGAGCACCGCATACAAAGAACTTTTCATACATAAGGCAGTCATGTGTACCATAGAACTTTATGCCAAGTATTTATTAAATTATTGCTTCTCATTTAGGTTTAGACTCTGAGATTGGTTTTATTGTTTAATATTTGTTAGATTTGGATCTTTTTTAACAAAAGTGTTTTTATCAGACAATATACCCACTGTAAAAGTCAGCTAACTTTTACAGTGGGTATATTTGTGTTCCAGGATAACAGCCCCCCCCCCTTTTTCAGTATAGAACAGTACTTTAATCTTTTGAAATGATAAATGACTTTTGAAAAGTTTTCTGCTTTTGCAAATCTGCAAATGTACTAGTATTTATGGATTTGTAAGTTTTAAAATTAAGATATGAATCAGAAATGCAAAAATAAAAAAAATTAGTCTCTATGTACCCAATATCATTGAATAACAGTAGTAAAAAGAACAATTATAGTAAAATATTTTGCACATAAATTCTTCTTATGAATGAGAGGCAAACAGTTTCAACTTTAAAATGGCAGAGAATTTATTGCTAAATATTTCTTTATTGTTCATGAAGGATGAGTGATTCAACATATTTAGAAACATACATGTTTCTTTACCTTGGTTTTATTAAAAATGAAATGTTATTTACAGGTCTCAAGGAATGTAAGTTTAAAAGACAACTTAGCCATAGCTATGGCAACAGGTGGGATTCCTGGTCCAGGAAGTTCTTTACTTCCCCGTGAGCTTCCACCTATCAAAAAGAGTGGACAGAAAAAGAAAAAGACAGTTAAAATATTCATTACAACATATTCTGATGAATTCTTTGCAGAAAGAGACCTGATCAGAAAAGAGGTGACTATGTAAAATATATTTGTTCAGTTATTTTGCACAAATATACAAATACATTTATATTATAAGTTTTATGTATTATTACTAGTATAACTTTACAGTATGGAAAAAAATATTCATTTTTCAAATGAAGAAATGACTTTTATGAGCTGTAGTGTTTGTTAGAGTATACCATTATTTTTACAAAAATTATTCTAAACTTCCAGTATGAATATGAACAGAAACCTAGAGATTATTAGTGTTTTCTTATAATAATTGTTTAATTATGTTGTCTATGCCTTAAAATGTCTTGTTTTCATTAATTATAATATTTTGTTCTTACTCTGTTTTTTTTTTACTTTTGCAGGTGCTTCCTGAGCTTAAATCGTGGTGTGAATCCCGATCCCTTTCCGTCAGTGAACAGTTTGTTAAGTGGGTTTGTATTAGCTTTGTTTGGGACTAGCAGAGACAAAATGAGCACTGCCAACAAATCCTCTATATGGTTTGTGAGATTTTAACGATACAAAATTAAGATCTAATAAAACTCTCTTCAGTAGTACTTAAAAAAGCACTTTTAAACTTGTATTGCATATGAAACAAATAGTTAGGTTAATTTTCCATTCTATATACAGAAGTGAGTCGGTAGGCATGCTATAAATTTTTAGCTCACCTGGACTGAAGGTCCATGTGAGCTTTTGCTATCACTTAGCGTCCGTCGTCTGTCGTACGTCGTCTGTCGTCGGTCGTCTGTCGTCGGTCGTCTGTCGTCCGTCGTAAACTTTTTCAAAAATCTTCTCCTCTGAAACCACTGGGCCAATTTTTTTCAAACTTGGCCACAATCATCCTTAAGGTTCCTAGTTTCAAGTTTGTACCCAGGGTGTTGATCAACAGACAAATATGGCCGCTGTTACTAAAAATGGAACAGGGGGGTCAACACAGGTTTTTGATCATTATCTAAAAAACTATAATAGCTATAGAGAAAACCGTTACTTCAAATTGATCAGCACATTACGGTCTACAATAGTTGCTATCAGTGTGAAGTTGTGTATTGGCGTCTTGTAGGAGTTATTGCCCTTTTTTGACGATTTTTGACAAAATTTTTGGTATTTACAATATAACCTGAAAACTATACGAGGTAGAGTGAAACTGTAAATGGCAAAAATGATCAGCAGTAAAAGCCCTACAATTCACTTGATTGGTCTGAAATTGTCAGATGACTCCTTATATGAGTTATTGCCCTTAAATGGTAATTTTTTATGAAATTTTCCGTTTTTGTCCTGTAACTTTAAAACTATAACAGCTAGAGTACAACTGTAAATAGCAAAAATGATCAACAATACAAGCCCTACAATTCACTGTATTAGTCTGAAATTGTCAGATGACTCCTAATAGGAGTTATTGCCCTTAAATGGCAATTTTTTTATTAAATTTTTCCGTTTTTGTCCTGTAACTTGAAAACTATAGCAGCTAGATTGAAACTGTAAATTGCACAAATGATCAGCAATAAAGACCCTACAATTCACTTGATTGGTCTGAAATTGTCAGACAACTCCTTAAATAAGTTATTGCCCATAAATGACAATTTTTTATGAAATTTTCCGTTTTTGTCCTGTAACTTAAAAACTGTAACAGCTAGAGTGAAACTGTTAATAGCAAAAATGATCAGCAATACAAGCCCTACAAATTACTATTAAGTCTGAAATTGTCAGATGGCTCCTTATAGGAGTTATTGCCCTTAAATTGCAATTTTTTATGAAATTTTCCGTTTTTGTCCTGTAACTTAAAAACCTTAACAGCTAGAGTGAAATAATAAACTGCAATAATGATCAGCAAAAAAAGCCCTACAATTCATTTATTTGGTCTGAAATTGTCAGATGACTCCTTATAGGGGTTATTGCCCTTAAATGACAATTTTGTTATGAAATTTTCCATTTTTGTCCTGTAACTTGAAAACTATAGTAGCTAGATTAAAACTGTAAATTGCACAAATGATCAGCAATAGAAGCCCTACAAATGATTGCTTAGTCCAAAATTGCAAGATGACTCTTTATAGGAGTTATTGCCCTTTCATTATGAATTTGGACAAATGAACAGTTTTTTAATTATAAATAAGTCTATAACACACCTATTAGTAGAGTAAAACTGTAAATTTCTAAAGTACCCTAAAGGACAATGCCTAAAAACCATTTAATTTTCAGAAATTGTCGATGGCACCTTGTAGTAGTTATTGTATTTAACAAATTTTTTGAAGAAATGTTTAGTTTTTGCACAGTAACTTGAAAGCTATAACAACTAGACTGAAACTGTTAATTTCAAAAATTTTAATATAGTTTAAGTCATTTGGATTCCAGGTGAGCGATTACAGGCTCCTGGGAGCCTCTAGTTATCTTTCAAAATTCTAAAAGACACATTGCTGTAGTGACACATGCTAAAAATACCTTAGTATTATTTAATTATTTAAAAAAAAACTCTCTCCGTCTCTTGTTGTTTTCTCTCACTCTCTCTTTCTTTTCCCTTTTTTACGGGGGTGGGGCGAACGTCCCCTCTGCCCTCCTCTGGATCCGCCATTGATGACAAGGGTGGCTTCTGTTTGGAGTGACCATATAAAGCGAAGGAATACTGTAGTATGCAATTTGTATTTCAGTTCAGCCTGCCATTTTCATAAATGGTAGTCTTGGAATTTCCTACACATTATTTAGTACAGTCATTTTCCAAATTTATAAAAGTTTTATTTTGTAGGGTTCCAGACATCCTGAACGTCGTGATGTGACAGACTTGGAAAAAATACAGACAAGTATTGAAACATGCTACTTTCAAGATGTTATGCCTATTTTCATAAACATTACAAGGTAGATTTTTGAAAATATAACAGAAAATGAAATGTACAATAATGTTTACATGTGACAACATCTAAAAACACATTTGAAGCTCATCTGAGCGAAAGGCTAAGTACCTCTTATACACTGAAATAGAAAGCATTTTAACAGGAAAATATACAGATTTTAATATGTTGATATGTAACCTTGTGGAATGTATGCATGCATTATTAAGCCAAAATGTTGATTGCTGTATTGGGTTTTATATGACTACACATATCAGTGATATTAGTTATACTTACTGAATATTTTACATGTTGTGATGTAGATACGTTGGAAACATATATTCCACTATTTTTGTGTAACAGTTGTTTTCATGTATTCAGTGTATATTGATACCATATATGTTAATGTTTTCCTTATTTTAGTGAGTCGGTAGGCTGGGTACCTATGTGGGATGAATGTCCAGACGAAGATATAGAAAACTATATAGAAGCCTATGGACTTGTGGTAGAAGATTTAGAAGTTATGAATGGGGCATTCAGACAGGATAATCAGAATTGTAAGACTGTAACTTTAACTGCTATTTTCTGTAGTTTGTCAATGAATCAACCCCATACATACTTCAATGAACTACTGTAATTATGCTTTTAATTTTGTAATGGTTATTCTTTATTTTCCTTTCTTATTTATATGTAGTAGTTAAATTTCCTGTTCATTGAGGACTATCATCAAGGAAAATTAAAGTAGTTCCACCTGACATTGTTCATGAAAAATGAACACCTATAGTTCTACCAACTTTGCTCATCGAAAAAACTAAAATCTTCAAAATTAATGAACTATCCAATAAAGTGACAGTTTTCCAAAAATATAAGAATTATTTGTTAGCATTTAGCATATTTTAAGTTTAATATGTACATTTTTATGTTTGGCTAATAAATTTATATTTTAATTTTAAACAAGCTAAAAAATCATTGTGAAAAAATACTACAGAACTATAAATAAAGAAACAAAAAAAAAATATGAAGAAAGATAAAAACACGAAGAAATCCATCACTTAAATAGATGAAAGATGACATGTGCATACACATATTTTTAAAATGTTTGAAAAAAATATTCACTACTGAAAAATGACATAAACACCTTCTGATTAAAAATGGTAAGCTTTATTAAGGCTGACAGATGCAACTTTCCTCCAACTGATCCATATAGTGATGCTTGGGTCATGACATACATTTCAGAAATTGAAGAATGCCTGTACAGTGCCATAAGTTTCTAAAATTTTGTTTGTGATAAAACTGTTATATTGGTGTGTTAATCAGTTTTGATTCATCATCGTTTTCTTCATTAAAATTGCACAAACTCACTTTTAGAGAATTAAAGTGTTTGGCACAATTTTTGTCTCGCCTGCGACAAAAGTCGCTGGAGGCGAGACATATGTATGGGAATCCGGCGGCGGCGGCGTAAACACTTGACATCTTGCTTCATATATTTGTAAGCCCAAGCCCTAGGTCCATCAAATTTGGTACAGAGTAAGCTTATGATGAGTACTTGCCAGTCAGCCACCTGACCTTGACCTCAATTTCACAGTCCAGCGACTACGTTAAAGTTTTTGGGTTACGGCAGTTCCTCTGTAACTACGCATGGTAGGATGACAATATTTGGTGTATAGGTTGCTGATGACTAGTACATGACTGTCTGGTAGGTGTCACCTGACCTTGACCTCAATTTCACAGTCCAGTGACTATGTTAAAGTTTTTGGGTTACGACAGTTCCTCTGTAACCACACATGGTAGGATGACAATATTTGATATATAGGTTGCTGATGACTAGTACATGACTGTCTGGTAGGTGTCATCTGACCTTGACATCAATTTCAAGGTCCAGTGAATACGTTAAAGTTTTTGGGTTACCGCAGTTCCTCTGTTACCACGCATGGTAGGATGACAATATTTGGTATATAGGTTGCTGATGACTAGTACATGACTGTCTGGTAGTTGTCACCTGACCTTGACCTCAATTTGACGGTCCAGTGACTATGTTAAAGTTTTTGGGTTACGACAGTTCCTCTGTAACCACGCATGGTAGGATGACAATATTTGGTATATAGGTTGCTGATGAATAGTACATGACTGTCTGGTAGTTGTCACCTGACCTTGACCTCAATGCCATGGTCCAGCGACTACGTTAAAGTTTTTGGGTTACGGCAGTTTCTCTGTAACTATGCATGGTTGGATGACAATATTTGGTATATAGGTTGCTGATGAATAGTACATAACTGTCTGGTAGGTGCCACCTGACCTCGACCTCAATTTCATGATCCAGCGACTATGTTAAAGTTTTTGGGTTACGGCTGTTCCCCTGTAACCATGCATGGTAGGATGACAATATTTGGTATATAGGTTGCTGATGAATAGTACATGACTGTCTGGTAGGTGTCACCTGAACTTGACCTCAATTTCACGGTCCAGCGACTACGTTAAAGTTTTTGTATTAGGAAAGTTCCTCTGTAACAATGCATGGTATGGTGACAATATTTGGTGATATTTAATGCTTATGACGAAATTTATTTTTGTTACTGATTCGGAATGCAGGCGAGACGTTTTTCTGTGTCCACACTTGTTAAAAAATCAGTATTGGATTGGAATCGATCCCACTGAATCAGAAAAAATATTCCATTGCCTTCTTGAATAAGTTGATTGTTACAGCCAAATGTTTCATAAAATCATTGTAGCACTGTATATGTGGAGGATTGATGATTTTCTGAAGAATGTCTCACTCGATGATCAAAAGTTTTTTCTACAGAAAACACCAGCTAGTGAAAAAGTTATGAAATTAGGTGATAAAATAGCTCAGAAGTTTCCTGTAAGTAACATAGGTACAAATGGAAATGTTAAACATATTTTTGTTAAGTCGAAAAACACAGGATTTTGTAATATTAGAATTGCCAGTTTTGTTACCTCAGGTCGGGGTTTCTCTCTGGGTACTCCGGCTTCCTCCCCCAATAAAAACTGGACATCATGAAATAGCTGAAAAATTGCTGAAAGTGGCGTTAAAACACCATTCAAACAAACAAACATATTAGAATTGTAATAATTCATTCTGTGTATCATGTTGTACTCATTTACACATGAGCTGGGCCTTCATATTCAAATTTTCTAATTCGCTATGGCTCCGTAAAATATAATAAAAAAAGGTAGGCCCAGTCCATGTGTAAATGAGTACAACATCATACCCTCATAAATTATTCTTAATTGTATTTTAAGAAATTTTTCTAGATTTAAAAAAAATGTGCAATTCTTAAAATACAATAACAAGCCTAGGTCAAATGATATATAAAAATACTGTCCATAATTTTCTGTTACTGTGAATTGTTTTCTGTTGAGTATTAATATAGTGCTAGTTACAAACCTTTTGTTATGTATATGTAAATATATTGTTTTTCTATGTTTTCAGGTGAGCAGAATTGTAAAGTATAATTGTGAATTTAGAGGATTAAGTTCGAAGAATCGACCCAAATTGAAAATTAATGACCTTTTTAAACAGAGGGTAATAGTTGAAAACTGGTTTTCGATATATTTAGATATTTTATATGTATGTAGGTCATAGTACATGTGGTGTAATCTGTTTATCCATTTAAATAATTTAATTGAAACTTTGTATAGAGTTTCTGAATATCATGGACAATCTTGAACATTTCTGTAAAATTTCTCATTCATTTATTCTATGTGCAGTGTTACCTATTTTGTGTAATCTGAAACTCTTAAAATCAAAATGCTTGAAATTTCGGAAATCCATCATTCTTTGCAAGTGTCTACCACTTATACTGTGTCCATATAGGACCCCAGTGTGAAGGGCCCAAATGAAGGTGAGACATTCATTTTAGTTTCTAAAGCAGGGTCTATAATGAAACAGTCCTAATTGCATTTGATTCCATAATGATAATTGATCACCATCTTGACCTAAAAACTCACAAAAGATAAATTTAAACTACTGAATAATTGAAGGTTTTGCTTCAGTTAATACTTCAATCACATTTAACAGAAACACCTATTTTACAATAGTTTGGTATTTCCTTCAATTTAAAATAAAGTATGGCTGCCAATCATAGACAAATTAATTATAGCTATCATGTTACATTCAATGTATTATACAATTATAGATTTTGTAAGAGGTTGATACATGGTTATAACCCCCAAACAGAGGTATATATAAAAACGTCTGATATCTATATACTTTCATTTATTGATATCAGGGGTTTTCTCTGGGTACTCCAGCTTCCTCCCCCAATAAAAACTGCACGCCTTGAAATAGCTGAAAAATTGCTGAAAGTTGCATTGAACATCAAACATACAATGATTGCTTGATATTTAACCACGTATTGACATAATTTTATATACATTTGTTGTATTTGTTTTCTAAATCGCTGAACTGAAATGGGAACCTTTTGGTGTCTGTTAAAAGTAACTTGCTGTATGACTGTGGAATCTGATGTTTTCAAGCTTGATAAATAGAAATATTATTTAATTACAAAGCAGCATTATACATGTATTAAGATTCATGCAATGGTATAATATCTGGCAAATATATCAAATTATATATGATTTAAGTTAAGAAAACAATAAAATAAAATAAAATCATTTTTCAGATTTTAGAATTTTGTAAGCAGAGGATAGGCTGTGACTATTGTGGAGACCAGGTGACAACTTACAGTCCTGTAGATAATACTGTCTGTCAGGAACACTTGACATTTATGAAGAATAAAAGTCAGTCAGTCATTGGAAGAGATGATATTATCAAGATTGTAAGTTATCTAAGTAGCTAGGTTTGATATAAATGAATGGTATTTGGTAAGTGTTTGACTTGGGTTTATCATCTATATCCCTTACTTGTGCACTACATATTTTAAGTTAGATCATTTTTCTACCATCTTGGGATATTATGAACAATCAGAAACTTAATGTCTTAGTTCACTTGGAAGGTGAATTCATTGGCATATGAAATTTCCTGATCATTATCTTTAAAAAATTTACCAAAGTGTATCCTTATTGAAGATTTAGGCACTGTTTAATTTTGTAAATATCAAACACAAATTTTGTATTTGTGATTCTAAGACTTGTAGATTTTTTGGACATTAACTTTTGTTCTAAAGGGCAGGTTTTAATACAATGCTCCAAAGTTTTAATGTTACATTCCAAATATTATAATAAAAACATATTCCTTATATTTCCTTTGTATACTTGTTTCCTGATTGGTGATTTTTGGATTTTTATTTTGCGCTTTGGTTTTGAAAACTTCTTTTTGGTGATTGTCTGTTAAAATTTTGTATTATTTGAAGGAATACATATACATTAGTTTTTTGTCGAAAAATAGCTTGTATTTTGTCAGATTGTGTATAAAAATAAACTATTTTTTAACCATGCTGGGGATGTTGAAAAAAATGCAAGGAAAGTACATGATTTCCCTTACATTTATGTTTTTCTATTTCTAGATAGAGGACTATATATTTAAGGAGGAAAAGGATGTTCCATTGTTCATTGTGGGGGAGGCAGGAATAGGAAAATCCTCTGTGATGTGTAAAGCTGCATATACCATATATAGCAATCTTGGACATATACCATGGTAATTTTAATGCAGATTATCCACCTGAATTCTAATTTTTGATGCTTTAACACAGATTTTTTTAAAATGTGTCAGAATATTTTTTTATTGTTTAATTTCATGAAAATTTTGTTTGTTTGTTTGAATATTGTTAAACGCCACTTTCAGCAATTTTTTCAGGTATATCATGGCATCCAGTTTTTAATGGGGGAGTAAGCCGGAGTACCCTGAGAAAACCTCTGACCTGCCGTAGGATCATGAAAATTAAAACAATGAATATCTACATTATTTAGTTTGTTTGAAAAAGAATGCAACCACCATCAAGAATGCTATATCTGAGCACTCTCATGAAATGATTAGCTTATAAACTAGCATTTTGACTTGGACCAAGTACACATAATGGCATTATCAATGGCTAAGTACAGATACCCATCATGGCATGATCAATGGCTAAGTACAGATACCCATCATGGCATTATCAATACCTAAGTACAGATACACATCATGGCATTATCAATGGCTATCTTTCAGAATTTCATTGATACACATACCATGCTAAAATTTTCTGTGGTAAATTATTTGGATTACAGAACACTATAAAAGTACAACTTTATGTACACAACATTGCTTAGGAGTATGTTTGTAAATTTTATTGATACTATTAGCCATGTAATATCTTTCTCGTTTTATTTCAGTCCTGGAGGAAAATCATGGACCCTCTTTTTCCATTTTATTGGTGCTATTCCTGGCTCTTGTTGTTTAGAGTCTATGTTAAAAAGATTATTAAAAGAAGCTGAATTACTTAGTGTAAGTTAATTATAACAATCTAATTAATATTGTAGAGGATATTTATTTAAAGTTGTGCAGATATTTTTTATCATAATTTGTAGGGACCTTGGTGGACGAGTGGTTAAGGTAGTTCATCTACTGATGATCACGTGGTCTGTCAACAATGAGGTTGTGTGTTCGATTCTCACTGCGGGCAGGGTGTACTCGACTCCAATCTTAATTGACAAGGATTGCCAGTTTTCCTACTGAAGTTTGGGGGCTCTCTCCGGGTACTCAGGTTTCCTCCCCCAGTAAAAACTGTACGCCATGAAAAAGCTGAAAAAGTGGCATTAAACATCATTCAAACAAACAAACAAACATAATTTGTAAGGATTAGAGACTTGAATCCGCCTAAAAGTTTACATATGCATGTTACAAGTCACTTTCTAAAATTATATCAATTGCAATTGTCGGGGCCTTGGTGGTACAGTGGTTCAGGTAGTTAATCAACTACAGTTGATCTTGTACTTGTCAACACTGAGGTTGTAGGTTCAAGCCTTACTAATGGCAAAGTGTGCTCAACTCCAACCTTGACAAGGATTGCCAGTTTTTCAGCTAAAGGTTGGGGTTGTCACTAGGTACTCTGGCTTCCTACTCCAATAAAAACTGGACACTATGAAATAGTTGAAAAAGTACTGAAAGTGGTATTAAATCCCAAACAAACAAATCAATTACAATTTAAAATATTTCCTAATTTTTAAAATTTTTTTTAGTAATTTCAACATGTTATAATGATCAAGGCCACCTTACCATTTGGAGCACCTGTTTCTGTTTCCACACGTGTCCAGTGTATAAAAGTACCTTTTTGGGGGTTTTATTTTCGAGACTCCAACATTCCAAGAGGAGTAGAGGCTACTTCTCAGTCATACTGTAGTATGTTAGCTTGTTTTTGTGTTTTATTTACAGGACTCCAGCATTCCAAGAGGAGTTGAGGCCATGGCCCAGTCATGCTGCAGTATGTTAGCTTGTTTTTGTGTTTTATTTACAGGACTCCAGCATTCCAAGACGAGTTGAGGCCATGGCCCAGTCATGCTGCAGTATGTTAGCTAATCCCAGTATTAAGCCCATCATAATCTAGTAGTGGCTACTTCTCAGTCATACTGTAGTATGTTAGCTTGTTTTTGTGTTTTATTTACAGGACTCCAGCATTCCAAGAGGAGTTGAGGCCACGGCCCAGTCATACTGCAGTATGTTAGCTTGTTTTTGTGTTTTATTTACAGGACTCCAGCATTCCAAGAGGAGTTGGGGCCACGGCCCAGTCATACTGCAGTATGTTAGCTTGTTTTTGTGTTTTATTTACAGGACTCCAGCATTCCAAGAGGAGTTGAGGCCACGGCCCAGTCATACTGTAGTATGTTAGCTTGTTTTTGTGTTTTATTTACAGGACTCCAGCATTCCAAGAGGAGTTGAGGCCACGGCCCAGTCATGCTGCAGTATGTTAGCTAATCCCAGTATTAAGCCCATCATAATATTTATAGATGGTTTGAATCAAGTACGTCAGTTTGTATGTTTTAAACAAGATCTATGATACAATTATTGATACAGTTTTAGAGGATATAACATTTATGGTGAAAGTTTCTACTGATATAAAAAAAGGAAATAAAAACAGTAGGTTATTGATCATCTAGGTTTATATTTGTCCTTTGAAACCAGTTATTTTGAGGTTTTTAATATAGAATTAGTAATTTTAATTGGTTTTGCTGGATGTACAAACACTTAACTACAGTCTTTGGGATAATATGTATTCCATACTCTTATATATCAAGTCCCATCTAATCCCAACAACAAGAAAAAAGTGTAAAACGTGTAACTTAGTTAAAGTCAATGAAATATTCTGATGTGTTTTATTGTTTACAATACAATTGTTAATAGGCGTATTTAGTTAAAAAAGCAAAATAAGGTGTAAAGGGGTAAATGTTGGGATGAGAACACAAGAATAGGAATTTTATCAACACTGTATCATATATACAATACACCGACCAAGATATGAGCAGCCTTCAACACTTTTTTGAACATTTAATAAAGAATGCAGAAATTATGTACCTTTGGATTATGTGTAAAACCAAATATTACATCATTTCAAAATACCAACCATTTGTAAAACGTATTGGAAACATTTATTTATTATTTTGCTGTCAAAAAATAGGTAATTCTTCTGAATATGTAGGAATGCTTATTTCAGTTTTCTGATGACCAAGCATCTAAAGTTATGAGCTGGCTACCTAGGAAGCTTGCCCCACATGTGCGGTGTATATTTTCTGCTGTAATGGATTCACACCAGTACAAGACAGTTATAAGTAGAGAATCTAAACCTATAGAATTACAGCTACATCCATTAGATGTTCAGTCCAGAAATGTGAGTTTGGTCAATAAAGAAATAATTGTCACTACAGACTTTCCAAAACTTGAAAATCTCAACATATGAAAATATTCTCTGACTGAAAACATTTTTGTGTGACACTTATGCCATTTTATTTATTTATACTCCTAACATTTATGTCTAAGACACATGTCAGGCAACTTTAAGCATTGCCTGACTGTAGCAAAGTTTGCATGTAAACTGTAAGGTCTTGCAGTCAGGCTTATTTCAGAAAGACTGCCAGTCAAAATTCTGTTTGTTGAATATATTTGCTGAATAATTGGCATTTTGCAAATGAAGTATGCATAAATATTCTTATAAATTATATAAGCTGTTAGATGGATTTGGAATGATGAGGGTTCGATATTGGTAACAAAGAAGTCAAGTTTAGACATAAATCACTGACATAAGCCTTGACTTGATATTATGTTATCACAGGATATGTAAAAATCAAAATGATATGTAGAATATGTAGCTTTATTAATGAACAGGATTAGTGCTAGGTTTGGGGATTACACCCATTCCCCCAATTCCATTCACTCAATCATATAAGAAATTATTAACACTTTCAAATCGTGTGTGACAGATGTGTGATTCTTTCAGAATCGTGTCAGACAACTAGAACATGACATTATAATCATACTGCCTTTGAACGAGGGTTTTAGGGTAGATTATCACATGAAGAAAAAATTATCACCTTCATGTGATAATCTACCCTAACACCTGAGTTCAAAGGCAGTACGATTTTGATTATACTGAATGCCTTTTATCTAATGAAGAAATGTAAACTACCACATAGATACTGTACTGAATCATATTTTTAATGAAAAATGCTTGTTAGTCTGCTAGTTCTTTTTCCAAATAATAATTGCCCATTTTCCTGTATTTGTTGTGTCTTTGACATGTTTACACGGAAAGACACGCGACATGTAAGTAAATTTTAGCTGATGCGGCTGATCATTTTCCAGATTGGCAATTTTCTTTCTGATAATTTTTTTATATCATTCGTAAACTTCAGCTGGAGCGGGTGATAATTTTCCAGTTCGGCAATCTCCGGTCTAAGCGGGTGTTAATTTTTTTTATATCACCCGTTGGTGGGAAATCACGAGGAATTAACACCCGTTGCTAAAATGGGCGGGGCTAAAACGAGAATCTGTAGAAATTAACACTTGGTTACTGTCAAATAAAAAGACAGCATTTTTGCATGAAGTATAATAAAATTATTTATACAACTACCTCAATGTTTTCAAACCTACACACTACATTCCACAAAGAACTACATCCACTGAATTCAGAACAGAAGCATCAATGAGCGTATCAAAACACTAGAAAAACCAGATGTTTTACAAGTATGTCTAAGTAACTGTGGATAAATATTACAACTAAAAATAGATTAAAAATGTTCTAAAAATAAATACAGAACTATTTAACTGATTACAGTTGTATTTTAAATCTGTCTTGTTCATCAGCAGATCTTGTTGAATCATTCCATTTTTTCAGACCCTGGCCAAAGGATGGTGTGCAAAGTTTGATAAAGTGTTGACCGATGGTCAGCTGGATATGTTACTGTCTAAGTCCACATCAGAGAACTTATTATGGTTGTTACTAGCTTGTGAAGAAATAAAATTAGTGACAGATTCTAAAATGATTGATAAAAAGATTCATGACCTTCCTGAAGGTTTGCCAAAGTGAGTAATATTTATGCCTGTTTATAAATTTTACTTTTTGTGTGTTTATTAAGAAGCTTAAATGCTAAGATGATGTTAAGTGGTATCTGTTGGAACCAAAAATGTTTTAAAAAAGAACATTTTAAAATTTAATTACCTTATTTGTACTGAAAATCTGTTTTTATCTGGCAATATTTAATTTTTGTCTCGCCTGCGACGAAAGTCGCTGGAGGCGAGACATATGTATGGGAATCCGGCGGCGGCGGCGGCGGCGTAAACACTTGACATCTTGCTTCATATCTTTGTAAGCCCAAGCCCTAGGTCCATCAAATTTGGTCCAGAGGTAGCTTATGATGAGTACTTGCCAGTCAGTCACCTGTCACCTGACCTTGACCTCAATTTCACGGTCCAGGGACCACGTTAAAGTTTTAGGGTTACGACAGTTCCTCTGTAACTACACATGGTAGGATGACAATATTTGGTGTATAGGTTGCTGATGACTAGTACATGACTGTCTGGTAGGTGTCACCTGACCTTGACCTCATTTTCACGGTCCAGCGACTACGTTAAGTTTTTGGGTTACGACAGTTTCTCTGTAACTACGCATGGTAGGATGACAATATTTGGTGTATAGGTTGCTGATGACTAGTAGATGACTGTCTGGTAGGTGTCACCTGACCTTGACCTCAATTTCACGGGTCCAGCGACTACGTTAAAGTTTTTGGGTTACGACAGTTCCTCTGTAACTACGCATGGTAGGATGACAATATTTGGTGTATAGGTTGCTGATGACTAGTACCTGATTGTCTGGTAGGTGTCACCTGACCTTGACCTCAATTTCACGGTCCAGCAACTACGTTAAAGTTTTTGGGTTACGACAGTTCCTCTGTAACTACACATGGTAGGATGACAATATTTGGTGTATAGGTTGCTGATGACTAGTACATGACTGTCTGGTAGGTGTCACCTGACCTTGACCTCAATTTCATGGTCCAGCGACTACGTTAAAGTTTTTGGGTTACGATAGTTCCTCTGTAACTACGCATGGTAGGATGACAATATTTGGTATATAGGTTGCTGATGAATAGCTCATGACTGTCTGGTAGGTTCCACCTGACCTTGACCTCAATTTCACGGTCCAGGAACTACGTTTAAGTTTTTGGGTTACGGCTGTTCCCCTGTAACTATGCAGGGTATGGTGACAATATTTTGTGTACAGGCCGCTGCTGATATTAAATGCTATTTACGTAATGCTTATGACGAAATTTATTTTCGTTACTGATGCGGAATACAGGCGAGACGTTTTTCTGTGTCCACACTTGTTTAATGTATACAGTGTTTTTATTATATAGAATTTGCAATGCACAGACATTGAGCCCTTTTTATTTAATAGTAAGTAGAATTTTTGGATTTTTACAATATCTACATTTACCAAATATGATCCTTAAATTTGAATGGATTAAATATATCAATAATTTTAAGTACATGTACTAACGATCCTCATATTTGATTACAAGCTATACAAAAGGCATCAATTCTGGGACCTTGGTGGCAGTGATCCCGATAGTCACGTAATATTGATCTCTGACATGTCATCACTTAGATAGTCACTTGACAGTCTAGATTCCTTAACAAAAACTTGACAACATGAAGTATGTAGCTGAAAAACTACAGGAATTAAAACCTGAAACAGTCATTTCAATATTGTCAGTCATTCATTTTTCAGCTTATTTGAGTACATGTTGATGAGGTTGGAGAACGAATCTGGCAGTAATCTTGTAATTGCTACACTGTGCTTACTGGAGGCATCGTTTGCTGGGTTATATGAACATGAACTGAGGCAAATATTGGGACATGAAAAAACACTAATGCCTCCTTCTCCATTTGATGAAAAAGGTATGTCATCTTTGACATTTTGGTGAGGATTGTATTAACGTTTGTCTATGCAGTCATTACAAAAATTACTTTAGTTTAACTAAATGTACTGTGGTTTCATTTATTTTCGTGGGCATCAATTTTCGTGGTTGGAGGAAAAAAGACATTTCGTGGGATTATTAAATTCGTAGTTCGCGGAATCGAAAAAAATATAAAAATGTTAGATGGGGGAATTATTATTATTGTCACATCTGTTATGAATTTAGGTATTCACATACAGTGTTAGTCTGTTCATTTTCTAATACATCATTTTCAATACATAATCGCTCTCCGGAGGGGACATTTAATTCTGATCATAGGATTTCCTAGAAATTTATGGTACTTTATATTAGTAGAAAGCAGCGATATAAAAACGAAATGGGATGGCTTTAAAAAGACGATGCAAAACCAAACCTTTTCTTTGTTGTGGTCTGGTGCAAAGCCCACACAAGCTAAATTTATGAAGGAGTTGTGTTTTATGCCATTTTATGTTGAGTAAAGTGCCCTAAATAAAATCATGCGATACCATATATCACGTGATAGTGTAAATCTAACTACCTATCTTGAAAACGGCATATTGACTGTTTTGTTTTTAAAGAACATGAAGTAATAAAGGTTAAACAGATTTTGTTTTGTAGCCGTAAACATAATGAACATAATTAATAAACATGTCATTTGATTAAAACCAGTCTAAATAAACAGTTCATTGTAAATTCATAGTACATTCCTTGGGGCAAAGATTAAGTTTGTTTGTTTCACAATAAACTTGATGATATAATTAGTGTTTTATAAAGATGGAAATCAGTATAAAACGTGTTAAAAAATAGATTGCTTTATCGATCGGTATTTCAGTTAAGAAAGTTACTTTAACATTTGTGCATTTATCAATACCTTACAACGAAACAGCACAATTGGAAGTATGTTTATTACTGACGGGATTATGCAATTAAAAATAACACTTTTTTTTTTTTTTTTAAAGTTGCTCATAATGCAAAATTGTGATATCTATCGAAAACATATCAATATAACGATGCCACTTGAACATCAGTCAACAATATCCATGTAAACAACCGTCTTATAGCAGTTTCTCATGTCAGCTTACCGTCATTATAGATTGTCTAGAAGTCATTATTCATTGAATTCTTAATTTCATGGTTTGTCCACACCCACAAAAACGACGAAAATTGGTACCCCATGAATAAAAATGAAACCACTGTATATGTAACAAAAAACCAACAAATAAACATGTTTTATTGGGTTGTGGATGTTATAAATTAAATTCAACTTACCCATCACTGTTTATATGTACAACAATCTTTTTTTTTTCTATCTAACTTTAAAGCCCATCAGAGCTGGGAATGAAATTTGGAATGATTGATGTGTCATTACAAAAACAGTTGGTTGATTTTCATGGTAAAAAGTTAGTTTACACCAACTTTTGTGCCTAAATGTTTCAATATGAAACTTCCTTTACATTGCTGTTTTATTATTGGTTAATAGTGTTAATAGTGTAACTGGAAAACAGGAACTTCAAGATGGCTGTGTGAAAAGAGGTGTGGTAAATGGACTAATCGACTTTTTTGCAAAAACATGTTCTCTTACCATTTTAGATGAAAAGGAATCTTCAGAAAAGGAAGTTATTAAATTGTCAGAACCTATTTCATCAAGGAAATGGAATGGTATTCTAAAAACATTGCAACCTTATTTACGACACAATGGTGAAAGTAGAGATGGCAGACTTGACTTTTATCACAGAGCTCTTAGTAAAGCTGTTAGAAGAAGGTATAAAATATAATTAATTTTTACAAACATTTATATTTAGCTATAGCTAGGTTCTAGAGATCTTATAGACAAAATGTGTGTGTGTCTACATATACTGTTTAATCATTCCAGAGAAGAGTTTATTTTGTTCATTTTGTTAGCAAATCTTTTACATTATTCCATAAAATATTCTATGATTCTAGGTATTTTGTGAAATCAGAAGATAAGGGTGCTAAAGAAGAACATTCTGAGGAGTATTACTGGTGGCATAAAAAACTGGCAGAGTCATTTGAACATTCACAAAATGATGACAGATTTGTAGAGGTAAAATCTATACAGTTTATGCCATTTCCTGATGTCTGTCATTGTCCTTAACTTGAATATGTTAAAAGGACTTCTTTCCCAAATTTTGATTTTTAGCTATCATCTTAAAAACTATAATAAACTTGTGATCAGCAAAATCAATAGATAAGTAAGCATGGTCAAAATTGTTGACTACTTTTAGTAGTTATGTTGCAGGAATATACTAAATATGTATAGAATATTAACCAAATTCAATGACATTCCATTCAAAACGATCACACAATAACTGACTTTGCTGCTTTGGTCGAGTAGTTTTTTTCTTGTCCAAAAGCTGACGTGTGGTAAATCACATGCAGAAATAATGCCAGGAAGGTTTTAAAACACCTTCCTTGGGTACCATATTTTTTTGTAATAAACAGCCCTTATTAGAAGAGCTTCAAAAAAATATTAAAATATATATGCAAGACATGATTTGGTAAACACACTTGTTGTTAAAACAATACTTTTTAATAAAAAAACTCTTTAGCAATAAAACTATAATAATAAAATGGGTAGAATATTAATTGTTTGTATAGTTTTGATAAATTATTTATGTAGAAATGTATTAATTTGTAGGAATATCTATACCAGCTGGTGTGTTTAGAAGACACGTACAGACTGACTGAATGCTTGTGTGACTGGAAGGTGTTTGATAAACTGTACCATGAGGAATACAGTTCTAAATTGTTAGAATACTGGAGAAAGGTAAGTCTCTGATGGTGATTTAATTGTGGGTAGATAACTTCAGAAGAAGCCTGGTCTTATAGATCTAGATGCATTTGAGTAGAAATTTATCTATTTCCAATAAATAAAGACCATGTTTTGACTGAGTTTCAGTGAAGAATCTTTTGGAAATTGTATGCCATTAAGTATGATTCAAGATAATTATGTACATTATCTACCTATAGGTAGGGACAACACATGTTATGATTACGAAGTATGGAGAAGCATTACATAAATGTGAAGAAGATCCATTACTTAATGAGGAGGCAGTGTCTATCAGATATGAGAAAGTCTGTAGAGTAATGTAAGTTTTCAGATAGGTATATTAAGTAAGTTTGGCAAAGTTTTAATTTTCTTATTATCAGAATACATTGTTATGACATACATTTGTGATTCATTTCTTGGTTGAAATTTGGCAAGGTTGCATCTGCTTAGTTATCATAACAATAAAGATACAATTCTTGTAAATGTTTTACCAAATTATGGTCTTCATTTTGCATTTTTTATAAAATAATAATGACATAAATGGCCACCATGTGGTAAAACAATGATAATCCACAGCCTCCCTTAATAATGATTGATTCTAACATGACAATTATTGTACATTAGGATATTGACAGTACCTAAAACAAACACCACTTCTGCCATAAATTGGCTGTTCTGTCAATTTTGCGCACAATATAATGCAATTGATAATTATAACATGTTGATTTGATGTTTGAATGGTGTTTAATGCCACTTTCAGCAATTTTTCAGCTATATCATGATGTCCAGTTTTTTATTTGGAGGAGGAAGCTGGTGTCCCCGGAGAGAACCTCGACCTGTGGCAGGAAAACTGGCAATCCTTGTCAAATTAGATTGGAGTTATAACATTTTGAAGGATGGCTTTTAATTATTGTATTATTTTGTGTTATTAATTGTGAAAATATTTTAAAATCTGATATTTTAAGTGTATTGATTGATGATGTTTAACGCCACTTTCAGCAATTTTTCAGCTATATCATGGCGTCCAGTTTTTATTGGGGAGGAAGCCGGAGTACCCCGGAGGTAACCCCCGACCTGCGGTAGAAAAACTGGCAATGCTTGTCAATTAAGATTGGAGTCGAGTACATTCTGCCTGCAGTTAGAATCGAACCTGCAATCTCAGTGTTGACAGACCAAGTGATCATTAGTAGACGAACTACCTTGACCACTGGGCCATCGAGTGCCCTATTTTAAGTGTAGAAGTACATGTTTACAGTTTATATGGGCTTTTATGTGTCAATATTATTTGTTGACACATATCTGTACTTGTGTAGGGAGATTAGTACTTGTGAATTGTGTATCAAAGTGTGTGTGCACCACATAAATGAGTTTATGTGTAATTTGTTACAATTTCCTTTGATCTTTACTACCAATAAAATTAGTATCAACGCTCAGTAGAACAACGACTAGTGATACTAGAAATTATCAGCTGTTGGTCATTTGTCATGCACGAACAATTGCTTAAGAATCTGCCTTACTTTTTGACCAATCCCTCATCACTGACCAAAGAAACATCACGAAAAAAAACCCAACACATCTATCTATGAAGCAATTAATCAGACCTGTCCAGACATTAAGAAGTGTTACAAAATATGAAACGCAACACACAATTAGTATCTTGAGAGTATCTTATTAGTCTCCTGAAATAAGAATAATGAACAATGTAAATACAATATCCCCCCCTCCCTTTTTTTTGTATGGCTGTACACTCCTCGAATTTTGGAGATAGTGATCATGGTGTCCGTCCATCCTTCCTTCTGTCCGTCCGTCTGTCCGTCTGTTACACTTTCTCTTATTTGCAACTCCTCCTACACCACTGAATGGAATTTGATAAAAGTTACACAGAATCTTTGTCACGTAGTGCCATTGTGCAGGAGATATTAAACATTATGATCGGAATGATATTTGGGGTTTCCCATAGAAAAACATGGACTTTGTTATTGACCTAATGGGGTCCTTATCTCTTATTTGCAATTCTTCCTACACCACTGAATGGAATTTAATGAAACTTACCCAGAATCCTTGTCACATAGTGCCATTGTGCAGGAGATATTAAACATTTTGATCGGAATGATATTTGGGGTTTCCCATAGAAAAACATGGACTTTGTTATTCACCTAAGGGGTCCTCATCTGTTATGTGCAACTCCTCCTACACCACTGAATGGTATTTGATGAAACTTACACAGAATCCATGTCACATAGTGCCATTGTGCAGGAGATATTTAACATTTTGATCGGAATGATATTTGGGGTTTCCCATAGAAAAACCATGTACTTTGTCATGGACATAAGATCTCTTATGTGCAACTCCTCTTACACCACTGAATGGAATTTGTTGAAACTTACACAGAATCCTTGTCACATAGTGCCTTTGTGCAGGAGATATTTATCATTTTGATCGAAATGATATTTGGGGTTTCCCATAGAAAAACATGGTTTTTGTCATGGACATAAGGGGATACCCATCTTTTATTTGCAACTCCTCCTACACCACTGAATGGAATTTGTTGAAACTTACACAGAATCTTGATCACATATTGGCATTGTGCACCAGATATAAAACATTTTGATCAGAATATTATTGGAGGTTTCCCAGAGAAAAACATGGACTTTGTCATTGACATAGGGGATGCCATTCTTTGGGGGATGGGGGGGGGGGGGGGTTACATGTTTTATCTGCAACTCCGCCGTCACGTTAAAAAAAGATAAAGTTCATAACTAAGAACACCTGAATTTTCAAAGTAATTGTGAGCGGGGGGTATCAATGGTGAGCATTGCTCACAGGTTTTTTTACTCTAGTCATCAATAAGGAATCATTGGTTTTAGAGAAATAAATGCAGGATATTCAACAGTACACTTCATTTTGGATTCAGTATACATAGCTGAATGAAACATAAGAGTATGTGACCATAGTTGATAGGCTATAGCCCTTTATACTATAGGCATTTAATTACTTGGTGTTACACAGGCAGAAATTTTCATTCAATATTTGCAGGATACGGAATCAATATGGATTGATTTATCAATATCAGTAGCACCATAAACGACATGCACACCAAGCCGGTCAGTGAAATCAGAATCGGAATCATTTTCTTCATTGAAGAAAATTAAACATAGTTTTCAAACATGATAACCTACCTCTTTAAACTTTTTCGTAATGCTGAAATTGGTTTCAGATTGTCATTTCCCCTCGATTCATTTGAAATTCCCTCCGTTCAGCTGGTACAATTGCCTTCAGTTTTTGAATGAATGAGTTAGCAGTGACGTCATGTACACCACATTACGCATAACCATTGTACAAAGAAGTAGTGCAAAAATTCTTACAGTAAAAACGACATTTTTACAAAGCAAGATAACCTCAAATATGTCAAAGAACGAAAACAAATAAAAAAAGCTGTATCTAAATTGAGAAATTACCGATAAAAAAATTATTAGTATTCTGATATAGCTTGTCTCGCGAAAAAAATACTAATAATTAATATTTATCACTCTGTACTTTTCCTATTCAATTGATACGAGTCTTCTTCGAACTAGATAGCCATATTTGCTACACTGAGTATGTAGCATGCTTATAAGATGCAGATGACTAGCATTATTCTTATTTTACGAAAAATACTCCTATTTTATTTTCAGTATCCATGTTAAATTATTTTACTATATTTTATCAGGTCTCAATATCTTCTAGTGTACTCTTTCATGACCATTTGGCCATTATACCAAGTCTTTATGTTTTAACCTCTAATTGGTAGATTAAAACCTATACTATAGAGTTATGTAACTTTTCTTTTATTATGTATACTGAAGGAACTTAATTAATTTATTTGTTTAAACATTGTTGCCTTGTTTTCTTTCACCAAGCGATTTAACTTAAATACCTATCAAATTCTTCTTCAAACGTGTCTTTTACAAAATCTGATTAATTCTTCTTACAGAGTACAGGCTGGTAAGTACCATGATGCTTTAGATTTACTGAAGACGGCCATGAAGATTGAAGAGAAGGAACTTGGAGCCCGCCCTCACAGAATGGTAGAACTGTATGCCCTTATGGCTGAAATATATGATGAGGTTTGTTGTGACATTGGATAAAGTCAAATTTATTCTGGTATATTATTTTAGTTGAATGTATAAATGTGATATATTTTCTGTACAATGATGGAAAGTCTTCCATTCTATTAAGTTCAAACTTAAAGTTGCAAATCAGTAGATCTTCAATAACTACAATTTTTAATTCCATGTTCAAGATTATATTAATCTAATTAAAACAGTGTAGCGACTAATAACAAAAAGGGGAAGCAAGTGAAAGATCTAATTTTAATTAAATTGAGATTATAGTACAATTAAAAAAAAAAATGGATTGAATTGGGAACACATGATTGCCTCTGAAAGACACCCACTTCAAAAAGACCTACTTTTAATCATTGAAATCTTAAAATTCGTATTTTACCCACATCCAAAATGTGCAGATATGTTGTATCATGTTAATTGTGCTTTGCAATGTTATACTCAGCAAATGTTTAGGTCAATCCAGATGTGTTTTTGTTCTTATCGATTAATTGAATATTGAAGATTGTGTTTACTTTTATTTCCTCTCTGTTTGATTTATTGTTGTTTATTTGTTTAAGGTTTACATAATATATCGTTTATTGTTTCTTCTAGAAATTAAAGTTGAATGATTTTGTATCACCCAGTCAACTTCCTGATTTAAGAAAGACGATACATTATTGTAAGAAATCTATAGGCATCAGGAAAACATTACCTGGCACTTATCATAAGGTAAAGGAATTTTAATTCCACATTTTTTATTTATACAATTATATATAGATTACATTATTGGAATATTATAATACAATAGTATTAATAGAATTTGGAATCAAGTGGATCAAATTGATATTAATCCTTATTTCTGTTCTTTGAGTAATGGAATTTATTTTCAATATCACCTGATTCACTCTGCAGAAAACTTCTTTGGAACTGTACTTTTTGTTACATTTTGATGTTTTTTCCTTGTGAACACATTTTCATTCATCTCATGGTTTGATGTAAACATATTTTTAAATGGTTATCAGTGTTTAGTTGACACAGTTAACAGTTTATTAAGGTATGTTTACTATATGTATAGGAATGTATATACAGTAGTCACCCTCTTATAAAGATCTTCTTACCAGATGCCACCTCACCACAAGGCCACATTATACAACAATGTAGAGTGGTTCTCTCACCAGAAGCCACCCTCTTTCATAAGACCTCAATTTAAGTACAGAAGGAGTTGAGAGATAGTGGCTAGTAAAGATGAAGGATGCTTACTTGACCACAAATACAATACTAAAACACCCCAAATATAGGTTATTACAAATATTAGTACTTTATGCATTGTTTAAAGATATTTTTCAAGTGATGAAATAATTATGGATACACATTGTATTTAAGAACTAAATGAATATGTTTATTTTTAAGTTCAAGCTTGGAATGAGTTTAATGAAGTTATCATTTAACTTGGAGAGTTGGGATGCCTGTGGTGGAGGTCCAGAACTGACTGGGGCTTCAGCATTAGAAGAGGGCAATAGATATATCGACAAGGCACTCAAAATATTTGAAGAGGTTTTTCTTTATTATTTACAATCAATTAAGTTCACTTATAGTAAATTAGTGTTGGGGCAGTTACCTTAGAAGGGGCAATAGGTATATACAAATAATTGCACTAATAGTAAATTGTTTGTATGGAAAGGAAGATTTGGGCTTGGGAAAGATATATGTTGAAATTGCACTCAAAATGTTTTTAATTTTATTATTCTGTTTTTTTTTAAAACTAAACAGTTTTTTAAATTCACGGTAAATTGAATATTTTTTAATTCTTAATCTACATTTTTGCATGTAGTTTTTAATTATTTCAGGAAATGATTTCAGATTGAAAGAACTTGTGTTGTTAGAGAAAATGCCATAGATTTTTATAAAACTATCTTTTTTAACAGTTGAATGATATGGGACATTATGCTGAAGCATTGATGACAAAAGGTGTTCTGGCCAAGCGAGGAAGTATGGAACAGTTAAAGGTAAGTCTGAGGTGTTTTGGCCAAGCGAGGAAGTATGGAACAGTTAAAGGTAAGCCTGAGGTGTTCTGACTAAGGGAGGAAGTATGGAACATTTAAAGGTAAGCCTGAAGTGTTCTGGGTAAGAGCGTAAGTATAGAATAGTTAAAGGTAAGCCTGGGGTGTTCCAGAAAAGAACATGGTATGCAACACACATATCCATATATTAATTATCAAAATCCTACCTCGAAAGATAAAAAAGATATAGCTCGGACATAATTAGTTTCTGATGGACAAACCGACGGACAGACTGATCACTATATGGCATCTGCCACTAAGTGGCGAGGCCCTTACTATTACATTTAATTTTTATACCCCCCGCTTGAAAAGCGGGGGGTATATAGTGTTCATGGTGTCCGTCCGTCCGTCCTTCCGTCCGTCCGTCCGTCCGTTACACTTTCTATTATTTGCAACTCCTCCTACACCACTGAAAGGAATTTGATGAAACTTACACAGAATCTTTGTCTCGTAGTGCCATTGTGCAGGAGATATTTAACATTTTGATGGGAATGATATTTGGGGTTTCCTATAGAAAAACATGGACTTTGTCATTGACCTAAGGGGGTCCCTATCTCTTATGTGCAACTCCTCCTACACCACTGAATGGAATCTAATGAAACTTACACAGAATGCTTGTCACATAGTGCCATTGTGCAGGAGATATTTAACATTTTGATCGGATCGATATTTGGGGTTTCCCATAGAAAAACATGGACATTGTCATTGACCTAAGGGGGGCCTCATCTCTTATGTGCAACTCCTCCTACACCACTGAATGGAATTTAAAGAAACTTACACAGCATCCTTGTCACATAGTGCCATTGTGCAGGAGATATTAAACATTTTGATCGGATCGATATTTGGGGTTTCCCATAGAAAAACATGGACATTGTCATTGACCTAAGGGGGTCCTCATGTCTTATGTGCAACTCCTCCTACACCACTGAATGGAATTTGTTTAAATTTACACAGAATCCTTGTCACATAGTGCCATTGTGCAGGAGATATTTATTATTTTGATCGGAATGATATTTGGGGTTTCCCATAGAAAAACATGGAGTTTGTAATGGACATAATGGGATACCCATCTTTTATTTACAATTCCTCCTACACCACTGAATGGAATTTGTTGAAACTTATAAAGAATCTTGGTCACATATTGCCATTGTGCATTGGATATTAAACATATTTATCAGAATATTATTGGAGGTTTGCCATAGAAAAACATGGACTTTGTCATTGACATAGGGGATGCCATTCTTTGGGGGATTGGGGAGGGTTACATGTATTATCTGCAATTTCGCCTTCACGTTTAACTAGATAAAGTTTCAATTTCATAATTAAGAACACCTGAATTTTCAAAGTAATTGTGAAGCGGGGGGTATCAATGGTGAGCAGTGCTCACAGGTGTTTTTACTCTAGTTTTAAATTAATTTTTGTTTTTGCTTCCATAATTGTTCTCTTTTGTAATCCTTTTTCATCTGTCTTTTATATTCATCCGCTTCTGTAAGAAATTCAAACATCATAAAGGATTATGACACCTGTTCTAAGTAATCCTTTGCCTTCCTTTATGGAACAGTTATAATTTTTTTGTGAAAATATAAACTCTATACACAACCATATAGTTTAAATGCGAGTTTACACGTAATGATCCCATGAGGACCAACTAACTGGAACTGTATGAATTATATAAAAAAACTTATTTTCACTGGTCAAAAATGTTCCGATTTTCAGCAGATGATAATTTTATTATTTCAGTTATATAATGAAGCAATGGACTTATGTCTACAAATGTATGGAGAATATCATATTTTGATGTCAAGACTTTATATAAATATAGGTATTGTATATGAAGACAATGGTAATTTTAAAAAGGCATATGAATATTTCAAAAAGTGGGCAAGAATTAGTGAAGAAATTCTTGGACCTGATCACCCAAAAACAAAAAGAGCCAGGGGTGTATTAAGAGAAAGTAGATACCAAAATATTGCAAGAAACTTAGATGAATGGGAGAGGTCAGGTCATGATTTGTCTCCTAGCGATGAAAATGTAGATGAAACAGAAAACAGAGACTTACAAAATTTTTATGACGATTCTTCTGATCAGAATGATGTCAACTTAGTGGTCAGTGACTGTAACCAAAATGTTGTCTCTGTTGGAGCTTTGCCAAATAATGAACAGGAAGAAATTTTAAATAGTGAAGAGGAAATGTCCAATGGATATTTTGAAGAAACTTCATCACAAGATGAAAGTAGTAAATCTACCAGCGATGACAGTGAGAATTCTGATCATGAAAATTTGTATGATGATTGTTTAGACGAATATACAGAACAGTATCACATGGTTAATCCTGTAGACGACAATTTAATGAATGCATTGAATATAAATATAGATGATAATGATGACATAGATGATGAAATTGTTCAGATTACTTCACGGGAAGGTTACGATAATGAAATTGAAAGTGACAACAGGTATGCAATTTACGCTGTTGAAAACAACAGTGAAAATGAGTCAGACAATTGTTCAAACAACAGACAACAAAGAACAAATCAGTTGTAACTTGTTCGTGCTATGTTAAAATGCTTTAAACCACCTTTATGCATACATAATATATTTTGCTAGGTCAAACAGTTATTCCAAAATATTTCCTGTAAATGGCATTTTTATTTTAACTGATTTTGCTGCAATTATGTCTTGCAAAAATGTCAATATAGAAAAAGAGAATAAAGAGTACATAAGGTTAAACTATTTTATCTTTTTGTGTTGGTAGAAATTAACAAGAGATTTTATTATTTAGTTTCTCATACAATAGTGCTATTTATTGCTGAACTGAAATGTCTTTCATGTAACATTTGATGGAGGTAATGATTTGTACATGTAAATATTGATATAAATGGACATGGAAAATAAGTTTAAAGTCTTTTATATACTTTACACATGTTCTTTAGTTCTGAAAGAATTTTAAATCTTTTTTTAATGATAATTTTCTAAATTAGCATTTACTAATATATCTTATAAGATGTTATTATCATATGGGTTTTTTCTTGGCCACTTAACTAATGCAGTTACCAATATTTTTCAAGAATGTTGAATGGTTATTAATGGAGAAACTAAACAAGGACTAACCACATTTTTATATTACTTGAAAATTTGTGTTGTATTTACTATGGTATAAGATCTGTTGTGCTGGTGTCATCTGTCTGTGGACATCGTAGTTTTAAGCAAAATTTTGTAGTGGTGTCAATATTTTATTTTTAAAAAGATTTGAATGTGTTGAGCCATTCTTCAGATTTCTTCATGTCTATTCATATACAGTATTACATTCTGACTTCAAAATACACTAGATTTTATATGTGCAATGTATCACTAGCAGTTTATTTTTGGCAGATAAAAGAATATTTACTTTTAAGTATAAACTAGTGTAAATTGACATCTTGTATCAATATCAACCAGAGGAAAAAATTTGTAACCAAAAACTGGAGTGGAAACTTTTGATAATGGTACACATCACAATAAAAAACACACAAATCTGCACTTCAGATGAGCAATATTGTACAGGTGTGTCTCGGGTTTATAAGTAATTTCCTGGAGCCCTTCTAAGTATATCTTTTGCAATGTAAAACATTTTCTGAACAGCTTCAAATAATGGTACACAGCCAGTAAGTAGAATTTCAACATATTTCTTGCCATTCTTATTTTGGCTGAAAGTGCTAATCTTTTTTTATATCTTTATGAATCGAGTACCAAACCATATATTAGATCCACACTTATTTTTATTTACAGTACTATAGTTTGTTTCTTGCTGACTTGGTTGTATCAAATGCTTTGTAGGCAGATCCCCATGTTAGCATAAACAAATATTAAAATCTAAAATCTCAAACCTATTAACCTATATATTAATGTTTACAGGTTTATATGCAATAGTTTATCTGTATATGAGCTGTATATCCAAGAATAAGAGGTTATAATAACTGTATGTGTCTACCTCTCACTTATCTTGTTTAATGTCCAGTATTATTGTTTATGCATACCAGTAGTGTATATAAACATGTTAAAATCTCATATTCATGTATAAGATTGTTGAGCCTTTGTTGCTTATAAAACTGGTAATTTAAATAAATCCTTTGCTTATTTCTCAGGTAAGTTCTTTGTATTTTTTTTAAAATTTTTTTATGTAGGTTTCATATACCTGTTCATTCATGTAAATTTGGTAACCAGTGGCTTGATATTGTCAAATTTGATAAAATATATGTAGTGGTATCAAATATAAAGTACTATATAAATGCATTTGAAGCTAGACAATTACAAAAAAAATATTATGTCACTCGCAGAAAGATGTTTCAAAAAGAATTCAAACAGGTACAAATTTTACTTGTACAAAGAAGGTCTTTTTCAAATAGAAATTTAAAACTTAAAAACTGTACTTTTACATTTTGTTTATTTTGGTCCATTTTAGCATAGTGGCTAATGTAGTTAATTATCTACTGTTGATCATCTTAGTGTCAACACTGGATTGCAATCCCCAACTTCAGACAAAATGTGCTCTAGATCTGCCCCAATAAATACCATGAAATGTGTGTATTGTTTGTTTGTTTGAACAGTATTTTAACGTTACTTTCACCAATATTTCAGCTTTATAGTAGGATCCAATATTTAATGTCTATTGAGGGAGGGGGACAGAGTACCTTGAAAAACCCTTGGCCTATGGTAAGATAAAAATCCACAAACAAAATTAACAAACATTTTCTTGATTGTTACCAGAAAAAGAAAAGAAATCTCACTGATGTTATCAATAACCAAATGATATGTACCACATCAATAATTCTAGCTGTTGTGTTCTGTACTCTTTCACATCCAACAGTTTAGCTTTCTTCAAATGTATTACTGTAAGGGCAATTCCATTAACGTAGGTTGAAACATCACCATGATACTTTTTCCAGTTTTAAGCCTACCTGGACCACATGTGAGCTTTTGCAATCTCTTGGCATCCATTGTCTGTTGTTTGTCATCTGTTCAAAACTTAAAAAAAAATCTCTGAAATCACATGGCCCATTTTTTTTCAAACTTGGCCACAATCATCCTTAGGGTACCTTATTTCAAATTTTGTACCCAGGCTGCTGATCAATAGAAAACAGATGGCCACTTTTACTAAAGTTGAACTTTGGTGTAAACATATATTTTTTACATATAATATCTCAAAAACTATAAACTTTCACCTTAAATTGATCAGCACATTAAGCTCTATCAAATTTATCAGCCCATTAAGCTCTACAAAGTTTATAAATTACCATTTATTACAAAATTTTCAGTTTTTACAGTATAACTACAACAGCTAGATTGACATTGTAAATTGCGTACTTGATCAGAAGACAATACTACAAAATACAAAAGTTGGTCCAAAATCGTTGGACCCCTCTTTATAGGAGTTATTGCCCTTAAATGACAATTAAATCCTATTACCTAAAAACTGTAAAAGAGTGAAACTGTAATTGCAAAAATGATCAGCAATATAAGTCCTTCAATTCTTTTCATTGGTCTGAAATTATCAGATAACTACTTATAGGAGTTATTGCCCTTTAATAACGATTTTATTGCAAAATTACCATTTTTTTAAATTGCAAAAAGACAATGCCTACAAATCATTTTATTATCTGAAGAACATTTTAGTTTTTGCCCAGTAACTTAAAAACTGTAACTGCTAGATTGAAACTGTAAATTGCAAAAATTTTAAGATATCTCAAAGTCATTTGTGTTCCAGATGAGCAATTTCAGGCTCCTGCGATCCTCTAGTTTGCTTTATCAAATAGGCTTACAACTATTGATGACCAACAATTCTAGAACTAATAAAATCCCTACTTTCCACACCAAGGATGAGTTTAAAAAGCCATTAAAAAAGAAGACTTTTAAGGTTTGTGATCCATGTTTCATCTCATAATGGAATAGTGTCATGCTATATCTATATCAGTTTAGTTATATTTTAGAGAACTTATAAAAATGTAAACATGCAGATACATCATGTAAAAGATGATGAAAATTTAAATCATTGTTAAATTTTGTCTTTTAAATAGAGTATTTAAGTATTTGAAACTAAATTTAAATTATACAATATATTTGAAGAGATTTGCATTAGAGTAGGAGTAGAAACTCTTCTCGGATAGTATAGTATTAAGGCATGGGTTAGGGATTCACATGAAAGTGTTCCTATTGGGCAATACAACATTTGTTTTAAACATTCAAAAGTGCTGTAATTTCAATCTCTTATTTATATTGGTTTTGAATAAATTGCTTGGTTATTCTGTATATACAGTTTTATTCAGTATAAAAACACCTAACTATTCATAGACCACATGAATTCAATCAAATTAAATTTATATCTTTCAAGTGCTCCTCTTTATAGCTCACCTGACCTGAAAGGTTATGTGAACTATTCTCAGCACTTTGTGTCCATAGTGGCAGCTATTTACATTTAAATTATTTCTCTGATACCACTCTGCAAAGTGAAACCAGACAATGTTCATTACACTTAACTTTACAAAGTTTGTGTTTTTTATTTTGATGGCCATCACGACAAAAATTAGTTAAACTAGATTCACTATATACCTTGTACATAATGTCCCCTGTTGAACGAGGAAGGGAGCTTTTGGGCTGGTGGCTAAGGTTCGTCTACTATTGATCACGTGATCTGTCAACACAGGTTGCGGGTTCTAGTCTCACTGCGGGCATGGTGTACGCTACTCCTGTTTTAATAGACAAGGATTGTCAGTTTTACTACCTATGGTCAAGGGTTTTGCTCCTTGTACTCAACCCTCTTCCACAATAAATATTGGACGCCATGATAGACCTGAAAAATTGCCGAAAGTGGCTTTAAACATTCAACCTGAAACAAACAATTAAACTAGTACCCTATGGAAACGCGTTTTAAAAGGCTTCTTTGAAACCGGATAACCAATTGAAATAAAACCACAAATTTTAAACATAGTAAGACTAAATCGTCCTGAGTATACCCTGTTATAAAGACTGTGATTTATGTTGTCACCAGTCAGCCAATATGGACACCGTGCCCTCAAATATGAACAAAAGGCGTGAAATGCAAGTAATAATCTAATTTTTATTCAACCATTTATCAGTATTTAAATTGTCATGTAGCTAAAAGGCTCATAATGTTACGTTGTGCCTTATATTCCTTTAGACCTAAATCGTCATATGATTCCTTATAGAAGTTAATGCTCTTAAATGGATATTTTTTGAGAGTTTGTATCTTGAAAAATATAATATATCAGGAGAAAACTGTAAACAGCTAAAACTATCAGCAACACGAAATCTACAAATAAAGTATAACGACCAAAATTGTTTACGGACCCTTTATGTGAGACATTTCCCTTAAATGAGTGTTTTTCTTGTGGCATCAAATATTCTCCTCTAAACTGCTGAAACAACCTAAGGTTGTCTTTTATTAAAGTTTATTTGCCACTTGTCATCCAAAATGTTCATAATGATTAAAAACTGAAGATTGGCGTAGATACATGATCTTGGCCTTTTTCTTAAAAATTACAAAAGGCAGAAAAAACATTCACATTTTGATGATTAGTACATCATTCTTTTGGTCCAAAATTATTTACCAGCCGCTTATTAGATTTAAATGTACGTTCCTTGGATGATTGCGTCCATTTATTACGCTCGTCTATGATAGACGAATTATTGTATACAAATGTCCATCTGTAGTGTTCATCCGTTCGTCATCCACAAGTCGATCTGTATCTTGAGAATACCTCAAAATTGCAGAGTATTTGTTTGTGTTAGCCTCATGGTCAGTTTACTTATTAGATTTAAATGTACGTTCCTTGGATGATTGCGTCCATTTATTACGCTCGTCTATGATAGACGAATTATTGTATACAAATGTCCATCTGTAGTGTTCATCCGTTCGTCATCCACAAGTCGATCTGTATCTTGAGAATACCTCAAAATTGCAGAGTATTTGTTTGTGTTAGCCTCATGGTCAGTTTACCTATTGGTAAATTTCTGATTTTTATACCTCTCCACTTTGTATTATATGATACCCTGCGTATTGATATAAGTGTCCGTCCGTCGTCCGACTGTCCGTGTCTTCCTGGTTTACAGATGATAACTTGAAAATTTGTCAACGGATTTTGTTTAAACTTTGCTGTTAAATACTGTTAAATGAAGATCAAATTCAAATTTCAGCACAATCCAATTTGACCAATTCAAACTCTTTTCTTTTTGACCAACAGTTGCTGGTTTTTTCCATAAGGTCAATTAAAAAAACTTTTTAAAATGCATGTTTCAAAAGATTACTGCTGTTAAGTAGTAAATACTACATGCAGTTGGTGGTTTCCAGATGATAACTTTGCAACGCTGTTAAGAACTACAAAATGAAGACCAAATTCAATTTTTAGCACAATCCAATTTGTAGGCTTCGCCTTGGTCTAATTTGAATTCTTTTTTGGCCAACAGTTGGTGGTTTCCAGATGACAACTTGAAAACACAGCACTCTTGTGCCGTAGTGCTGTCATATTCAGGAAATCGGTATTAGTTATCACAAAAAATACTCCGATACCTACCATTTCAGTAACATTAAACAAAGCATCAGCTATCATTTCTTTGTAATTAATGATAGCAGCTGTTACCCTCAACAAAGTTACATTTGCAGAATCTTGTTTCAGACTTAATATATAAAAGGTTACCAAAGAAGTAAACAGGTAATGATTTTAATATAGGTCGCTATCAGGTCTCAGCCCTCAATAATGTATATTCACCTCGACTAGCGGCTCGGTGAATATTACATTTTTTCTGGCTGATAAATCCTGATAGCGATCCTTTATCAAAGTCTAGTGATTGTTTTATTACATGAATAAAATCACCATCCTTCATCAGAAAAACAGAGGATGCTTATTATAGTAACAATATAATACCCAAATTGTTGAACAAGGCCGTTACTGTAAGGCACAGACGTAACAGATTATATTAAATCTAGTACACCCTATAACCAATGTCAAAAAAAAACAAAATGAAAAAGTTACATTTTGAAATATTTTAATTTAAATTACTTTTATGTTTAAATAATATTTTTACAATTAGTACATAAAATAACATGCATATTACAAGTTTAATCATGATTTTAACATTTGACATATTATTCATCTCATTAGACAGAATATAATACGGACTATTTTTAATTGCGATGGCACACACTAGAATATGGACTATACTTTACACTGACGACAGAAGACAGGTGTGAATGAATATAAGCTTTCCAGCGTTATACTAACACGAGCGCTGCATGCGTGTCACAAAATAAAATAATATAAATAGTTGCATTCAAAGTATTTTATATGCCCATGTCATATATTTACGGGAGACTTACCGTTTTACACGTTAATTGTGTTTCTAATTACTTTTTATACTTTCGTACTTGTTAAAATTGGAAATCTATCCTTTTTAATAGTAAACGTGCTTTCTGATAAACTCTTGTACAAGATTTAATTTATAATATTGCATTGGAATTTTAGCTACAAAGTTTATTAATCCAAACAATTTTTTTCAAGCATTTATAACATTAGTCTAGAGGGTTGAACATAATTATTACATAATGAGTAATATCAAACTCGTCAGGCTAATGTTCCTGAATTTGTATTCGGATTATGTAGAAAAAATAATTCATTGTTGCCCAAATTTTACTATTTAAATATAGGTAAGCGTTATATTCGTACATATTTTGCCGCATACGTTGTTTCATCACTTATGAGCAGCTTGTTACTGTTTGTCGTTAAAATCTTCATGTCAATATAATATACAAAATTAATATAAAGTAAATCACCCGTTCGAAACTAATATTGAACATTTCTCAAAACTGAATGAGTACTTAGTCTGATTAAATTTGCGACTGAATCAAAACTTTTTTTCTTAACATAGTAGTACAGGTAATGGAGAAGACAGTTTTATATAGACACAATCCATTATTTTATTGCGCCATTTTGAATACAATACTAGTAGTCTTATGCAACAGTGCATGTGATTCTGGCAGAAAACCATGCGATATTGGAGAATGGTTATCCTGGAGTGAGTGTAGTGCCCCTTGTGGTGAAGGGGTTCAGACAAGAAAGAAACAAATATGTTGTGACGTTAACCAAGATGAAACTATAGACCAGTGTCTGCTTCACTGTCAGATGGGCCATCGTGACTTTAACATCATGACTACTGAACAAACGTCGTGTATAAATCCCTGCACGAATACAGGCTACTTTAATTTAACTACACGAAAATGCGACTGTTACTACGGATACTATGGAGCATGTTGTGCTGACGGTAAGTAATAATCAGGACCGAATGCTTAATTTGACCGAAATTGGTTCTTGCCTTAAATATTTAATGGTTGAAATAAAATGAATCGAATTTCTACGGTCATCATTTATTTCTGTTGTAATCATTTATTTGTCTGAATACTCATATTACAGGTTTTAAAATGTCCATATTGACTGTTTGTTAACGTTGGAGGAATAAAGTAAATTAAAGCAATATATTAGCTGGTCATATTAAAAAATAGATAAATTAACAGAATTTGAAATTTTCGTATGACATCTTTATCTTTATTTTGGAATTTAAAATATAATTTTGAATCTTTTTCGACGCCTTTTTGAATCAGCAATGACCAAATACCCTTTTCACGAAGCTTTTGTGAAATTACCCCACGTTTGACCTTAGCGGCATCAATCCGCAACAAAAATATCATCCACGAAGCTCTGAGAATGCCGCTCCGTAACCTTTGCGAACGACTTCTGTACACTATTTTTTTCTTCGGAACGACAAGACTATCTGTAAAGGTTTTGGAAACGGACACGTCAATTATCCATTTTTATATTAAATTATAATGTTAAAATTCTACTTCTACTTGTATTCCAAGAAATGAGATAATGCTGTTCATTTTTATAAATTTGATCGATTCGGTGGCCGGGTTCATTCATATGTCTACGATATACAAAGATATTTATATGCCATCAAGTTTGACAAAGTACCCAAAGTGATCCAGCAACTCCACTAGGTTTTTTGAAAAGGAGCAGAGACTAAAGTTCCAATTAAATGTCATTTTATTAATGACGCAAATTAAAACAAGTATAAACATATAAAATAAATACATAAAACAGATGGTATTACATAATATTATGAAAACATTAACTTCAAATGATCTACTAATAATAAAGCTCCATAAACAAAAAAGGGATGGCCTGTAAAATGAGCCACAGCCATGTACACATGGCAGCAGCCATACCTGGAGTTGGTGGATCAGTGAAATAGAGGTTACTAAGTAAATTGCAAAAAAGTGTTGCATAAAACATCTAGATATTACAATTATATGTATCTGTAAACAGGAATACCAACCCTACATGTAAAACTTGGACCAAACACAATCAGAACCTTAATGAACACTGGCAACCAGTTACTTAAAGGTCAAAGCTCTATAATCTCAAGCAACCAAATAATTACATTCAAAATACACAAAGATATATTTAGACAAAAACATGAATAGTTGCAAGCACTGCTTACAATAACAAAAATATGACAATGAAAAGTGCATATACTAAAGCAGCCATAGTCATGACCTTCTATAAATTATAAACAAATATAATAAATGCACTGAGTATCAAAACGTTTACCTGTCTTACTAAAGTGTGGCAAGCTATTATGCTTGTACCATGGTGGCGAAATCGGTAACTGTGTATGTATTATCGAAATGCACAGATGAATTGGACTTGATGACGACAGCTATTTTTATAAGTTTGTTTTGAACATTTGAGATATTTTAGAGATTGAATAGCAATTATATCAGCTTGTTTAACATTTTTAGAAATTGACGAGGTAGACAAAACGGCTTGGTACCTATATAAGAAATCAAGATTGCCACCAGCGGACAGTGAATAATCTGTTGAAGGAAAGAACGCAGTGAACACTCAAAAAGTAACTCGCAAAGATGTTTGTTGTTTTTAACAATATTTTGAATAGTTAAAGTCTGCGTGGTTTGCTTGAGCTTTTTGCATGGCAAATAAGTCAAATATAAACTGCTAACCGCGTATGGTCCAGCTTATTATTCTTGTTATAGATAAAAAATGAATTTTTAAATCAATAGTTATTTCCTTAAAATATTAAGCGTTTTGAAATGAAACGGTTTTTCATTTTGATAGGTCGATTTTCCAAATTAAATTTTGACCTAAATTAAAACGGAAGTGTAACGTAGGTGCAGTAAATATGGGGTATTCGAACCCTTCAGGCTGTGTCGTTTGCGATTGACGCGGGAAAAGTCTGGCGGTTTTGTCTGAAACCTTTGTACGTTTGAAAACAGTATTAGATCTTTTTAGAAACAAAAATGCCTTGTAAAATTCCAAAAGCAAAAGTCAAGGACGATTTGTGACATGTAAACAACAGAGGCATAGTGTTAAATACGATCGACAGGTTATCGTGGATACATTTTTTCTACTGGATTTTCGTAATAAAAATGTACAATATCTGCAATAAGGAAAAAAATGGAAGCAAAAAATGCACTCCACGGGGTGTGACTTTAAGTATAGACATGAATATTGAAAATTACGACCATATTTATTGAAAATCATTTTTATTATTTTATTTAATTGATATATACATCAGCATTATTTAAAATGGTTTATTATATATATTTTATGCCATCATTCCATATCTGAATAATGTAACCATGTTGTCATGTTGCACACTCCTAGGAGGTCTGAGTCGGCAGGAAACACAATCGAACTTTAATTACCACTTCATATTTTCATAACTTCGTAACTTTGTATTATTGCCTTTTTTTATTTACAATAACATGTTAAAATTACTTTAAATTAAAAGTAAGGATTATGTGAATTGATTCCTAACGTTATTGTTTTGTCCATAATATCGTTTACGTATTTATAAATTAATAAATAACAATGTATATGAACTGCTGTAAATGTGTCAAACTGGTGCGCCGTTGTTAAAAAACAAGGACCATGTCAACGAAACTATCGCAGTACTCTAATATGTCTTGGGATGGTCTTAGAAAACATCTGTCCCAAAGTCGTATCAACTAAAGCGTCCTAAGTAAGGACATCTCTATACTGTATACTAAATTTAGGTTAACTAGCTAACTGTCCCAAGATGGTATAAAAATAGTCCTCAGAGTAAACATGTCCCCAAACTTTACAAAACAACACATTAGAAAATGAATTCATTCAATAGAGTCATGACGAAAAAAATTTAATGAAATAAATCACAAATAATAAATTAAAACTTTCAGTTTTTTATATATAAGTGATGGCCAACTTCTAAACAGGTGTCAACTATTACTATTGATAAGAATCTCTTTGTGAGAGATGATAATTATTACTTGACGGGAGTACAAAACAATTCAACAAATTATCGTGGCCCGAATGGTTAAAGGTCGTTAGTCACCTACACTAGTGTTGATCAGGTGCCGGTCAACAGCACAGAGGTTTCGGATTCGACACTAACAGCAGGCAAATAGTGGGGGGGGGGGTCGACAACAACATAAATTGACAAAGACTTGCGACTTCCTGCCAAAACCTCCAAAACCTTTGACGACATTATATAGCTGAATTTATTTCTACTGATACCATTATTGATAAAATTAACTTCCTTACTAATGCATGGAGTATTCATTCAATAGTGCTATTTATTGCTGAACTGTAATGTCTTTCGTGTAACATTTTTTTGAGGTAATGATTTACATGTAAATATTGATATAAATGGGCCTGGAAAATAAGTTTAAAGTCTTATATGTACTTTACACATGTTCTTTAGTTTTGAAAGAATTTATTTTTTTTAATGATAATTTTCTTAATCTGCATTTACTAATATATCTTATAAGATGTTATTATTATTATATTGGTTTGTTTATTTGCCACTTAACTAATGCAATCTTTTTCAAGAATACTGAACGATTATTAATGTAGAAACTAAACAAGGACTAACCACATTTTTATATTACTTGAAAATTTGTGTTGTATGTTTTATGTTATAAGATCTGTTGTGGTGGTGTCCTCTGTCTGCGGACATCATAGTTTTAAACAAAATTTTCTATTGGTTGAATTATGTTAATATTTTATTTTTAAAAAGATTCGAATGCAGTGTTGAGCCATTCTTCAGATTTCTACACGTCTATTCATATACAGCATTACATTCTGACTTCAAAATACACTGGATTTTATATGTGCAATGTATCACTTTCAGTTTATTTTTGGCAGATAAAAGAATATTTACGTTTATGTATAAACTAGAGTAAATTGACATCTTGTATCTAAATCACCCAGAGGAAAACATTTGTAACCAAAAACTGGAGTTGAAACTTTTGATAATGGTACATATCACAATAAAAAAACACACAAATCTGCACTTCAAATGAGCAATATTGTACAGGTGTGTCTTGGGTTTATAAGTTATTTCCTGGAGCCCTTCTAAGTATATCTTTTGCAATGTCAAACATTTTCTGAACACCTTCAATTAATGGTACACAGCCAGTAAGTAGTATTTCAACATATTTCTTGCAATTCTTATTTTGGCTGAAAGTGCTTATCTTTTTTATATCTTTATGAATCTAGTACCAAACCATATATTAGATCCACACTTATTTTTATTTACAGTACTATAGTTTGTTTCTTGCTGACTTGGTTGTATCAGTGCTTTGTAGGCAGATCCCCATGTTAACTTGAACAATTATTAAAATCTAAAATCCCAAACCCATCAACCTATATATTAAAAAGTAGCAAAGAAAACCGACCGAACTACAAGAGCCAAAAACCAAGGGACAGTTACAAATCCGGATATAAACAAACACAACACAAAAATCCAAAACATAAAACACAGAAAGAGAGTAACCCGAACCCAATAAAAACCATGGGTGCACTCATGTGCTCCGGACGAGTAAGCAGTGCCTGCCTCTAATTAGACACCCGTCGAGTTACTCATTGTCTTGTCTAGGGAAAAGTCAAATCCAGGAATAGGAAACACTACCTATGACTCAGCGAAAATGTCAGATCGTATTTGAGACACTGATTTCCCGTAACGATCAATTAAGTCGTGGTGCCGACCATAGAACTTCTGGAGAGATAACATCAACCTAGGTACAACAAACCCTTGTTTGAGTAGTTTAGCAGTCAACAGCAGTGATCGGTCTAGAAAATCTGAATAACGATCGCAGGATCTAGAATAACGTATAAGTTGTGAAAAGTACACACCATACGCTGGAGCTGCTGGAATGTTGCTGTCGATGAACGGGAAGTTGACAATTGGAAAGTTGAAGTCATCACGCTTGTCGTAGAGCCTAGTTTGTAGTTTTCCTGAGTCTATTTCTAGAAGTAGGTCAAAGTAAGAGGCTGATCTTAGTGTATTGGTGGTGTCTTTAATTTCAAGCTCGCTAGGGTAAATTGAATGTAAATAGTCACCAAATTTAGCATTGTTGAGGGACAAAACATCATCAATATAGCGGAATGTGAAATTAAAGGTCTGGGCCAGAGTCTTTTCTTTCTTCTTCAGTAGGCCTTATAGGAACTCAGCCTCATAGGAGTACAGAAACAGGTCGGCGAGGAGAGGGGCACATTAGTACCCATTGGAATACCAACAGTCTGTTGAAAAACATGTCCTCCAAACATGACGAATATGTTGTCAATTAGAAAATCTAACATGTGACAGATTTGGTCTTCAGTATATTTAGTATTAGCTTTGGAGTCATTGATGACGAAGTAAGATCTGTCATGACTAATTACCAGGTATTTATATCGTCTCTTTCCGTTTTTCTTGAAAAAGCAGCGTTTTATAAGATCTTTTAGCCTGGTTTTAAGCTGCGTATGAGGGATGGCGGTATTAAAGTTGCAGGTTTACATGCACACAATAGAATTGTAAAAGTGTATCTGTATATGAGCTGTATATCCAAGAGGTTATAATAACTGTATGTGTCTACCTCTCACTCATATTGTTTAATGTCCAGTATTATTGTTTATACATACAAGTAGTGTATATAAACTTGTTAAAATCTCAAATTCATTTATAAGATTGTTGAGCCTTTGTTGCTTATAAATCTAGTAATATTAAAAATAAATCCTTTTGCCTAATTCTCAGGAAAGTTCAATATAGGTTTTTTTAATTTATGTAGCTATTTACATTTTTATCTCACCTGGACCCAACTTGCATTCATCATCTGTCGTTTGTCTTTTCTTTGTCATAAACCTTTTCAAAAAATCTTCTCTGAAACCAATGGGTCAATTTTTTTCAAACTTGACCAGAATCATCCTCGGGGTACCTAGTTTCAAAGTTTTACCCAGGGTGTTGTTCAACAGACAAATATAGCTGCTGTTACTAAATATAGAACATATGTGTCAAAAAAAGTTCTTAGTCAATATCTCAAAAATGATAATAGCTATAGAGAAAACCATTACCTCAAATTGATCAACACATTAAGCTCTACAATAGTTGCCATTAGTCTGAAGTTGATTAATGACTTCCTGTAGGATTTATTGCCCTTAAATTAAAATTTGCGACAAATTTTTCAGTTTCTACAATATAACTATAAAATTATAAGATCTAGAAGTAGAAGATTAATATTGTAAATTGCTTACATGATCAGCAAGACGATGCATACAAAGCACTTTGTTGGTCTAAAATTGTTGGACCACTCCTTATAGGATTTATTGCCCTTAAGTGAAATCTTCAGCTTTTGTTATGTAACCTAAAACCTATATGTGTGAGACTGTAATTTGCAAAAATGATCAGCAATACAAGTCCTACAATTAATTATCTTGGTCTGAAATTGTCAGATGACTCTTTATTAGAGTTATTGTATTTTATGACGATTTGTTGTTGTTGAAATTGTCCTGTAATCGAAAAACTAACAGCTAGAGTAAAACTGTAAATTGCAAAATTGATCAATAATCTGTCTACAATACACTTAATAGGTCAGAAATTGTGATTATTCCTTATAGGAGTTATTGCCCTTTAATGATGATTTTGGACAAAATTACCAATGTGTGTCTTACAAATTAAAAACTATAATACCTATAGTAAGACTGTAAATAGCAAAAATAATCAGGACAAGGCCTACAAATCATTATTTTGTCTGAAAATTGACCCGTGACTCTTTATGTGAGTTATTTAATAAATTTTTTGATTAAATTTGTAGTGTTTGCCTTGTAACTGCCATAACAGCTAGAGTGACACGGTAAATTACACAAATGATCAGCAAGGCAAGACCTTCAAATCATTACTTAGTCGAAAATTGTCAATGACTATTTATAGGAGGTATTGTCCTTTAATGGTGAATTTTGAAATAAATAGTCAGTTTTATTGTTTTTTTAAAGTCTATAACACCTAAAGTACAACTGTAAATTATATTCAGCCTAAAAATCATTTAATTTTTCAGAAATTGCCTAATGGCACCTTGTTGGCGTTATTGTAATTTATCAATTTTTTTTAAGAAATGTTTAGTTTTTGCCCAGTAACTTTAATGCTTTAACAACAAAACTAAAACTGTAAATAGAAAAACAATCCCAAAAAATACATGTAGTTGAAGCCATTCATATTTCAGGTGAGCAATTACAGGCTACTGGGAGCCTCTTGTTTCATTTGTCTTCATTTATGTAAATATGGTAACCAATTGTTTGATATTGTTTATTTTGATGGTGTCAAATATAAAGTAATATATGAATGCAGTTGGAGACAATTACAAAAAAATATTGATGTAGTTTTTATGCATAAAAAGTTGGTCTTAAGAGAGAACTTCATAAGTATGCAACTTTACTTATATATTTTGTTTACTACTGGTCCTCTGCAGCTTAGAGGCTAAAGTAGTTAGTCGTCTACTGTTGACCGTATGAGAGTAAGCCCAGACCTTCCAAATAAATAACATTATATGTTTGTATTGTTTTTTTTTTGTTTTAATTCTTTAATGCCACTTTCAGCAATTTTTCATCTATATTGTGGTGTACAGTTTTGATTGTGTATTAGGGTAGGGGGACGGAGTACCCGGAGAAAACCCTTGTCCTTTGGTAGGATCAAAGGTGTTTAAAGCCCCATTCAAACAAACAATTTATAGATTGTTACCTGGAAAAGAGGAATCTCATGGATGTCAATAATTAACTATTACAGGTGGTCCTAAAATATATTATTTTAAAATAATAAAGTATCAGTGGTAAATCATATATTAAGAAATTTATGTTAGAATGTTTTTAAGCAGGAATAGAAACTTTTAGGATGTTCATGGGTTATGGATTTGGATATTTAGTTGAAGTCATCATAGCAATAACTTACATCATTTTAGATAGGTGAAACACTATAAACGCTATCTTTACTTTACTTCTAATACTTGTCCTCAGAAAAGAGAATTCTATTTCAATGTGTGTATTTTAATATTTTTTAAACAAATGATATATAAATATACAAGTTTAATTGTAAAATCCTGCCTTGATAATATTTAGTCCACAACTTATTCAATGTATGCATTTTACATATATTTCCAACAAACTGGTCATGGAAGTGAATTGTTGTTTTCTTTAAAAAAATCGTTCATTGATTTCTCTGTTAAAAGTGCTGGAATGTCAATATATCATGTATATTGGTATTTACAGTGTTCTTTTTTCATTATAGTAAACTATCGACTAAATCATCAATTACTTTAAATGTACTCGTATCATTGGACTGAAAGTTGGTATGAATGTATAACATCACTTTACATGTATAAACAAGCCATTTCGAAATTTGTATATTTGGTTTTCTCGGCTGAAAAAGATAAACTAATTGGAATCAACTATTAACGAAATTGTCTATCATTGGTAATCTACATTATTTATGTAGTTGATGCAAACGGCAGAGTTTTTCATCCTTTCTCAATACTTCATTTTAGGCCGGGTTGCACAGTATAAACCCGGGTAATAGTATGGTGATATCGGGTGCGCATATGGGCGGCAGACCACACCCATTCTGTTATCAACTCGCCCTACATTTTTTACACAGATCCAAAACCTTCTTCCAACAAATTGTAAACCATTCCCGATTTTTTATGGCACTTGCTTTGCAGCCAGGCCATTTCAGGACTTTTACATTTGTTTTCCGTTGGATTAATAATTTTTGATTTTGATTCATGTCATTTCTTTATTAATTTACTGTTTGCTAACTTGTTATCATCACAAATATAGCTGAAATGCTTCTTGCTTGACGTTAAACAACCAATCACTTTGACTTTATTTCATTCAAATGAGCAGCAATATTTTTTTATCATCATATGTAGTATTAGGTTACGACAATACGTTTTTTCTACTAAAAAACTAAAAGTCAAATTATGCTACAGCGAGGGACAGGTTTATAATCAGATAGATTTTCTAACAACAAATTTAACTTTTGGAGGGTGCGTTTTATGCAGGCAGTCAGAATTCCACTGGATATAAACTGTGCCCCATTCGTTCCCGTTATGTACCTGTATTCATACGACACCTTGTTTAACCAAACCTTTTCTTTTGAAATGCCTGTACCAAGTCAGGGCCACTGCTGTAGTTGCTGTATTTTGTTCTTTTGTTCTTAAGTTTGCCAGTTTCTTGAACTGTTGTGGATTGTCTATTTGACAGTTTCCTTGGTGTTCGGTATTTTGTTATTACCTTCATCTATAGTCCAGTGGTAACGTGACGCCTTTCTATAACGGTGACGTTAATTTTTAAAAAGAGCGTTTTAAAAATTGCAAAAAATGTGTCTGAAATTTTTGTTGTTGTTCTAAACAAATCATTATTTTTATGGATGTGAAATTAATTATTAATAGATAACATACTAAAATTATATAACAATTATAAAAAAACATATACAAAAGAAGGAAATATCCTTGAAGTTTATATACATTAATTTATTTATTTAAGTTCCGCAATATAGTATAAAATTTACGGCTTGTGGTTATTTTGCCTGGTTTTTTTTGTTGTTTTTTTTTGTTTTTTGTTTTTTGCTTTTTGTTTTTTGTTTTTTTTGTTTTGTTTTTTGTTTTTTTTTGTTTTTGTTTGTTTTGTTTTTTTTGTTTTTGCTTCCTGTGTTTGTGAGTTTTCTGTCACGACATCTTTGGATTTCATCTTTGGATTTCAACACTTTTTAAAAATATTTTGGAATCCTTTGTGATTCTGATATTAATTAAGTGTACTGGATATTCTAAATATTAAAATTTCCAGACTTTAATGTAACAAAACACCTTTTTTATACTCCCAACAATTTAACATTAACTGTTTTCATCATCACATAATTCTGATTTGTCATTTACCATCTACCACAATTTGCTCATTTCCCTTCATTTTCTGTAGGAAAATATATAACAATAAAAATTATTATTTGAAAAAAGAAATCCCTAAATGTCCACAATCTAATAATTAACACATTACCCAATTCCGTAAAGCAGTTATACTACAAACACAGGAATTACCTTGGTAGTTACAGTTTGTATCTTGTTGTTTCAAATAATATTGCCAATAAAATTCATTAAAGTCAGTTTAATAATATTTAATAAGTACTAAAGCGTAAACACAACTGTAAAAGGAAGTCAACATTGTTTTCAAGATTCCTAAGACTTTCTGATTCTTTTTTGTAATCATTACAGTCTAGTGAACAACGAGTCCAAAAGTTTCCTAAAGGTGAATTATTTTATTGAAGAACATAACACATTGATTATGCAAAAGTATTCCAAAAGTGAACATACTGTGTTAGATTTTATCCCAGTGAGGTAGCTTCCAACAAGTAACACGATAACTTCACACATCAGATTTTGTATCAAACGTATAGTAATATATGCTCTTAGGGATACCAATTCAGTGGAGTAGGCTTTTCTGTCTGTTGTATCAAAGAAAAACTGGAGATTTAATTGTAATTGAAAAAGTATCTCCTGTCGCTAATTCAGTAGTACCTCGGAAATCACAAATACATTCGGGAAAATTAACTGCAGTGGGAAAAAATGTCACCCGGCTGTCTTTTCAAATCGCGCTACAAGTGGGTTATCTTAATAAAAATATCAGAGCACACAAAATAGCTATAGTAGATAACGGAATATAACATGTACATAGAAGCTACGACAGAGAGGATGTCACCATTCCAATTTCCATTAGATATGAAAGTAAATGAATTTTTTAAATTTTTTTAACAACTTTTGTTAACTTAGATTTTTTTTCAAAAACAAAATAAATAGCTGATAAATATTAGTACATAATATCAGTAAATACTGAGGATTCAATATAAATTGCCATCATCAGGTTTTGTAAATAAAGAAATAAAAATATTACTTATGACCCCAGAATCATTTTCAATATCCACTATTTAAGCTAAATATTTTAAAAAGTCAGCAGGAGCGTTACTTTAAAATCGGCCGTATCAATGAAACTGCAGAAATATCGTTTTACATTAAGCACGGCGACAAGACACAGGGAGTGACTTTTTATAATAAACACTTTTCATCTTTATTACTGGGACCATACTGGGAGGGTTCCCAGTGCTCGACCCACAGAGCAGCCCAGCGCGTCCCCAGGTGACGGATAGGGGAGACCCTCTCGTTGGGGGGTTGTCAGGTCATAATACGGAAAGCCTGACCGCGGACCGTAGTGGGTAACGTGTGGGTAGAGTGCCATGCTCCTTGCACGATAAAGACCCCTTTTGTAGATTGCGAAAAAGAGTAGGCTCATTGTAGCCGCTACAAAAGGCTAAATTTTCCGCCCCTACCCAAAACTCCATACTTTTCCAGTGGCAGTCAAAATTGTATTCCCTGTGACCAATCCCACCCCCATTTTCCGTTGATTTATTGTTTGTTAACTTGTTCCCGTCCTGTATATATCTGAAATACTGCTCGCTGGACGTAAAGAAGACATCCAATCAATCAATCAATCATCTTTATTATGTATCTAATTATGTAATTATGCTATCTTCAACTTTCATCGTTATCCTCGCTTTCTGTAAAAGACCATGAACATGCTCTTTTTTGAGAATGGTCATTTGATAGCCGACACGAGGCAAAATTTTTATTTTATTACCTTTCAGTTTGGCAAAATAAAAATTCCGTACTTTGTTACCTATATCATTGTGTTTTGGAGATACCTAACAGCTGATTTACACTAACTTGACGTTAATATAAACATATCAAATAACCATTTCGATCGATTTCGTTATTTTGCGGGCCATTCTAATTACCTATGCAGAACGATATCGCCAATAATGATACCACAATTCATTATATGTGCATGTTTAGTGTAAGCCCACTGTTGTTCAAACTGTTGCGGACAGAAGATATCGTCTAGCCCCTTTTGCATGAATTTTTGTTATTATTTATATATGAACTTACACTAGTTTTAATAGTTTTTTTAGAACAAATAGACAGTGCGAGATTCTACTCTTGTTTTCATTTGAATATAATTTTTGTGTTTAGAGAAGAACATAGCTGATGAATATAGAAACAATGTAATCCAGATCAAAATTCGAATGATGCAGTCCTTAAATCCCAATTAATTTCATATATGACCTCCTAAGTTTTTGATTTTGATTTCATCATTCATTCTTATTTCTAAATTCTTCATTTTTTCTATCTAATTTCAGCATAATAATAATTACTTCTTTCTCAATTGTTACTCATTTATCCATAACTTACTCCTTCTGAGTAAAAATTCTAACTCCTTATATGAAGAAAACGATGTTTTCCCTTTGCATAATATAATATTGTGATAATGGTATATTATAATATCGAAATAGGTATTAAAAGAGATGTTTCGAACAATAGTAATACATTTTTATTGGTATAATTATGATAATTCGACTTCAAATCCAGTTCGCCATGGACACTACTGGAACACATTTGCTTAAATTTGCGCTTTGTTATTAAGATACAAGTTTCTTCCGTAAATGACCGATTTCTGGTACAGATGAGCTCACGCGCACACATCTGTACTTGCTGCGTCATCCAATCAAAACGCCAGAAACAAGAACGTTGTTATGGAAGCATAACAACGTTCTTCTATGACGTTCTTGTTTCCGGCGTTCTGATTGGACGTCAGAGACAATGAAGTCTAAAACAACGGAGAGTCTATATGTTATAGCGATGTGAAAGTTGTTGGTTTACGGAAGAAATAAGTGCTTTCATACGTTTTTGGGAAAGTCCGTGTGAACTTTCACTCGTGATAGAAATTTTTATGTCTTTTGGCTCGTTCTGCTGCGCTCCACTCGCGAAAAGACATAAAATTTCTATCACTCGTGAAAGATCAACCGGTCTTTCCCAAAAACGTATGAACGAACCAATTATAGTGTAGGTCTGGAGGTTAACAGATTCAAACTCAATCTTACTATATAATTTTTTAAATATATTGTCGCTGCTATTAATGCGAGTTACTATAAGTCTCGGCTTAACAAACAATCATTTTCATCTTTTAAAATATATACGTTTATTACATAAATGGTTCAGACTACACAAAACTAGTCATATCTTTATAACTTATTATCATTGATTCGTAAGTTATATTGCTACAGAATTTGGAACCAACCATTCACTTACTAACCTATGAATGAGGTGTAATAAAATTGTTATGCTTTATATTTATCATTTGTCTACATACATTATCACAGGTTAAAGATTTTGATATTATCTGTTTTTAACGTTATTATTAAAATATTCTAGCCACAACGGTAAGGTCGTGTCGAAAGCTAAATATTAAGTGATTTTGTAGTTCGTGATAGACAGATGGTAGGACGACGATGGACGCAATTTATTTATTATTTATAAGTTCTGTGGATTTGCACTACAAACAAACGGTGCTTAATAATTGATACACAACTGGACCAATATTTGCTATTAAATTATCTACGTCAACATAAAATATAGAAATATATTAAAGTAAATTCCATTTCGAAATTAATATGGTATATTTCTAAAACCTACTGAGTAATAAAACCTTATTAAATTTGCGATTTATTAAAAACAAATTCGAGAACAGAGTAATGCAATTATGGAGAAGATATTTTTGTCTATAAAAGGACATTTTTTTATTGCGCTATTTTGAAAACAATAGTACTGGTCTCATGCAACAGTGCGTGCTATTCTGGCAGAAAACCATGCGATATTGGAGAATGGTTACCCTGGAGTGACCGTAGTGTCGCGTGTGGTGGAGGGGTTCAGACAAGAAGGAAACATATAGGCTGTAAGGTTAATCAAGATGAAACTAAGAATCGGGTTCTGTTTCGCTGTCAGATGGGACAGCGTGACTTTAATAACATGACTACTGAACAAAGGTTGTGTATAAATCCCTGCACGAATACAGGCTACTTTAATTCAACAACGCTAAGATGCAACTGTCACCATGGATACTATGGAACATGTTGTGCTTACAGTAAATAATAGTCAGAACCGATTGATTCATTAAATATTAAATGGTTGAAATAGAATGAATCGAGTTTCGACGCGTTATAATTTATTCCCGTTGTAATGAAATTGTTATGCTTTATATTCATCATTTGTCTAAATACTCAAAACCATTGTCTAATTAAGGAAATCGTAAAAGTTAATGAAATGCACACGGTTTGTTTAATTTTTTTTTCAACACCACTTTCAGCAATTTTTCAGGTATATCACGCGTGCAGTTTTTATTAGGGGAGGAAGCCAGAGTACCCCCAGACCGTTTCCTTTGATAGGAAAACTTGCAATCTTTCTATATAAGATTGCAAGGGAGTCGAGTACACCCTACCAGCTGTTAGACGCGAAGTGCAGTGTTTACAGATACTTGATTAATAGTAGACAACCTTAACCACTAGGAGACCGAGGCCCCCAACACCATTTACGGGTTTTGTGATCGGATGTTAAAAAACTAAAAAGAAATTACTATCACCTCGTTAGCTTCCGAATTAGTGTTTAGCTATCGTATTAGCATGTTTTAGCATTTGAGAAATTGCACATCTTCCCTCTAAGTTTTAGAAATTAAACAGCTATCGTATTGTGATGAACTAGTATATTAATAGGGTAGTTAACACTTAAACATGGTCCTATAGATAGAAACATGTATATATATATATATATATATATATATATATATATATATATATATATATATATATCTGATCGTTCTAACATGTCATAGAACAAACACACCTCATAATGGAACATACATCAAAATGGACATTCCCACTAGCATAAAATGATTCAATCTTGCTATCTTTGTCCCGTCCGACCAAGGGCATTAGGTTGTCGGCGTAGGACGTTAAAAACTCCTCCAAGACTATTCAAGGTATCTGTTATTTTTATTGTTACCATTGTATGACATAAACGCAAGGACAGATGTGTAAGTAAATATTACTTGGGATTGGTATTGTAACTCCCGAAAAAAGTTTCTAATAATAGCCATAGACATATAAACAATGTGTAGTAATTCCTGCATAAGGTATATAATAGATGGCAATAGTTTGTTAACCACCAATATCTGGAAGACCGTGATATTTAAAGCGAGAGATGATTTTCAATAGCAGTAATAATATTGCAGAACATATAGTTGTTTATAGCCCCTTAACTGTTATTTAGAATGTGGCGTTCCATTTAGAGTCGTCTCTCTGCATATAGCAATTACACTCAGATCTTCGATAATAAGGTACGAACTTTATACAAGCAACAATCCGGCACACGACATTGTCTCTCTATTTTAACATTCAAGGAATTGCGCAGGTTTCCTCTAAAGTTGAGAAATGTAAGAACTCAGATGATATCAGTCTGTTTGAAACAAGCACTCTATATTCAAGAAATTAACGAGGCAGACGAAACATAATTTAGGGCCGATCGCCCAGCGTGACAGCGGACGACCCAAAGGCAGCTAGCAGGAATTTTTGTAATTTTCGAAAATATTTTGATCAGCAAATATAGACATACTTAAAATCAGAACCATAATTACTGAAAAGGATTTCAATTCTTTTATTGAATTAATATATACATCAGCATTATTTTCTTATTCTCTTCATATTATCCCTAGAACGAATAACCGTACCCTCGCTTTTTTTTTGGCGAGGGTACGAATTTAGTCCCATTACTCGTAATGTATCAGAGCGGGAGTGAATCAATCCCGGCACTTTGATGTCCAAAAGAAGTTAGTCTTTTGCATATACAATCAGACGTGGTCGATCTTGATATCTTTCGACAGTGTCACCATTTTTTTATCGGTTTCGTGTTTAAAATCGATCATTATTGATACGTGATGATAGTTATTGCCGTTTTAATAACCCGAAGTGCGTTGTGTAATAATTGACATTCGTGTCTCTTACTACATGAAAAACGTTGAGAAACCCGAAACCGAATGGCGTGTTGCATCTTGGGTAATACATATGTAAATTAATTGATTCTTTGATTCTTTCTACGGAATGGTTGTTATAATATGCAAATTAGCACGTTTATAATAAAATTAGGTAACATTATCCAATACGGAAAAATGATCAACAGCATTTTCCACGTGCATCTTCAAAGACTAAAAAAGGAATTTTTTCAATAAATATCGTTTCCCGTTAGTTTCGCTATGTCTAAAGTTTTACTAACGTAAAGAAGATGAATATGATGTTTGAATTTTGTATTAATAGACCGAAGTTAGAATTTTTTATTTGCTACATTACTAGCAATAGGACTGAATTCTGCCGTTAATCCGACAAATCACAAAACTAACTTCGGATTATAACGGCAGTAAAATTCGGCCTATATTATCCCTTGATTCAAGTTCTAAATTGTGTAACCATGCTGTCGTGTAGATTACTCATAGTAGGATAAAAATTGACAGAAATCAAGATCGAAACATAATTAAAATGTACCACTTTATATGTCATAACTACATAACTGTGTAGTATTGCTTGTTTATTTACAAGAACGAAATTAAAAATCGTTTATTAGAAATAAGGATTATGTGAATTTATTTCAGAAGTTATTATTTTGTCTAGGAGATTATTTTCGTCATTTTAATTGATATAAATTACGGTTTGTATAAAACAGGCTTACAAACAGGGCAACTGATGTGATATTAATCGATATGCTTGATTACTGTTCTGTTTGAGGTTTTCCCCCTTTATTTTTCGATGGAATGGTTTGTTATTGCCTTTTTCAGTTTTGTCTTGTTTTCCTTTCAGTGGGAGAAGGTTTCCATCGGCAATGTAAATTGTTTTATTGTAAACTTCTACTGGGATTTTTAAAATTAAAATGTTTAGGTGATACCAAGAAGTCATGATGGTTTTGCTGGAATTAATAAAGACTTAATAATAATAATATCATTTTATTTATAGATGTTGATTAATACGTGAACATTTAACTATCTATTATTACGGGAATAAATGACAATAAGAACAAAGCAAAGTTAATGATTACAAATATGCCCCACATCAAAATACAGTAAAAAACTACAAAATAATAATAAAATGCCACAACTGGATCCAATAGCATTATCACAAAAATGCTATCAATAATAAATATTGAGAATAATGACCAAAACAAAAAACAAAAGTTGGGGGTTTACAAAATATGCATCAAGTCAAAATACAGTATAATAGTTAAATGAAACAATACCATGTATATAAAACAATACGAACATAATTTCGAAAATGCAACAACTGGAGCAAATATATTTTTGGCAAAAATGCTATCAATAATGTAAATCAGCAAGAATACAAATATTAGATTATTCCGCGCAAAATGTAGGATGGTAAGACGGTGGGTTTTTTCTTAAACCTTTTGAAATTGATGAAACAAATCTGTAAAAATCAAAACATGAACCCTTTCATTTGAATCGAAATTAAGAGAATGACCGCATTTACAGCACACAAGTTATAACTTAAACTTATTCAACCGTAAATTAACGCACCAATCAGCATCCTTATAACTGACGGAATATGCCATGAACATTAACGCCTTAACTACAGGTGACTGTCAAATTTACACATATTACATAACACGGAGATAAGGACTATACAGATTACGTAATACAAACATGTATCTCTTGACTGCAAGTGGAGAGAAAACAAAATACACAGAATTTAGACACCTGCTATATCATATATAATAATAAATAAATCGATTGATTGACTCATGTTTTATATGCAGCAATCGCAGTTCGTTCAGTGATGTCATGTCATTTTGTGAACGTTTCCTACACGTTGTATAGTAATTACAAAACAGTTGAACAATATTATCGGGGCCATTGTAGCTGAATGGTTAATGTAGTTAGTCCTCTAGTGTTGATCAGGTGCCTGTCGACACTAACGTTTTAGATTCGAGCCTTTCTGCGGCTAGGGGTGCTCGAATTTAATCTTAAATGTTTAGAATTTCACAATTTTCCTGCGGAATGTTAAGTGGTCTCCAACCATTAGGCGACCGTAGTGGCCAATTCAATCTAATATTATGAAAACTTTTTATGCATTTTCCGCACTATCCATAGATGCACAGTCCCTGAAATATAGTAGTATAGCATATAGAGATAAACTGAGTATGCATGTGCAGTTGGAAAATGAAAACACAATAATGGTAAGTCGTGTTGTTTCTCTTCCAATTTGAACCCCAATCTAATGTAACAAGCTTCTTTCACCATACTTCTGATCGACGTAGTTAGATTTACATAGTTAGATATTTAAATTGCAGAATATCCTCAGTTTGCAAGGCCTTCCACACAGCATATTCTGGCAACAAAACCAAGAATCCTCCAAAAGAGAAGTGATCAAAGCGGTACGTAAATTCACGTTGAACAAATAATACTATTAACTAACTTCGTTACATGGCAACCTTCCCACTCTGGTAACGACACTTTGATTTGAGTAGCGTTGAGAACGTGTTGCAAGAATTTGCATGCAGTTCATATGCATATATTTATTTATATTCACAAATAATATAGTTTTTTACATTTTAAAATTTAATTATAAGGAATATTCTATTTTTAAACAGGTTATCTTCTATGTTCGTTAATGCAAACATTGTTCGTATCGCAAAGAAAGTCAACTTAGTTGTTAATTTTCTTTATGCTCTCCTTCTTCAACTTCAGGAATCACTCCTTAGGTAACCCTCTTGACAAATAAAAACACAATATATAGATTGAAACTTTTTACTGGTTAAAGTAAAAATTGGTTACAAAAAACATTAAATGACAAAACATTCTCTACAAGCTAATAACAGGATTAAATTGGCATAAAAAATCCATACAGACAAAAACATAAAAGCTTGGCCTAGAATGGGTTCAAAAGAGCCTAAAACAAAACAAGCAAATAAAAGCTACAAATGCAATCAACCAACCAACACAAAAAAAAACAAAAAAAACCCAAATACAAAATATGATTAAGAAACTTGCACAGAAAATAATCCATCAAGAGGTGTTGAAGGGGATGGAGGGTGGGATAAAAACAAGTTCCAAAGACTGTAATAAATTGTTGCTCTTAATTTTCAACAAGTGTAGAGATAACGCATTCCCAGCGTTCGTCTTCGTAATTGACCAATCAAACGGGCAGCAAAATTAACATAAAATTGAGGCTACTTGGGGAATTTGAATGTTGATAAATGAGGTACAACAAGGACATACAAAATCAAATATACAAAAGTTAAATCTACATAAATAAACTGTTGAAACTCGTCAACATAAAATTAGTTATTTAAAATAACTTGCATTAGTTCTTAATTGGCATTGATAGGATGTCGATATTCCATCTTTAGATTTTTATTGTTCTCAATTTCTTTTCTATATTTGGTTAAACATATTATAGGGAACGTACTATATTTTATGCTTATGAAGCTACGTTATTCCATCTGACTTTCTAAAGGTTTAAATATATCAGTAGTTCTTAATTTACACCAAAAGCATAAACTATTTATTACATTATTTCTTAATTCAACGTTTGCTTGTAGTCGAGCTAGCAATATATCAGCTGCATTCGGGAGGAGAACAAGTTAACAAAATGGAAATATGATGGACAGCATGAACAATATTTACACGGCCTCCGAAATGGTATAAAATTTTCGGAAGCGAGCGATAATTTAGCCTTTTGTTAAAGCAACAATGGGCTTAGCTTAAGTCTACAAAAGGGTTTTACGTGCAAGGAAAGTGGCACTGTCCAAAACCCCTACTCGCTAAAGTCCGCGGTCATATAACCTAAGGACCCCCACAACAAGATGGCCCTTTCCTATCATTTACCTGGGGACGCGCTGAGCAGCTCAGTGGGTTGATCACTTCAAACCTTCTCTGAACGATCCCAGTTAACAATATGGAATTATCAATTAGCAATACAGTGTCAATTTAAACTTTAAACAATATATCCTTATCTCAACTAGTCGGCTCAACAATAAACATTATACACGTTTTACTCCTTGTTTTGTTGGAGTTGTTTTTAAATTTTTTGTTTATCTGTATGCACTCTTTAGTCGCTTCTTCTGATTGTGATTCCATGTCTAAACAATTTGTTATTTATAAGTGTAAATATACTTAAAAAGCAACGCAAAATAAGATTTTTTGTAATAATATATATCATTGATTTATTGATTTGAAATCAAAATATTAAAAAATATCATGGAGTATTTTTGGTTTTGAATCTTCACCAAAGTAATTTAAATTTTCCGTGTCAAAATCACTATATTCAACCTATCATCATTTAGAAAAGTTTGACGCCTACTACCATTTTAAGCAAATCCATCTCAACTGACCCGCTGATAAATACGAAGCCATTCATCATGAAGTGAATTGCTTGTCTATTTCAGCCAACAAAAGGTCGATGGGGTTCAAATTTAGTGATAGAAAATTTCAATGAAATACTTGAATGTTGCTGTTCTGTTGGTTAGCTATATTTAAACATTGTTATTTGTGGACGGCCTTTGTCTTCCATAACATTGGCATTGGCGTTTTGCAAAATAAGGAGCACGTCGCTGCAGAACTGCAAAATTGCTTTTGTGTCTATTTTGGCTACGAGAAAAAAGCAAGAACCCGAACCCAATAAAAACCATGTGTGCCTTCATGTGCCCCGGACGACTAAGCAGTGCTTCCCAATCATAAAGCTACCAAAATCAAACCTATCGAATGTATGCAACGACGTCAGAAGCTTATCTAGCATTGTCTGATTACCTTGGTTTTACGTTGACACCAAAAACAAGAAAACGACACCATTGAAGCCGTCGTGGACGATGCCAATAAGATGTTACCTCTGACTTGGTATCTTGAATGGAGTCTATCATCTCGACAGTCTGTAAAGATATTCTGGCGTTATTACAAATTCATAGAAATGTTTTCCTGCAAACCATTTGCTGTCAAATACAGCAGTGAAAGCACATTTTGTCCCAGACGCACAAGAAAAAAAACTCAAGTACACCAGAGGACCCATATTCGTTGAATTAAAACATTAAAAACCCTTTACAATTGTGTACCATTTGTAAATTTAAATCTGTTCATAAATAGGACAGAATATGACCCATCGTCAAGACAAAACAAATCTGCGCAGACATGCCTTTTATAGGATATTATCCCCACATCCCATTAAAGATTGTAAGAAAAAAGATACCGAGAAGTAATCATTGAATAATAATAAGTCACATGGTCATACAAAAGAGGGAACACATAAAAGGTCATTTGTGACACATTTACTCCGTAACGGTCAACTTAGTCATGATAAAGACCGAAATATGTTCAAAGTGATGACTTGAATTTTGTCATTTTTAACCTCTGCTTTAGTAGCTTGTTTGTCAGCAGTCTGTTAAAACATGTCTGCCAAACATGACAAAAACATGTTTTAAATCAGGATGTCAAGCATTCTGATGATTGGTAACTCAGTAAGAGAAACGCTGAGATTAAACTTTGTCAGCAGTCTGTTTTAACATGTCTGCCCAACATGACAAATACATGTATGTTATAAATCAGGACGTCAAGCATTCTGATGATTTGTAAGTCTTTAAGACAAATGCTGCGCTAAATTTTGTATTAATTTAACAACAGGACAATTTTGAAAAAAATGTTCTTGGGCGAACAATGCCATGTATAGAAGTAGTTTAAATCTGACTCTTTTCTGATGTTAAAGAAACGCCTAAATCTTTAGCAAGAGAAACAAAAAGGGTTTTTCATGCTACTAGAGTTGTATATGCTTTATCTACAAAGAAACATTCTGAATGTGAAATATACGTTTTAGGATTGAACTGTTGAAAACTGATGTAGGTAGGATAAATCATGAATCAATCCATTCGATTCCTTTTTGGGACGAAACCTAATGGGGAGGATACAAACTTGGCAAGGCGGTTTATCAAGTTCATGAACTCTTTAACATTTGGGAGGTTTAGCAGTGTTCAACTATGGTCTCAGTGTAACTGTCGGTATTGTGTCTTTTGCTGCATCGAACACACTAGTGTTTAAGTTTGTAATTTTTACGTGTGCATGCTATGATGGCTCAGCAATATCCAAATACTGACTCTGTTGTTTTGCCATTCTTTTAAATACAGGTATACATTTGGATGAAGAGCTTATGTCTTATGTCTAAGATTGATTATCATTGAAAACATTAAATGTTGCACACAACTCCTCATTGATTATAGGCCTTTTCAAATTCATTATGGAATTAAATAAACCTCATCGCTTTCTTTTGCTGCCTTAAAACTACTAAATTTATAGAGGGAGCGGACATTGAAACCATTTTTAATCAAATTAAATGCAGAAAGTTCTATCTTTAATTTTCAAATAACATTGAAGCAACGATACAATATTAATGTAATCGTATAATTTATACCGAAATGAACAGCATCATTCAATGGAATTAAATGCATCTTGATGTAACATGCGTAATGACTGTCTATCATACAAGTATTGTAGACTGGTCACCAAATGCCGCATTTAAGTCGTTACTAAAGGCTGAAATATATCAAACGTAGAAAAGCTTTAACTGACGACTGATGGACTCTAGTGTTGAATGTTACTGGTGTCTGTTGACTTGTACTGTTGCTTTATTCAGCAGTATGTGTGATATCTATAGGTAGAGAAGTTTCTTGCAATACACTACTGCTTTCTTCAGTCTTTTAATAAGGCTTCCACAATGTTATTAGCCGATGGAGCTGAACGATTATCGGAACCTTTTGTTGGATTATTTTGCAGGTGTGTCTAAATTCTCTGTCTTTTCTTAGAGGCGAGTAATAACAAGGCAAGGAACTTTCACTGCATAGTATGCCCCAAGATGTATTGCGGATTCCGTCTGTTAGTACATCCCTTCTTCTATATTTACTGTGTATTTGGCTTCTTTTTACTGTGAAAACGATACACGAGGACTTTGACAAATTTGACACCTATACTCTTTTTAATAAAATTTCGTTTTAAAAGATCATATATACAACATTTACATCAGTATCTATCTTTCATATATGAATATATGATAAGTTTTTTAATATTGAACTAAAAATGACAATTTAGAGACAACAAATCAGATTCAGTACATTTTCTTCCCGCTTAAACCACGTGCTATATGCACAATGTAAACTAATTAAATAACAAATGCACATGGAATTAAAATCTAGTCCCTTATGCATAAGAGACATTACCATTGCGCGTTTCAAAAGTGTGCTCTTTTGCCTCGAATAAGTGCCTGCATACAATCTGAACGAATGTTCTTATTTAAATAAAAGAAACACTTTTTTCTCTTACTTTTTTATAATATTTGCAACCTTTAAGCTTCTACATTAAATTTATCGTGTAGAAATGCACTCATGGTAGTCCGCCATCTTTTCACTGAATGGGGAGACTAGAGATCAGTTTACAGACAGGTACCTAAACGTATGATAATGACAGACAGACATATTTTACTATAGTGTCACAAACCAATAAATACATATATTTAAGGATTGTTTTCAATTGTTGGTTAGATTATTGGATATAAACGACTTTGGGTCGATTTACGCTGAATAAACCGCGAAGCGGTTTATTTTGCAGCGTAAATCATCCAAAGTCGTTTATATCCAATAATCTAACCAACAATTGAAAACAAACCTTATATTTTAAATTCTATAGTAAAAATGAAGTAACATGAACAATATTTTACAAATAATCAAATTATATTTGCAATTCACAATTTTAGTGTCGTCACTTGTTGTTTGCGGAAGAGTTCACGTATAGCCAACGTCTCCAATACATATTATTATGACGTCACAATCAGTCACGTGCTGAAAAGGCAAGTTAGGTTATAGGAAATAACCAACTTTGCCCATGTATTGAGTATTCAAACGAAATTAAAATATATACATACAAATAAAATTATTGGTATCCAGCCATAGTTGGTTTATGAGACACCTATCAATACATATAATACAATTAAAACACAAATCATTTATATTTCGAGTGAGATACACCTAATTGAGTAAAAAAAATATAAATATAAAAAATAAAAATAATCAAAATAAATACAAATTAAATTAAAAAGCATTATTTTTAATTAAAACATAGTTATTTTTAATTTTATACTTTCTTCTGTAAAACATAGTATATAAAGTCTTTGCTAAAAAAGGTTGCAATTCATCATTTGTCATGATCAATATAAATTTTCCATTTAAACAAAAAATATCAAAGTTTTCAATGATATTTCTACATTTTGAAAATAATTCATCACAAAGATAAAAAAATCACAAAACATTAAGTGAAACTCATCTTCAATAATATTTTCACATCAATATTTACATTAGCGTTCAATTAAAGGAGTTTTTGGCTTGGTATAACGTCCAGTTTCAATTGATAGTTGTAAACAACCACTTCTGAAATTCGATAAAATACGTCTATGTAATCTATTTCTAACATTAAAAATAAATATAAGACCTTGTTTCTAAATTACTTTTATACAGTCTATAAGTACGAAGTTTATTTCCATTATGATTGTTTCTATCATTTAGCAACTGATTATGCCATTCTATCTTTTATATCTCATACAATTTTGTTTTAATATCATGTAATTTACATTTATTTGTGTAATTATTATAAATAACATCAAAAATACCAAAACTACGAGCATAAGTAAAACATTTTTTATCCCATGATCTTGATATGTTTATACTCCACCGATGCACTGTCTTTGTAAGCCTATTATCATCTGAGAATCGGACTCTTTTGATGCATTTGAGGCACATCCAGTAAATAATCTACAGGCTTTGTTTTGTATAACTTGAATTTCTTTCCAATCGGTATGTCCCCAGATACCAGGTTCATAATATAAAACAGGTTCGACTAATGTCTCGTATAGTTTATAGAAGATGTCAAAAGACATTCCACCACAAGATAAGAATTTTGTATAAACGGCTGAAAGAGCTCTGCTTGCAGATTTCGTCACTTCACGAATAGTAAATTTATAGTCTAGATGTTCGTTAAGGTACATTCCAAGATATCTGTATGAGTTGTTGAATTTTATATCACAGTTACCACATTTAAATTAATAGTCAGATCTAAGTGAATTTTTGGATCGGAAATGTACGACTTTGGTTTTAGATGTATTCAGAGTCATTCGCCACTTTTTACACCATACATTGATACAGTCTAACATCTTCTGCAGACTCTTCTCATCCGGCGCTATCAAAGCTATATCGTCAGCATATAATAGAATTGATAAGGAAGTATTGTTAAAATGAATGGGAACGGGGTTATAATACTTGTAAGCCACTCATCAGAGATGTTGCTATCTGTAAAACAGTACTTAATGATTTTTAAGATTAGGTCAATTCAACAGTCATTACGTAGTATTTCGATTGGAACTTCGTCTATTCCAACGCACATGCCAAGTTTCGAGCGGTACACTGCGTGTTTAACTTCTTCCCTACTGATTTTACTATTTAAAGAGTCAGTATTAGTGTTATTCATGTATTGTCCGTCTCAAACTCCATCCTTAATCTCGTTCAGGAATACATCGTCGTCACCTTCATAATTAATACTGTTGAATAAAGTTTCATAGTCATTTTTCCATTTATTTAATACTTCATCTATATTGCCTGTCACTTCGCCCGATTCGGTTTTAACGGAATATGAGCGGGGTGTTTTTCGGTCATTTGAAAGTCCGAGTTTTCCCATCGGTTTCCAAAAGTCTCTCATGTTACTGGATTTCGAGTAATGAAGATCGTTTTGTTGTTTTACTTGAAAATTACGTTTCGATTTTCTTAGAAATTTATCGAATTCATTTCGCTTCATAACGAAAGTTTTTCTAAGAGAGGATTTTGCACCAGATTTGCATTTAGTCCATGTCTTTTCCGCCTCTCACGATTCGTTCCATGCGACTTGTAACTCTGCATTCCAGTACGGTTTACGAAAATGTTTCGAGTTTCTTCCATTGTCTCCTTTACTACTCGTCGGTTTCAATTCGTGACAGTTCTTTTCGATTTCAGACATTAGTAAACGTTTTAATTGTTCGTATGCCGTGTCAACGTCTCGTCTCTGATCTAACGCACATTCAATATTATAAATTGTGTTTTCTAAAAGTTCTTGCATATTTTGGTTCGTAAACATTTCTTGTTTCAGTTCGTTGTATTTAAACTTTCGGGGTGCTTTTAATCTCTCAGTATTATCGGACTGTACCAAATTTTCGTCACATTGTACGCTAGTAAGAATAGTCCATTCAAGCAGGGAGTGATCCGGAACAGATTCGGAGCCTACTAAACCATTAATATTCATAATATCTGACATTGTGTAAACTGAATCCATCAAGTCATGGGACGTACAAACATAATCAACAACAGACTTGCCTCTTTTTGAAATATTCGTAAAATTTTGTTTACCAAGTCGGCCATTTAACATACATAAATAACAATCAACTAAAAATTCAAGTATAACATCATCTACACCCTCAATATAATCTTATAAATCACCGCAACGTGCATTAAAATCACCACAAATAAATATTTTACCCATATTTTGATAAAAATACACTTGTTGTAACAGTTTTGTAAAAAATGAAATACCATCATAATACACTGAATTTTCTGGAGGTAAATAACATACACAAATACAAAAAGTATCGATGTTGTTACTCAACTTTAACCACAAAGTATCTTACATTTTTGAGTCAAGAATTTCAACGTTAAAGGTTTTTAATACATCATTTTTAATAAGCACTGCTACACCACCTGACCCTCTACTAGAGTTTGTATGCATCTTGTCTCTATTTCTAGAATTACACGTGTAACCTTCAATTTTAAGTTTTTCATTTTCTTTTAAAAAAGTTTCACATAGACATTAAATATCGATATCAAAATTTATTTATTAAAAGTCATTTTCAGTTCCGGCTTTGGTTGACCAACCGCGAACATTCCATACACCAAGCTTTAGGTCCTAATGTCGATGCGAACTATTTCCTCCACGATTGCTCCTTCTTCTACGGTGTGCTGATCTCCATTGATTGTCGCTATTATATCCAGATGAGCAATCCTGATCCTGATCGAATCTGTTTTGATGGTTTCCGCTTCTTATGTCTCTCTTCGCGTGTACTTTTCCATCAACGAGTACAAAGTCTTTTTCTTGTCCAATGTGTTTTAAAACGGTCATTATGTTTCTATTGTTCAACCTGGTCTCTGTTGACAGTTCGTTTTCGATGTACACTTTGTTGAAGTCGCGAGAGTTTTTCAGCTTACTTTTGTTCTTCTTGATTTTATCTTTCTGTTCTCTTGTTTCGATTGACTCCTGGTCTTTGTCCTCGACTTTCTTTTCAATCAGCAGAAACCACTTTTACGTCGTGAAGACGCAATCCATCTCGAATCACTGCACATACTCTATTTTTGGTTATCTCCGGATTTGTAGTCTCGCCATCCACTTGATGCAGCATTTTAATAACTATGTTATTTTTGCTGATTTTGATACTGATCGCTACCTCTGCATACCTTTTCTCCGTCGTCTGCTTCCTAATTGCTTGGACCTCTGTTTGATCGTTCTGGATGTCTCTTCTTAATTTCTCTACAATTTTATCGATACGAGTGTTAACACTGTTCATCTGAGTAGTGACTTCTCCTTTGACTTGTTCTATTTCTTTGCTTATTTTAAAGTTCATCATTTTAGTCATGTTCTCAATCACATTTCTTGCAAAATCTTTTCTCTAGATTGTCTACTTTTTCGTAAACTCTGTCATTCAGGTGTTTTACTTCGACAGCTAAGTCGTAAATTATAGACTTGAGTTCTTGGTATTCACTATTGTCCTTCTTCATTCGTTTACGTCTTTCGTCGTCGTTGTCATTTACAGATATATCTTCTTCTGATCAAGTTCTTTTTAAGTTATTTTCACATGTATCAGTGTCCTTTTTATCCCATTTTAAAATAAAATTTTTCAAATGTTGGAGAAACGTGAATACACCAAAAGAACACAAAAAACACCGGACACACTAGAAGTTGCAGTAGAGTACATGAGCTTAAAAACACAACACTTAGTGATAAGCCATTGATCACAAATCACTCGATGATCGGTTCCTGTGGTTTATTCACGTTTCTCCAACATTTGAAAAATTTTATTCACGTTTCTCCAACATGAAATGAACAATTGAAGGGATTGTTGTTTTTACAACAATCAAATATTTTGTTTTAAGCAGTTTACAGTAAAACCTTGGGAATCTATTTGAAATTTATGGCAAAGTTATAATATATATAATATATAAAAAAGAAATAAATATATTTTTTTATTATGTCTTCATATCCTAAATCACAGTAATTAAATAAGAATTTAATGAATAAAATTAATTCTTAAATAATTAAAGTGCAAAGCAGTGTCAAATTTTTATACAACCCGGATTACGTACCGAATCTTATTTCCGGTAACTTATTTTTAGTTTATAGTAAGATATTGTGATTGAAGTGATAGAGCAAAAATAGTCATTTATATTTATGAGAAACAAACCATGTAACATGTCTCAGATTTACACGATCTTTAATACATTATTTTTATATTTAATCCCAATCTCTTGGTATACTAATATCTATTTTCTGTTCTTTTCGTACTTTTAGAAGATGGGGTCGAGAGGGGTTAAAAGAGTGTTGTTTTAGTATTCTGTAGCAATTGTAAAGAGATGTGAATCACTAATAAAGAGATAAAGTAGTGGTAGTGAATGGATGGAGTAAAGTCGGAAAATGATAGCGATAATAAAAGAACATGTATTATCAGTTGATATAAGGGCCACCACACGTAACAAACAGACCCATTTTATAAATTTTAAGTGTAATGTTAAACACTTCACTAATAAAGGAGGTGGGTAGCGTTTATTCTGCCGGAGTTCAGTCTCATATCGTGAGAGTTAGTGTCGCATAATTTTGTTGGTATGTTGTTTTGTTCTTTGTTTTTAAGTGTTTCATGGTTGTGCATTTATGTGTTGGACTGAGAAACTGCATTGCCATTTTGTGTTACTTCGCTTGTGTCAATGAGCACATGGATTTTCACCACTGAAGTATGTTATTTTGATCTGAATAAAGCTATATGGAATTTAAGTACAATAAGGCAACTTATTTTGGATACCATTTTAATATTAGTTTACGCTTGACAATATTTTTAAAGATAATATGATGGTGTTTTACCATTTGTAATGTTGTTGCTACAGATTATGCAAGATGGCCACTGTTGCAGGGCATTATTACAACATTACTTCGTTAATCAATATCTTATTATAAATGGACTATTGAGTAAATAAATCTCACATTATAAATAAATCTGGTCATCCTTCTTAAAAACCAGACAAATCAATTTGATTGTATTCCTAATGTAGATACCATTATTTTGCCAATTTTAAAAAAGAAAGTCATACGTTTCGAGTCAAGAGCATAAACAAGATAACGGCTGTATACTTTAACAATTCATTAAACAATAACACATGTCAGAAATTGATATAAAGTAAACACTAAAAGTTCCAATAACATTAATTCTACACAGGTTGTATTAGAGGCCAAAGTAACAATATAAATTGTTTATCTTTGGTTTAGGTTTGATTTTATCACATAAACATATTTTTTTATCAAATTAAAACAAAGATTTGCTTACATCCCGATCTGAATTGTACAATCATGCTGTCATGGGCTACAGCCATTAGAGCTCCAGAATTAACAGAAAACACAATGACAACAGAGTTAAAATGAACCACTTAATATTTGATCAGTTTTCGTATAATTGCCTTTTTATTGTTAAAAGAAGATTCAAATTATTTTATATTAAAAAAGGGATTAATATATGGATTTATTTCTGACGACCTTTTTAAATTGTAAACATTTTCTTGGATTTAAAAACAATTATATATTCACACATTTACAAAAAAGCCAAAAGTGATTTTTTAATATATCGTTTTATTGATGTTTTAAGTTTGAACTCGTACAGTAATATGTGCCAATGTTATGTTCAGACATTATGCCAACTGGAAATAAGTGGATATGGAAATAACGTTTGTAATGCGCTTCCACGAGACTACAGCTGTAGAGTAAAATGAAGAGTGTGTGGCCCGTTCCAGTCGCAAGTTATCATTTACGCCGCGATCGACGAACTCGATCCGTATTAAAACATTTTACATCACAAAAAATAAAGAATTACAACGAGAAAATCTTTGGTTGTTATTTTATTTCTGAATTCTGAGATTTGCATGATGCAACATACAGCCATAAAATTATGTTTCACAACATTATGACACACGGGAGGTGCGTGGAACCAGCGCACATTTATTTGCTGCTTCACTGTACAGATTACAGTATTTGTCATAAAAAGAATCGACATAATTCATGGAAACCATACTTTATTGTCGTTTTAACATTAGGTGGGCAGTATATTCATGATATTTTACCCCTTGCTATCGCTCGGGGCAAAATATTCAAGAATATAATGCCCATCCAAGTTAAAAACACAATAAAGTATGTGTTCCACGAATTATTTCTTAAATAAACTACAAAAACTTAAATTCAATGTCATTATATTGGCAACAATTTTGTCGTAATTTATGAAAACAGTTATCACAACACTTAAACCACCTAACTGATGATTATGATTTCTATATTGCAGTTTATTCAGAGTTTGCATGGATGAAAAAACGGGATATTTCGGCATTAAACCCCCAAACCCGTCGAAATAGAAGGGGTATAAATGGTAAGTAAATGAATTAAAAGTTCAACAAATAATAAAGAGTAATAAATATTCAGTCATCGGAAATAATTTATATGGCAATCTTTTAGTGTATTCAGTATTTGTATGTATACAATTTGGTTGTGTCTCAAAGTTTGATTGGTTGTTGGGAACTTTATTCTTTTGTATAACCATGTTTGTGTAGAGCAACGCTCTCTTCACTACGAAGCCTTTTATTGGTTGTGATAACGAGATTTACTTGGCCTAATGCTTTTTTCAAATTGATCTGTTGACTAATTCAAGGAAAATTTATTTTATAAAATTAAGTTAATGTTCTATTTAAATGCCATTTGTTTATTAATCAGTTAAAGATGCTTGTGATTAATGAACTTAACATCAAATTGTAAGAAATGCTCCTATTGTTAAAACTGTTATTCTGTCATGCGCTTCAATCATACAAGGTTTATAATTGGCATAAAACACGATCAAACCATAATTCAAATCTAAAAATTAATATTTGTTATGTTATTGTATTATTGTTTTATTTATTTACATGACAGTTTTGTGTTAATTTCTTTTGTCAAAAATTATTTGTTTTTTTCTTAATGAGCTACCGGAAAATCAAATCAAATAAGCTTTATTTATAGTAAATTATGCAAAAACATTATACAATAACATGAGCTCTAGTGAGTTTTTTTATCGACCTGACTTATCGATGTGTAGGTTTTTAATTGTGAAATATATTTTATTATATAAATGGAGTTATGATCAACGAAAACCATATACAGCTTACGAAAAATACTTTCCTTTTTATTTCTCTAACGAATTCTTAAAAAACAAAAAGGATAACAGATAAAATGTCCTTCAGTTTCATGTATTGATATATTAATGATGTTTTTTTCAATTAACAATCCTAAATTTGCTGAGTGGCTTCTATTAAAATATCACTCAGAATGAAATTGATCAAACCACAGAAACGGCTTAATCCACAGCATTTGTAGACGTTCACCCCAAATTTGACGCCAAAGATCATCTTCGCACAATAATGTACGACAAATGGCGAATAATTTGTAATCTAAATTATATATTTTCCTCACGTAAACAGCAGTATCTCCTGCATACGGTGTCTATAATTTTCAGTTGATTAGGTATGCCAAAGCTTGAAGTGAGTATGCGTACTTTTGAAAACGTCACCAGTGTCTTCGGGATAAGCTGATAAATCAAGGTTACAAAAAAGACTAGTACGCGCCTTTAATGTCTTTTGCTATGGATATCTCGTTTTAAAATATGATTGCAGATAGTTTTCTAATTTCTGAATTCAGTTCATTACTGACTAAACCTGGCTGAACACTTTATTGAAATGCATGTACTAAGTCAGAACCATTGATGTAGTTGCAGCATTGATGGCTGTTGTATCCCGAGTTTTCCGGTTTCTTAGACTTTAAATTATCGATTGTCTTTTTTGACTTTCCTTGGCTTCGGTGTTTTATTATGACCTTCATTTATGATACATTGTGGTTGGCGCTGTCGCAGACATTGCAGACCTTTAATGTTGCTGTTCTGGAGGTGTGCTGTCCTGAGCCGTGCTGTGTCGACGGGCTTTGACTTATTGAAACATGTCGCCAGCTTTCACTATAATGGGCGAACATTTGTATGCAAACTGTTTTTTTCGTACATTTGCGCTATTTTATTTAAATGAAATTGCACTAGGTCTGATATCCCTGTAGGGAAGGTTTCGGCTCATATCATAACGCTAAACATATCAACCGGTCGACATATTCTGCAACTATAGTAGTAAGCAGACATAAATAAATTTATATATATTTCTGAATGAAAAAGAGAAAAACCTTTTTGCCTTGACACAATAAACACAATCGTTTACGATACCTATGAGTAAACATGACACCAACCTTTTTATACTGCGTCTGGCAAAGAATTATAATGCCTCTTTATCATTGTAAATTGTCTGTACAAATACTTTGCGCATATCTGATATTGCGGATACAGAAGACGTTACTGGTACCTTTTCGTAGCTGTCGTAACCGAATAAAAGCGACCCTGCATTTTGTTGTTGAAATGCTGTATACCAATCTTGAATAACGAGTTGTTTCTTGATTTTCGTACATTGAATTGGTTATTTGATGAAAACAATCCGGCCAATTCCAGTATTTTAATCGTACTTTTTTTGTCAATCTAGAGATGTCTAAATTGGCCAATAGCAACTTAGGGTGGTTTAAATGTCAATAAGTATAATTTCAATTTCCACACGTTTTTTGTACAAGAAGTAAACCTTAGATGCCAGAATTACTATTGTTTCGTACATTTATTTATTTATTTGTGCATTATCTCATACGTTTTGATTTTAGTGTGTGGGAGTGAACGTTTTATATTTCAGTTTGTAGGACAGCACAATCTGACATTCACATTTTGTTAGACTCATCCGGAAGTGTCGGTTCTGCTAATTTTGAAAAACAAAAACAATTCGTTGCAAAATTTGCAGAATCGTTTACAATTGGCCTACAACATGTGCAAATAGGAGTAACAATTTTTTCATCAACGGTATATCACCAATTCAACATGAACAGATACAACTCTATATCTGCTTTGGTCGATGCTATTAAAGCCATGCCTTACCAGGCTGGTGGCACAGCTACTGGTTTTGCAATCAACTGGGTTGATCAGAATGCATTTACTAAAGCAGCCGGGAACCGAGATGATGTGGACAATATTTTAATCGTGTTGACCGATGGTCAGTCAGCAGATTTTTTGAAGACCTATGCTGCTGCCGCTACACTTCATTCGCACGGTGTAATAACTTTCGCAATTGGTATTGGCAATGGAATAAACCTTGCCGAACTGGAACACATTGCAACAGATAATCAGCACGTGTTCACTGTACAGAACTTTGATGCTTTACAAAGTCTGCTAGATGAGCTTATGAAAACTGCCTGCAAATGTGAGTAATAGTAAGAAAGTAAAAACATATTTATGTAGACGTATCTGGATGTGATAAAAAATGAGCAAAATTACATATTTTGTTTTGTTTTTATACTATTGGAGCCCTAAAAATATTAAATGTGGAATTACTATAATTCTATAATTCGAGTTCGGCTTTATTGCACCCAGATATAAACCTTAAAAACTTCGTTTTCATCGATATGTTTATTAAGTCAAAATAATTTGAAATAGTTTGGTGGCTATTGACTGTTTAATTATTGAGCTGAATGACTGACAGCTTGGACACGAGATTTAGCGGCTAATTAAAATGGAGCATTTGACTTGGAGATTCTTGGCGATATAAAATGATATAAATCACTGTGTTCACTTGAAAATTTACAACAAACCAATGAATAAAATTCACTTTAAAATCTATTAACAAAACAAGCAAGTTATGAATTTATGAGTTTAATTGTATTTTTAACGACATTATTACCGTTATGTGACAATGTTTATTGTTCCAGTAAACCGTTTAATTATGTAGGTATTTCTAGTTTCTATCAATGAGTGGTTTTTTTTACAGTATACAATGTAATGAAATTCGTCGCAAACATCTTTTTTATATAAACTGCATTTTCTATTTTCATCTGTTTATTTTGTTTTAACTTAACTGACCGTTTTTAATGTGTCGATTTAAAGTTAGCTGAACGATTTTCATACAGAAAACTAAAAACGGGACGCTTTTATTAATTTATCTTTCTTTTTAAAGCTACTAAATCATCGACTACTGTGTCTAGTACGTCAGTAACCACAATCGCAAGAGTAACAACAAAACAACCACCAACTGTACAGTTAACAACCTCCAAAAGAACAGCGGAGCAAAATACAAGAGCAACTACTAAATTGACGGCAACAGACATGAAACAATTATCTACGACATCAAATCCAGTTATGTCAGCTACTACAGTAAATGGTAGGCATTAGTATTGAACGTAAAAATGCACCCACGCTTTACACAGTTGTTTAACTGTTTTAGATTTTTTAAGTAAAAAAAAATATCTGTGTGTAACATATAAAAGTTTTTTAAACAAGAAACAATGATAAATACTTAAAAACACACTCTTTAACCAAAATTTTGTTCCCAGTCTTCTAATTTACAGAAGTCATATAAATCAAGCTTCATGGCCTTGACTCACCTCTTCAATGAGTCAATGTTATCAACTTTATAAATATGAACTATATTCAAGGAGATAATAATAAAAACCACATAAATGTGCACCGTAAAGCTGTCTTAAATTCGAAAAATATCTGTATTAATAAAGATGAAGTTAGAAGTAACTGTGTTGTATAACAGAAAATAGTTAAGCTTGTAAATCTTGTGGTTGTTTTTATTCAGATTTAGTTCTAGCTATACTAGCAATTTCGGTTCTTGTCTATATTTTGCCTCACCTTACCAGAATGGTCATTTAAGCTATTGTCTTTACGTCGTCATCATCTTGATCGCTTTCTGGAACATTGAATCATGACTTGTTCTCTAGGAAATTTATCTCAGGAATGAGACATATTGAAAAGTTAGCTTTTGCTTAAATATATAATTGTAGAACATTAACTAAATCAACAAGTTGCTTTATAAACTTACTGAAAGTTTTTTGTGTTCATCATACATACATATATAAGATTTCACAAAATTGTTCACATATTATTTAAAGGTTTAATATTTTGTTTTCTTATAATTCATTTATGCGCATCATACAGACATGTTTGATTTTAATATTTATAAGATTTAACAAAATTGTTCACAAATTATTTAAAGGTTTAATATTTTGTTTTCTTATTATTCATTTTGGCATGCAAATACACTATTGTTTACAGGAATCACTATTTGTTTGAAAATTAATTTCATGTGATCGCCATATTGTGTTATGTGTTTGTATTTTGTAGTCACTGTTATTTCCTGCGATTTATCAATTGGTTTGATATTTATTGTTTCCTTTGTTTACTATGTTTTTACTGATGCTCTATCTGGTGATATTTGCTTCATCTTCTAGCCGCTTTCTTGTTAATAGGTTTTTGTTTTCTGTCGTCAAAATGCTTAATGTGAAAATTTCTTTTAATCAACTCTACCGATCTAGAAATTGAAAAAAAACCCTACCAATTCACTTAAGTAATACAAGTTTTTAGACCGGTCATCGCTGTTGACTAATAAGCTACTCAAATAAAGGTTTGCTGTACCTAGATGTTATCGCTTCAGAAGATCGCCACAATAGAATAATTGATCGTTATAATAAATCCATTTCTCAATACGATCACATTTTTATCTTATTCATAGGAAGTATTTCCTATACCAGGATTTGATTTTTTACTGGACATGACAAAGACCAACTCGACGGGTATCTAATTAGAGGAAGGCACGGCTTACTCGTCTAGAGCAGATAAAGTGCATCCATGGTTTTTATTGGGTTCGGTTTGTTTACTTTGTTTTTTTTCGTTTATTATTTCGTGTTGTATATACCTAAATGCGGATTGTTAATCGTCCTTGACCTTTAGCTTTAGTTGTTCGGTCGTTGTCCTTGTTTTTTATATATCAATTTATAATTTTGAATTACAGAAGAGTCTTTCAATATGATTCCACCTGAAAATTCCCAGTCAATGTCACAGTGTATCGATCTACCATGTGAGCATGGAACATGCTTGCCACTTGCAAATGGATACTTATGCTTCTGTGAATCGGGATATTCCGGAAAAAACTGTCAAATTGGTATGAAATTTAATATCAGGAGATAGCAAGTTTATATGATGCAAAAAGAACTGTATCGTAAAAAGTGTAAATAAGATTGTTGTTTTATATAGCTTTTTACTTTATTTAACTCTTGCAAATAAGAGAAAAAATGGACCAAAGTATAAGTTTTTCTCTGACTTCACTATTTATGCTAAATTATTAGGAACTGACATGTCTGGATACAGTGAAAAGATCTCCATACACATTCAAATAGATGCAATAATCTATGAAAATTTTATACCACACCACATTCAGGTGTAATTATTTTATATTGTTTCTTCGTGTTGTATTGGTTTAATTTTGTTGTTTGACTTTTGCAAACAAACTGTTTTTTTTCCTCTGTTACTGATGACAATAGGCCTGAGCTACACACAAATGTATAGCATAATCGACGGCACATTTAAGTTGAACTTAACAAATTGACAGTAAGCACGGCTACAGATTTTCTTAGAATTATTTGGTGTTGACGTTTCTGTTGAATTAGGGTAAAAACAGGATAATATGCGCCATCTGTTTACAAAACCAGTAAAGTTAGTAATTAAATTGATCTTAACAGTTTTGGCATTTTCTTTACAATAAGAAACGTTTATAACATATATTATCTGCCCATAATCAGCATTAATAGTAACGAGAATCTTTTATTGTACTGGTAAAGTTGGATTGACATAACTCTTGTTAGTACTTCCATTTTATTATTTGCATGAACAAATGTATTGTTGTAGGAGAAAAAAAAATGTTGGTGTTTTCAGAGCTAATCTAATCTTTATATTCCGGAAGGAAGACAAACTATGAAAAAAGTGTGCATTATACTAAGTTTATTGTCTTTTATCGTGTTTATTACAGACAAGGATGAGTGTGAAAATGCCCCATGCATGTATGGTCAGTGTGTTGACAGGGTCAATGACTACCACTGTGAGTGTAATCCACTATTCAAAGGAAAGAATTGCACTGAGAGTATGTATAATGTGTAGAATTTCAACTTTTCTTCGATCAATCTTATAGATAGTTTCTGTCATATAACATTGTGCTGCAATATCTAATCACAAATAAAATATTAAGAATGTCATGTCTTAAAGGTATGTACATAGACATTCATCGATGTAAGAAATTAATATTAAGTAATTTGTATTTTACAGTGAAATATTGGTCAATTATAACCATATCAATTGGAGCATTCGCCCTGTTGACCATGTTTTGCTGTTTCATGATGTTCTGCACTCGGTTAGTATTAAATAGAGTAATAAAATACCAATAATGTTTTAATGAATCAATGTTATTTATAGCTTTAGAAAAATCGATTTGTGTTAATTGGCGCCTTCAATTAGAAATACTTTTCAATATTTCGAAGTTATCACATAATTTCCAAATGTTCAAAATTAATTTGATAGACAAACTGTCATCTTTCAGAAATAAAGCAAAAACAATGTTTTCATTTGTCAGAAACATAATATTAAAAACTAATTGTAACCAGTATATCAATTCATTGATTGAATACTTGCTTAACGTTTAGTGAGCATTATTTCCGCTAAATTCAGGACGACAAGAAATTAACAAACAAAAACAGGGGAAAGGGATGGGGTAATAGGGGCACAACGAACACAATTTTGACTACCACTAGAAATGTGTTTATCATTGTGTAGCGACTACAATGAGTTATTTTTTAAATCTACAAAACGGTGTCTGAATCGAGAAAGGTGGATGGCCCTCCACAAACACATCACCCATGACCGTTGCCAAGCTTTCCGTATAATGACCTGACTGGAAATGTGCTGAGCAGTATTGTGAATCGAGCAGTGGGGCCCTTCCGATCTTGTCCTAGATTAACGATTTGAATGCGTCACAACGGCAGCTACTTTATGTACAACATAGTCACCTTATGCCAACTAACAATCTCCAAATTGCTATTAGGTTAGCAAAGATGCAGAAACATTAATTCCGGTTTGACCTTACAACAGATTTGAACTGAAAACCATCCGCACTGCAGAATAACACGTTACCTTTTACACTTCAGACAGGGGCAAATCTGTGACATAAATTGAGAAAGAAAATCTGTTAAATTTTGGCAAATTTTTCTACCATTTATGTACAGAATTATAGAATAGGATGAAGGTTTTGAAAGCAAACTATCTGTTCTAGTTTGAATTTTAACATTTTTAATATAGAAACATTAATGCGTTTAAAATTATTTACAGACGACGACGAAAGAAAACTGATGACGAGCAAAACGAGGAAATGCCACATTCTAAGATTGCTTGGGTACATTAAAGCAGCTAGAAGTAATAGAGCAGAACTCTTTCCTGATTTTGTTAAAATCAGTGATTCATTTTAAGTCTGTGTGTTTTGTGTCCTAAGTGTTGTTTTAATTTTAGCAGACTAAGCATCTTTTTTATTTACGACTCATGGAAAATAGTGAATTATTATTTTAGTGTAGGATACATCAATATATTTTAACATTGCCTGTCACTAGTATAACAACTGTTATGATTCTGTGGTTGCAGAATCTCTCCAGTTGAACGGCAAACCAATTAATGGCGTCTAAGGTCAAGACATTGGTCACGTGACCTTTGTCAACAAATCGGCGATTATTTGTCAACATGCACACTTCGTGGTTTTTTGCTTCGTTTCTTCTTGTTTCAAATCGTACACAAAATAAAACTTAATGTTTTGAAATCTTGAATAAATAAGCTTTAATTTCCACTATATTTTTTGGTGAAAATATTACCTAAATATTTTTAAATGACGATTGAAGTTGAGAATTTTTTCTGGAACCTTGCGCGAGTCGGGGAAAAATAATAAAAATAATAATATAAATCGGAATGGTAACCAATACAGGGGTATAAAATCTGATGAACTATATAATTTGTGTTCCAATTTTATCAACTGTTGATCGTTAAAGCCCCGGAAACGAAATTGTGTCAGCTTATTCGTGACGAAAACTGTGATAAATGGGAGATAACTCTTTACAAACATTATGAACATAATTTAACTTTGTTTATGATGTCTTTAAACCAATTAGGGATTCAATATAAATTTGGAAATTTATATTTTGGAACATTTTAGTTATTATTCTACATCTTTAAACATTTGTAACAAGAATAAATGTTATTGGATGTTAGAATATTTCAAGTTGCTTTTGTAGTCACTGAAGAATTACTTTCTATACAACAGAGTGTATATGTTTTATGTATATAACTTACAGATATATTAACAAAGCTATCATCAAAGGGTCCCAGAATGATTTGCATGTATACATACTAATAAAAGCAATTGAACCATTAAAAACACAGACACACTTAAAGAATACCATTACAATAAAATACATAATAAACTAAAATGGCTTCATTTAATAATTATACTAATCAAAATAATTAAAACAATAATAATATGAATTAAAAATTATCAAATGTTTTAAAATATTTTTATGTAGAAAGAATGTAACTAGTTGATTAATATGTTCCTGTTTTCTGCAAATTAAATAAAATTGTCTTTCATTCCCTATAAAATATTACAGTTCGAGACAGAAAAAATGCAAAGAGGTGTCTGAAAAACAATAAATTAAGCTATTTCACACAAAAAAATCCAACTCATCAAGATTCAACAATTTTCTTATCATTAATTATGTTAAAATTATCTTTAAACTGTATAATTGTTACCTGTTAACCTTTTCTAATTAATTATTATTAATACTGAAATTATCTCTAAACTTCTATATACATAGAAAAAAATCTGAATTATAAAAATGAAATATATTGATTGATTGGATGTCAACGTAAATAGTAAACACGCATGGGCTTATTTTAATTAGACTGATTGGATGTCTGCTTTACGTCCAGCGAGCAGTATTTCAGCTATATTCAGGACGGGAACAAGTGAACAAACAATAAATCAACGAAAATGGGGGTGGGATGGGTCACAGGGAATACAATTTTGACTGCCACTGGAAAAGTATGGAGTTTTGGGTAGGGGCGGCAAATTTAGCTTTTTTGTAGCGGCTGCAATGAGCAAATGTAAATATATACAAATGATGAAAAAGTTAAATTCTTAATGCAATAATAAATAAATAAATGAAGCATATTTTTAGCAAATCTGTTCTAAGTGAAATTGTATTGTGAAAAAATAAATTAAAATAAACCTTAAGCTGGCTCATGTTAAATTATAATCCAAGAAAAATATTTCACTGGCATATGAAGCAAGAGGAAAAAATAAAAGCAAAATAATTAAGTTTGTTTTAATTGTGTTTTATGCTACTTTCAGCAATTTTTCAGCTATATTGTGGCGTCCAGTTTTTTGGGGGTAGGAAGCTAGAGTACCCGGAGAAAAACCAAACCTTCAGTAGGAAAACTGGCAATCCTTGTCAGTTAAGATTGGTGTCGAGTCAACCTGCCCACAGTGAAACTCGAACTCGCAACCTCAGTGTTGATCGACCATATGATCAATAGTAGATGAACTACCTTAACTACTGAGCCAACGAGGTCCCCAAAATAATTAAGGAATAAAAGAAGTAACATATTCGACATGCACAAACAAGTGAGGCAATTTCAAAATGTATCATGCATTATGTTCTATGGCAACAGTCCAGTTTCAGGAACAGTCATATTTCCTAATTATATATTTGTTTGCAGATACACAAAACCCATTTCTTAGTTTTTTTATAATATGTAAATTGTACTGTTTGATTAATTTACATGAATGTATATCATGTTTGTATAATCTGTCTACATGAAACTTTAATGAGGGCCTCGGGGAAGATTATAGACTTTATTTGATACTCTCTATAAATGAAGTATTATTATAATTGTTATTAAGGGCAAAATTACAATACATAGCATCACTAATTGCCAGTAAAATGGACCAAGGAAGAATAACAAAAAAGAATGTCATCAAGATAGTTTGTTTTGCACTATGGAGAGCTCATCTATATTATTAATTTTATTTTTTTGTTTAACTAAAATATATTAAGAAAAAATGAATGCATGCTGCGTGTATATTACTATATATAAATATGATTTCAGTATATCATCATAGGTCCCATTTGTCTCTGATCCACATCAGTAAGAAAAAATAACAAAAATATATTTGGTCACTGATATGGAAAAGTGACCTAGGGTCTAGGCATAAGGCCTTAGAATTATTTAGATTACACTATTTCAGTAGAGCTCCACATTGTCTCTTATTTAGAGGAATGAGCTTTATTGGTCATTTTACGCGAGAAGAGGTAGGCAAAATGCAACTAGAGTTTTTGATGGAATTTTAAATTTAAGGTATAAAATATTATTATTCATGTAACTATAAGGATATTGGAATCGATGATAATTAGATTTCAATCAACAGAGGTCCGCTATGTCCCTGGTCCTTATTTATGAGTTTAAGACATATCACAAATATGGAAAAGGGACCCAAGGCAGATACAAAAGGACCGGTTAATCAATAAATTAATTAATGGCAAAGATGGAATTTAGAGAAAAATGGAGAACAAAATGAAAATGTTACACACACACATATAATATATATATATATATATATATATATATATATATATATATATATATATATATATATATATATATATATATATATATATAAGTAATCTATAAATAGCAACAACAATCTCGTTTAATAAGTGCTGGATCAGTCAGATGCAGACTGATACAATTACAAATAAAAATAATATAGTTGTCTAATAAAAATAATTATAACAACACTACTATGTACAAATAATATATATGGAACGCAATATTTCGCTCTACCAAAGAGCTTCATCAGGCGTTGACTGAATCAAAAATTCAAACAATAGAAAATGTTTTTGTTGTTCACTTTATACAAAAAATCTATACTGATGCTGAGATCTAAAATATTTTTGTTGTTCATATTACTGTTGGGTCATAAACATTTTAGTATTCTACCTGTGGATTACGTTCGTTCAATCCATCAGGTTCTAGCGTTTTTAATTGATGTATCCAAAATGTTTCTCGAAGTCTTCTGGTTGATGTATTCCACTTTGGGTTTTGATCAATAATTTGGAATTTTACAGTATCAAAAGAGTGGCCTGTTGTTTTAAGGTGGCGAGTTAGTGGACAATTTCTGTTTTTCGTGAAAAAGGAACGATGGTTGTTAAGTCGCATATTGAAAGCTGTCTCTGTTTCTCCAACATACTGGATGTTACAAATCCCACAGGTCAGTATGTAAATACAATTGCTGGATTTACAGGAACAATTGGAGTATATTGTAAAGCTTTCGTTGGTTGTTGTGCTTCGAAAGGTGCTAGCGACGTTTGCTGCTTTACAGCATTTGCAATTACTGCGATTGCATGGATTGTATCCACCAGGTTTTGAAGGAGAGTTCATTTAATGGTGACGGAATCGGGTCTGATTTGATTGATCTTGAACTTTCTCGGATCACATCTATTAGATATTACACAAGGGAGTACTGTACAGTAGTCAGTTGTATAAACCATCTAATCTTTAACTTCTTGATATTCATGAATTTATTATTTATTTATATTTAGAATGATATTTTATTATTGTTTTTTGTTTATTCCATTGGGATGTACAGAGCAGAGCTCTTTAATCCAGAATCTCTCTCGGGCCTCTCCCGCTCAGAGTCTCGCCACTTGCAGTTCTGCTCGATAATTGATAATTAGGATTTGTATGTGATCAAAATCCTTTAGAGTGTGGTCGGGCAGTCTGAAGTGTTGGCTTACGGGCAGAAACTGTTTCTTAGTTAGGTCACTTCTGTGACCATTCAGTCGTTTGTGGAATGGCTGTTTGGACTCGCCGACATATTGTAAGCCACAGATGGGGCACTCAAGAATGTAAATGACATTATATATATTATAAGTCTAGAGGATTATATATATATTGTCTTTTTAATTACTTGTACCTGACATAGTCGTAGCGCCCAGAAATGTAGTGGCACGGTAGGAGACGTGACCGGTAGGGACAGGAAGTGTCGAACCCTGATGTGTGGAATTGGACTAATTAAAAAACTTTGGTGTCACATTTTATTCATCTATTACCTTTGTATAGCTTCGAAAGGCGTTTAATCCGTGTGTGTTTGTACAACGACAATTAAAGCGGGTGTACTAAATACCTGTTGATATGTAACTGTATGACGCGATACCCCAATGATTAAGATCTGCGTAGTGGATCTAAAGAAAGAATTTAATTGACCAAGCTGATAAATGTACATTTTGTAATATTAATCATTTTGAATATTACATGTAACTAAAAATTTAAGTACATTGAATATTAAATATCAATTAAAATTGAAAAAAAGCGGTGTCTTTTATTCTTGAACAACGATTCTCCTTTGAAAATAATTAGCAGTCATTTTTTCTATAAAAATGGGTTTAGAATGGTTTTTATTCATACAGTTTACAATGTTACCTGAACAAAACAAGTGAAGGCAAGCGCACATTGAAGGTTAAGAAGATTGAGGAATTATACCAAGCTATTGTAGAGGTAGAGAGGGTCTAAAACAAAATCCGAAATTGCCAGTAATTTCGGAGACCCTGCCAATACTTTATCTGCTTGGATACAAAATACAGATAAGATAAAAGATGCCCACCAACAAAACGACTTTGCACCAGAGAGAAAACGTATGAGAACTGCCATTTATGATGACGTTGAACAAGCCCTACTCAAATGGTTTACCAATGTTAGAGACCAAAACCTACCCATCTCCTGACCAATGTTGATAACCAAGGGCGAAGAATTTGCCAAAAGACTTGAACCCCCTCCCCCCGACTTAAAATGAAGCAATGGTTGGCTCGACATATTCAAGGACAGACACAACATTACCTTTAAGAAGATATGCAGGGAAGCGAAATCCGTCTACGATAATAGTGACGTAAGGAATGAATGGATAGCAGAATTGAGAAACATCCTGACAGAATATTCACCTGACAACAGGCTTAATTTTTAAGTTACTATCAGAAAAGACTTAACAGTTCAAAGAGGTAGACTGTAGTGGTGGTAAACGCAGTAAAGAGAGATTCTGCATCTACATCTACAGGTATAATCCGTAAGGAGTCATTGAGGAATGAGATGTCTAAAACGGATTGATGAACACGGCTATGGGGTTAAGTGTAGGCTCCATGGTCCAGTTGGTCTAGAAATATGAGGCGAGTCTTAAACCCTTCATATTCCTCTATGTCTAGTATGGTAGTTCGTAGTTGGTTCCATTGTGTGACAGTTCGCACGAAGAAGCTGTTCTTGCGATGTTCACTATTCGAACCTAGTCTTATGTAGCGATGTTGTTGAAGGCTGCGTGTAACTCTATCTGATCTGGTGAGATAGTCTGGTAGTGGTACTGCTATATAGCAGTATAACTACCAGACTATATCACAGGGATTAATTATAAGAGGTCAACCAGCTGCTGTCTATTGTCAAGATATCTGCTGATTTCTTCAACTGTGATGATAAGCTGTGTTTCGCAAGATTTGTTTTATCGGAATCCATGCTGATAGTCGGATAAGATGTTATTTTCTTCTAGGTGGTTCATGATATGTCTATCAGTATGCGTTCTATGATTTTGCTCGGCACTGATGTAAGTGATACCGGCCTGACGTTTACTGCCTTTGATTTGTCTCCCTTTTTGGAAAGTACTGTAATGTTTGCTGGTCAATTCAGTGGTACTTCTTGATATTTTAAAGATAGTTCAAAAATGTTTGAGGTATGGTGCAATCTCGCCTGTTGTTTCTTTCAATATACGACTGGATATACCATCGGGTCCGCTTATCTTGTTGATATTCAGGTGTTGGAGCAGTCTGGCTATCCCTGTTTCAGTCATTTGGATGTTGTCTATGCTGTTGAAAATACTTTGTCCTAGGTTTGGAAAAGATGTCATGTTCTCTTCTGTAAAAACTGACTAAAATTGGTTATTCAATGCCTCTGCTGTAGATTTGTCGTCTTCATGTGCTTTACCATTTTCGTTCATGGTTGCTGCTCCAACACATTCTTGTTTTTTAGATTTTATGTATCTCCAAAACCTCTTTGGAATGTTGTACTTTGGTTCGGTTTCGTCGACAGTGTCAGTTTCTGAGATTTCCAGTAAGTTGTTCAAGTACTTGTTCTATGTCCCTTTGTATATTTCTCCTTAGTTCTCTGAATTCTGCCCAGTCTTTTCCTTTTTTGGCTTTTTTTTTGCTTTGTTGTAAATTCGCTGTTTTTTCTTGATTGCTCTTTTAATGTCTCTTGTGATCCATGGAATATTCCATCTGCTGGTTACTTTTTCTGTGGTATGTGTTGGTCCATAGGTTGGTCAAGAGTGTCTTGAATTTTTCCCATCACTCATTGATGTGATATTTTGTTGTTTCCACAAAATCATTCAGTTTATCTTTAAGTTCTATCTTGATTTTGCCTATGTCGCCATTTGCATACATGTAGTTTTTACGAGGTTTCTTTTTTGTTGTTTATACTTTAACCTCTATGATGACTGCTTCGTGATCACTTATACTGCTTTGAACCAGAATGCTTTCAATCAGGTTTGTGTTGGTTGTAAACACTAAGTCAAGGATGTATTTCCTCTTGTTGGCTCTTTGTTGCACTGTTCAAAACTATGTTCGCTCACAATGTTAAGGAGTGTCTCATTTACATCTCTGTTGTACTGTTGTGGTCTTCTAATGGTGTTGTTATCCCATTGAATATCTGGTGCATTGAAATCAACTGTTAGCAGAATATTGGGTATATTTAAGTGATTTGTTTCTAATTTTTCTTCACCAGATGATATGAGATCTTTGCTTACGCTTTCGTGTCCTGGTTCGAAATTTCTGACTTTTCGAAAGATGTAATAAAAATAAGGGTCTAAAATTTCTGATTTGTTTTTCTAGATGAGTTTCTGTTCCATGTTTTTTATGTGGCTTGTGTTGATCAATTAGTGCTGTGAGTTATTGACGTTTGGATTCGCTTCGTAGACTTCTACGGTTAACGCTGAGAATTCAAATGGTGTTTCTCTTTGGTCTATTGGTTGTTTCAATGTTAATGTTATTATGATCTTCTACACTACTAGTGTCCGATAGTGATTGGAGAAGTTTTGTGATATGAAAGAACGTGTCTGTTACATTGGGAAGTAGGCTATTCGGGCATTCCCAAGACAAGAGATTGTTGAAAAGTTTGGTAATCACTTGGAGAAATACCTCCACATTTGATGTGTACCCAGTATGTACAGCTGTCAAATTCATGGTTACAAGCTACATGTTTCCTGCATACCCTGTATGGATGTTTAACAGAGCCAGGGTTAGCATGTATGTCGCCTGATGCTATAAGTAAGAATGCTAGATATTACATGGGTCTTTTACATTCTACAATAGATGTACCTGAGTGACTGTTGTTAAGTTGCAGATGATGGGTGGATTTGTGTTCATTCCATGAGTCAATTGTTATTGTCATTTGTATGTTACTTATCTGCTCATCGTTTGGTTTAGATATTGCATAACTATATGTTATTTTGTTAAATTATAAGCCAACAAGAAGGTTAATGCAATAATATGGTAACAAATTAAATGCAGCACAACATACAACATTCAAGTTCATAATTTTTTCGGCATCATGTGACAAAAAAACTAATTATAAACCTTTTTTCACATATATCCGGGTTTTCATTAAAAGTTCTGCAATGGTTTTAATTACACTAAGAATAAAAAAAAATTGTTGGCAAAACAAAGCTGAGCAGTCTAATGTTAATAGATTCCATGATTTTCTTTATATTATTCATAGCAAAACATTGCAGCAGTTTGAAAATGTGTTTTCGGTTTTTGTGATATTTGTACATGTATAATAGTATAAAATATGTTTAACTGTTTGTCGTTTGTAACATGTTAAGTTAGATAATTGGTAAAAATAAAATCATGATAGCTATGAAAAAATCAAAACCAGAAATAAAGATTGTGTTTGTATTCTGTATTTGTAATAACCTGGTAATATCGTATTGCCACTTGGAGAAAAAATAAACTGAAATCAAAGTATAGTTACATTAAAAATAAATTGTGAGCAAAATGTAAATTAGTTAAATGACAACATCTATAGAATAGAAAGTCTAAAGTCTCATTTAGCTGTATCAATGTCCTGTCTATAGCCGTACGCAATATCCTAAATCGTGTCTGGCGCCACTGGCCGGGTCATACGTTCTGTCTAGTTCAGTAGGAAGTGTCATACATCCTTAATACCGTTCTAAGGACGTCAAATGTCCTGTCTATTGACTTACGGTGTTTCATGCTTCCTGTCTAGCATAGTAAGCTGTATCAGACGTCCAGTTTGCGCCATAGGCTTTTTCATACGCACTTTCTAGTTCCGTAGGCCGGTCAAACGTCTTGTCTAGCGCAGGTATGTCTAGCGTCGTAGACCTTCATAGTCCTGTATAGCACTCTAAGCTGTGCCAGTTAGAGCGCCATATGCTGTCAAATGTCCTATCCAGCGCCGTAATCAGTATCCATGTCCTGTCTTGTGCCTTAGGCTTATCTTACAGCGTCTCTTGCGCCGTAGGCTTTGTGCTGTCTAGCACCGTATTCTTTGTCGGTGTTATGGATAAAATAAGTTCAGACTTAGTTTATAAATCTGAGCAAACATCATGTCTATAACCGTAGACTTGGACAAACTTACTTCTAACGACGTAGGCTGTGTCATACTTTATACGTCATCTCAAGCTGCGTACCCTGTGCGATACGCACAGTAGCGCATTAGACTGTGTTAAGAGTTCAAATAAGTTCAGGGTTAGTTTAAATAAAATTAAGCATACAATCTAACTGGCATCGAAGGCTGTGACGTCAATTCTGACAGTTGTGGAATCTGACACAGTTGTGTACATCAGACACGTTTGTGAGACTTCTATATTCTAAAATTTGATTGGGCAAGCTTTTCATACGTGATATTTATATTTCCGTAGTATAAAGAATCTGGTATTATTCGTCTTTACTTTAATATTTAATCAAACGTTTTGTTTTATATCTTATGGTTCATTTCTAACAAAAATAATATAATTTGTATTGCATTGCAATGTATGCTGCTCCACCAATATATTTTTGTGACATACTGTATACTGGATAATATTTCATAAGTTTGATCAACTTCTGTCTTATCAGATTTATATATTTCAGCAAATAAAATATGTTAAAACTTAAAAGTTATACTAAAGTTTCAGCTATATCGTGGAGTATTTTATTGAGGGAGTTAACACGGGTACCCAGAGAAAACCTCCTTCGTTGTCAATTACAAGATTGAAATCTAGTGCACACTGTCCACAGTGAGACTCGAACCCGCAAACTCTGTTTTGACAGACCAAGTGATTAATAGTACAGACCTACTATCTTAACCACTCGGCCACCGAGGCCCTCTTTCGTCGAGTGAAAACAGTGCCTTGATGATTGCGGCGTTTGTTACTATACTATGCAGATCTTGTCTGTGGAAAAAAATTACATGTTATGATATAAGTAGGAAATGTTTAATAAATGTAATATTTTATGTGTACCACAGTATTAAATCGTGCAGTGTTAAAAATAATGGTACATCATCTGATTATTCCCTATGAAATTGGCGTTTTTACGGCGTATAAATTTATTTTCTTTCTCTTCATATTATTTGTGAATGACTTGGAGGATTACTTTAGAAAACAACAGATGTTTTTATTATATATTAAAGTATGTATGATCATGCACATTTTGTGATTTTTCTTGCGATATTGCACGATTGACGTTTGATCACAAGTGATATAGCATGGCTAATCTTTTTTAAATTTCTTTCTTGTACCAAAATAGACAGCCATGCAATATCATTTAAAATTGAAACGCCAATCATGCATTATAATAACATATAGGTTGGTGAGATACATTGTTTAAATGGAAGCTAAAATAAGGAATGAATGTAATAACAAAAAACCGAACACGAAGGAAACTGTCGAAAAGACAATGCACAAATCAAATAAATGAAATCATGTGGACAATTATCAAAATTTATTTGCATTTCTTCCTCTTTATGCTTTATATAGTCTTTAAATCATTATTTCAAATAGATTATTATTAAGACACAAACTAATAAAATATACAATATGACACTAAACGACAGCTTAAACAATATTCAACATTCGAAAACGATAGAAATAATTAAAAAAAAATTCGGTCATAAAAGTTTATTTCATGATTGAAATGCCTACATCTCTTTTTTTCATTTATTTAATAAGATTAGTTGAACAACAATAAAAAGATAAGATATTTAAGAACTGATTGTATCGATTGCCAAATATATACTTTATCGTCTTTCAATATATTTTATTCGCTACAGTAAATTTAACCCTTAAAAAAATTCGGAAACATTTAACTGCGCTTTTATATGCTTAGATCTTTCTTCATCGTGTCATACTACTTTTCACCAAATCCGTTGATCGGTGTGACTTAAGGTTAAGATTTTCATGCATTATAGGTTCTAATAGTAGTTGGTTATTGAATGACTGTCAATTTAGTTTAAGGGGCACACGTGGCCTTTCGTGCAGTATTATCCGAGTGTTTTGGTTTAGAGCATACATACTCGCGATCATCAAATCTTGTTTATTGTTAAAAAAGTCAAATAAAAAACTTATTCATATTACAAAAATCTACAGAAACAATTCGCTTGGTTTCACTGTTTTGCCTGCTGTTATTTTATTTTATTTTATTATTTTTTTGTTTTTTGATTTTTTATGAGTTTTGATGACACCTATACAAAACGTGAGTATTTCAGTTTCCGGATGGGTTCCCAAACAAAACAAAATAGCGTCTAGAAGCGGTGATATAGAATCGGTCTATAATATCCATATAATCAGTTCTGACAGAAAATATGGAAACCATGTTAAACATCTGCATATATTAATCAAATGAATGGTCGTCTGTAGGAAGTTTCAAAAGGCCAAACAAGTTCGGAATATCATGTAAAACAACCAGTCAATGTTTAAAGAATGGGCCAAAGTCTTACTACTATATCAAACAAAGCACAAAAACGTATTGTTTTCCTGGGCTTCAGACAATTTTAGAAAACGTATAAACATTTTTTCATACCTTGCTTATTATAATGAGAATTTTTATATAGTTGTTAAATTTTTAACGATGCACTCGACTTCTATATTTGTTTACAGATGTTATATAGTCGTTGGCTTAAGGCTATCTATAACACATATCAGATTTGTTACGATGGGCGACAATATGTTGGTTTCATTCATGTAAAACAATTACTGGCTTTGATATGCGGTGGCTATCGGTATTTCTCAACCATTGAAAATTTACATGTACCTTGGTTAGTGACAATTAAGGTGAATATTACATTTTCTTCGGTTGAGAAATCTATATATCAAAGGAAATAATTGTATAATTAATTATACTAGTATCATTATCGCCACAGTGCAGTGGAATAAAAACTGCAGCTGTTACATCAAAATAAAAACACAAAGATCAGACGTTCATTTAAACATTATATTGTAAAAAAATTGTTCGCAAATAAAATAAATAATCTCGATTGGAATGAAAGACAAAAATCTCTATAGATATAACTTAATTAAAACAAAATAATAATTAACTGAATGAATAAATGATTTTAGTGGAGAAAGCAATAACAATATTTAAATTTTCAGTAAAAAAGTTCATCACAAAACAGTATGTCAGTCAGCAAGAGTAATACATATTCTGAACAATAAAATTCAAAGATTCAAGAGAATTTTTAGGAAGTGAACAAATATGATAAAATAGAATAAATATTAATTACAATCCATTTCTATGATTCAGCTTTGGTTTTTCTTTTCGAGCAAGATTTTGTCTGTTCAATAATTTGTTAATGCTGACAAACAATTTAGTTGCTGAGACAATAGCAAGATGTTGTGACGAGATAACCGTAAAATATTTAACGGTTGGAAATTATGTGGTCACAAATCTAGTTTACTGTCTACGCGTGAGCAGAGAAAGGTAACATATATGTGCTCAATATTCTTCTTTTACGAAATTCGATCCAAAGCTAGAGAAAACACGATTCTGTAGTAAATAACGAGTATATGCAGGTTGATAATTAATCATTCATGTTGTCCAATCAGAATAAATGTTGCATTAGAATGATTATAAATACAAGACGAAAATTCGTGAATCGACGAAGGTTAATTACGCTCACATATGTTTTTTAAGTTCAAAGGATAACTTCTTAGACTTGCATTTTCTGCTTTGTGTCTAACGGTAATTCACTACTAGCATGTGGTTCTGTTTCTTGTCTAATGATAGATTTGCTACCTGAAAAGGTAAAAAGTTAATTTAATAAGAAAAGATATAAAAATATTAAGTGTAATTCTAATGACCGGTGAATTCGTTCATGGATTATTTTTCCTGTACTATCCATGCTAACTTGTAATATTTTATTGTTTATTTCTGTACTTTTACCACTTATGTAGAAACAATGGTGGACAAGGTGTGCTCTAATTTTAATTGACAAGAATTGTCAAAGTAGAGACTGGACACCATGATCTATCTGAAAATTGCAGACAGTGATTAAACGCTAAACAAACAAACAAACAATGGAAACAAGGACACAATAAACACAATAATAAAGGTTTTGATACACTAAAATGTTATGTTCTAATTAGTTTCAGATTTTAATGCAAAAAATCTCAAATACAGAACGTACCGGCATCTTCTGCGAGGTCTACAGACCTATGCTGTCGCTTCATGTAACACTGTACAACTAGAACAGTCAATAACACAATGTTGGTGACAACCGAAAAATACACGACTGTTACCTGAAAGTAATGTACGAAGTTAATAACAAAATACCGAACATCGAGGAAATTGTCAAAAACGACAATCCACAACTCACAACTCAAAGTCCGGGAATCAACAACCAAAAAATAGAGTAACTACAGCAATTGTCTTGAATTGGTTTAGGTATAGCTACAATAATGTAGCTCCTTTTTTTCTTTTTTTTTAATGGACGGAGCTACAAAGAGGTCCCATTACTCGTAATGGAGCAAAGACACTCTTGGCATATACATTTTCCGCTATTAAACTACATTAGTTTTGTTTAATTTATATTTTTTCCTTTCTCCGCCGTTCAGCTGACATTTCTACAATGTATAATTAAATAATTTTAACACTTTTTCGTAATCATGGCATTGTTGACAAAATTGAAATTGTGGAGTGTAGAATCGTAGAATCGTATCGGTAAAAGTTTGATCCCAGCTAATGCAATAAATCCGGAAAAAACTTGATCCGGATGAAAATTTTACCAAATCGATTTAGAAATTATGCACTTCCGGAATTAAAGTCATGATTACGAATAAAGTGTAAAACTAACGAATTAGGTGTTGTGGAAGTATCAGTTAAACTTCAAAGACATTAAAAAGTATGTAGCAATTTAGGGAAACAGTTTAATAGCTTATTATATGCAAAAAACCCCCGAATGTGAATAACTCATGGCTTGCTCAATTGCGAGTAATAGGACCTCTTTGTAGCTCCGTCCATAAAAAAGGAGCTACATTATTGTAGCTAGTATAGGCATTTAAAAAATAACGGTAGATTAAACCAATTTTTATGGCATGCAAAATCTCCCGCTTCTATTGCCGTAGTATGTGAGTTGGTTAGTTGATTAAAATGGACAGGTGTCATTAAAATGGATACGTATCATATATCACTAGGTGTATCCAACAATCATCGTAGCACATTCACTGTACATTGAATTCAAAAATTGGGAGAAATATCTGCAACCATATTTTCAAACGAGTTTTTTAAAGCGCGGACGAGTCGTTTTGTCTTGTAACCTTAGTTTAAAAGTTTATCCCCAAGAAATCTGTGACGTTTGCAAAAATAAGTATACTCACTGCAAGCTCTTGCGTACATGATCAGCTGAGAAATATAGACACCGTATGCAGGAGAAGCTGGAATATTGCTGCATAGGTGAGGATAATTTATATAATTTTGAAATTAAAATCGTCTCGTTTGTCATACAATTTTTGTGCTTAGATGACCGTTGGTGTCGAAAATGATGTAGGTGAAGCTGTGTATGTGGTTTCTGAAATTTCTAGTTCTGAAGGACACATTAACGAATGCCACTCAGCAAATTCAGGGTTGTTAATTGAAAGGACATCATCAATATATCTATATGTAAAATAGCTTCCGCTATCTTCTTGTCATTAATTAGATGTCGAAGAAATTCAATTTCATAAGAATATAATGGCATATAAGGCATTCCATATCTTATCGTCTGATGGTATACTAATACCATTTGCTGTGCCTACCTGCGTTGAATACCTTATGATTTGTTAATATGAATGTAGGCGCAGCCTAAATGCGAGCATCGCATATTGTTTATGTAGTAGGTCGGGGGTTCTCTCCGGGTACTCCGGCTTCCTCCCCCAATAAAAACTGGACGCCATGAAATAGCTGAAAAATTGCTGAAAGTGGTTTTAAAACACCATACAAACAAACAAACATTGTTTATGTCGTTACTTCAGAGCCCCTAAAAGTGCCTCTATATTCCATTGATAACGAGACGTCGTACTCTAATGTATTGGTGACGTCACAAAACTCAATTTCAAATACAGCGTTTCAGATTGAAAAAAATTTTGTCTGGCATTTTTGTAGTAATTTAAAAAATAAACACGTTAATTTTATCGATGTCAAAATTATTTTTGTCTACGTTTATATTATATATTTTTTGTTCGTCTACAATATTTTCTTCGGATTGCTCAGCTACCATCCGAAAATGGTTTGTTCATGAATATGGATCACGTGACTTTATTTACACACATGCATGTAACCGTATAGCTCGCATCTGCGATGCTCGCTATTACTTATTACTTGACCTACCTGCATTCCATATCTTATCGTCTGATGATATGCAACCGATATGTCCGGGTCTAAAATCTGCAGGAAAATAAAACAGTGCACTTAGTAAAATAACACAATAAAACTACAGACACATAAAACGCTAAAAATAAAGGACTTAAATTGAGGTAAAACTATTAAGTAAATAACTGTTTTATTTATATATTTTAGTATCAGACATAATTTCTTAAAAAGGCCTTCGAGATCATTCTGAGAAGTTGACCTAGCAACATTTTACGTAAACTATACTCAAAAATCAGTTAACTTTTAAGGAGGGGTTGTGCATCTCAGATTCTACATGCTAATTTTCTTTCTATTGTGTAAATAATTTAATTGTCGAAATATACCAAATTTACATAATCAACAAAAGTTGGTAAACAATTCCACGTTACGAAAAACCCGTAGCGTATATTAACCAAATCTTTGCCTTGATGCAAGGTCATGCAACAACTTAAGTTCAATCTTTTATATTTTTTTAATATAAATTTCTATTTTTTAGTAATGACGGTCATGGTTAGATAGAGAGTGTATTGGTCAAATCTTTTTATTAAAGGGAACATAAAGAGATAATCCAAGATAAGCATAGTTTAGTTTTAGACTTTAAAAGGGAACGCCGGATGCGGACGTCTGACACTGAAAGTAGGATGCCAAGTGACTGATAAGCTAATTACACTACACTTTCACCTCAGATGCATGGTGTCCAACATATACATAAAAAAGGACGATTAAAATGCTACTATTCATGTAAAGCTGACCGGTAAATTATAGACATCTACAGAGCATAGGTAACCAGTGGTGAATGTATTCCAGTGTGAACAAACGGCACAGGTAACCCAGCGGTGAAGGTGTGCCAGTGTGAACACAAAACAAAATTTGACAGCATATCCTTTTAACTTTGTTAATGATGAGCAGATTTATGTGTTTCCTTTAAGTCAATTGTTTATGTCGTCCCTTTCTTCCTTCAGTACCAAGTCAGGACCATTTTTCTGGTTGTTGGTTCTCGATTTTAAGATTTGCGGATTGTCTCTTTTATCTTTTTGGCATAGATAGCCGCTACACAGATATATTATATTGTTGTCACAATATTAGACGTCTGTATATAATTACTTACTGTGACAGTGTGACCAGTAGCTTTGTCATCCTATATATACTAAAATTATTACTGTCAGATTAATACGTGTTGGTCACGAAAATTCAATCGTCACGCGCTAGTACACGTGTACTCTGCCTATCTTTAGATTTATCTAGATTAATAAAGATACATGTTTTTAGCGGATTTGGCCGATTGGTCTAGAGCGCTGGACATCATGCAGGCGAATGGGTGGCACAGAGTCTCAACGATGAGAATTCGAATCTCGCTGGGGGTAAGCAAAAAATTGACAATATTAAAATCTAATTCTAAAAGAGTATTCATAACAATATACATCAAAATATGTTTTCAATTCTTTAAAAAAAATGGGCCTAAGACAAGAAATACTTTGTAAAAAGTACCAACCTTGACATGGAATCGTGCATTCGTCTGGTACCCGCCCCTCATTACATAAATCTACGTCACAGATTCCACACCTCAAACTATCTCGATCGGAAACGTCACAGAACTGGCCAGGAAATGTACATTTGTCAAATCCACACGGAAAAGTGAAATTTATTCTCCCAGTGTCACATTCGGATACAACTTTTTGTAATGTAACGGAAACATAAAAACAGACCATCAAACAATAGCGTATTGTACCCATCCTCTTGTAGGTAAAATTTGATTATGAAATATGATTTCATCATTATATTTATTACTCATAGATATTTTGGGGATTTTATGATTGCACCATACAGATAAAATCCCCTGTTTTTTTCTCTTTAGCCATTTTGCTGGTTAGTGTTGACTATAAAGTAGGTATGTGTTAGCTGATACTATCCCAAATTTTAGTACAAGCGTACTTTTTGCATATAGTAACTTTTTTGTTTGTCGTTACAATAAAAAATGAACTGTATATGATCGTATCTGACACTGATTAAACATAGATAAACATCATTCGTGTGAGTAATGCGAGATATCTATGATAATATAATTATATATTTATTGCTGATACAATTTTGTAAGGTTCTTTTGTTTAGTTAATGTATGGTAATCTATTGTTTGGTGACGGATATTTTTGGGTAACTCTCTCCTGACTTTGATTTTGACCAGTAACATAACGACAGTCACCAGGAATGCAGGATATGCGTTTCCTTCGGAACATAATATCACACCCTTGGTTCCGAATGGTCTCTTGTACTTATTGTTTGTTCAGATTTAAGTTATGTTTACAGTTAAGCGACACAATGACAAAATTCTGCTGGTTATTTCTGCCTGTTATCTAAGTTGAGACAATTTAAGCGAAGGTTTGTTAGTTGGGTTTGACTAGCTCAAGTCTATGGTTTAGTGACTCTAGGATTAATGGTTTTCCTGGTGTTTTGTTTGTATTTACATCTGTTTGATGTTTTGTTTTGTATGTTTTTTTCTTGGTTTTTTTTAAACATTATAGTGTTTTTGCATGATTCTGAATTTTGCAGGCAATTTTTGGATCAATATACATGTAATATACAAATTAATGACTGAATTTGTATTATTGAGAATAGGTTTCAATGAAAGAGCTTTTTAGCGGTGTTTTAGGAAATTCTGGTTTACTTTTTAGCTCACATGGACCTTCTGTCCTTGTAAGCTTTTATCATCATTTGGTTATAATCGTCCGTCGGTAACTTTTTAAATCTTCATCTATGCAACCACTTCGTTTTATCAAACTTGGTCACAATTGTCTTTGGGTACCAAGTGCATAACCTGGATCTTGATCAATGGACAAAGCGACCGCTGCTACTAAAATCGATAATAACGCTCAACACACATTTGTTGTCAATATCTCAAAAATTATAATAGCTTAACAACCGGTACCTCAAGTTGATCAGCACATTCATTCCTACAAATTTCCCTAACAGTCCAAGTTTTGTAATGACTTCGTGTAGGAGTTATTGCGCTTAAATTAAGATTTCGACAACATTATTTTATAATCGCTTGTGAACTACATTAGATTTTAAGAAGGTAAATTGCTAAAATGATATGAAGGACAATGCATACAAATCACATAGTTGGTCCAAAATTTCTGACTACTCAATTTTGTTAGTTATTGCCATTAAATGTTAATGTGTAAAGAAATTTTCTGTTTTTGTTTGCCTGTACTTGAAAGCTATAATGACAATAGGAAGATGTATATCACTGAATTCCCTTTTGAAACAGCTAAATGCTTATCATCTCATATGGTTTTCAAGAAAAAAAAACCAGTCGTTTTATTGATGTAAAGGACATGAAGCATGAACGGCCGTTTTTGGCCCCATGATTTGGCATAAAATGAAAATTATGATTAAAATGTTCAGACACAATGAATAAGTAGAAATGTCTTTCTAACATTCTGTAATCATTTTAAAAATCTTTCCCCCATTAACCTCAATAATGACATCACAATAGGCTGAAAGCATCAATTTTGGCAGAAAAATGTTACAAGTGCAGTGATTTTTATCACTAAATTTCAGAAATAGGTATCCCCAAATACTTGGATAAAAAATATTCAGAATATATAGATGTATTCTTTAAGATGAGGAAAAAATTCAATTATGGGTTTGATCCAAGCATGTGGGGGTACTTAAATATTTAAAACAAATGACTTGATTTTTGGTAGAATTTAACTATCTTTTGTCAAAACCCAATTTTTTCTCAAACATTTTCACTTCCACTAAAACAACAACCAGCTAGTGCTGATTGCGATTAAAAGCTTGTCACAAAAGGTCCCGTCCCGTCTACAAATCTACATACATATCAAATTTGACATTTTTTTTAAAATTTTATTTTTTTAAAATTTTTTTAGAAAGGGGGGGGGGTGGGTTGTGGTGAAACGACTGCCGTTACAAAATGGCGGTCGTTCGCGACAAATTGTTCGCACAAATGCTCAGTATAGTAAATTCTATCAATGTATCAATTTTCAATTTTCATTGAAATTGATCTTCCCATACCGAGATTTAAGAATGCCCTTTTTTTCTTCAACGGCGGTCATTTTTTTTGAAAAAAAACTAATGTGCACAACTCTGCATGGCATTCTACGTTCGTGCGAAGTTTCATTAGGATCCCTCGACTCGTCTAACAATAAAAATGCCACACAAACTCTCTAACCATAAAGAATACAACATATTTAATAGTAGTTTAATTTATACATTCAAAATAAGCATTAGCAATGACATGTCCGGAATGTTTGAAATGTTTGGAATGTAGAAAATGTAATAGGCAAAGGAATGCATTTAAAACATCATCATATTGTGACGTAGGAAATGCTTAAAATTCACACATTGTCGAATAGTCACAAGGTATTTTTGAAACTGTCAATATTAGAAATAAATGGTCATAAAATAATTATATCAATGATTTGATGGTAATTGTTTTTCTAAAACTATACCGATTTCAATTGCCGAGACAAGATAAACAACATGCATGCTGATAAAACACTTTGATGTTTGTTTTTTTTCTTGATTTTGTTTAACTTTCAGCAATTTTTCAGTTATATCACGGCGTACAGTTTTTATTGGGGGAGGAAGCCGGAGTACCCGGAGAAAACCCCGACCTGCGATAGTGAATCACTTTGAGCACAAGCCACAGATATGAACTCATTTAACTCCAGTTTGTGCGATTGCATTCAGCAATTTTACCTTCCACAGCAATTAAATGCGACAGTATGTTTTTATCACAAAGAAGTACGGATTGATTTAAGACATCATGGACTTGTCAATGTGGTACTAATCGCTTTTAATATTACCACGGTCTTCTACTGAAGTAAAGTTCCTTTATTGTTGGGTGTCCATTAACAAATTGTCTGAAATCAATCCGTCCTTCTTTGTGATATAAACACATTGAATTTCTTTGTAAGGTGGATTGCTGACTAGAATTTAAACATCAAAACTTTTATGGATGAGGTCGAAGACTATGACAGAGAGTGGTTTAAGAGAGAAAGGACCCAAAACCAAGAACTAAATGCACGCTCTAATTGGGTAAGAACAAAAGATATTTATTACAACGTCTGTATTCGAGGACGAGGAGTCTATAAAATGACTCCTTATTTCTCTCCACGACGAATATGTTGAATATTTTGTTGTCTAGCAGGCTACTCCTTATTTTCCTCCATGACCAATATGTTGAATATGTTGTTGTCCTTGCAGACAAGGCATATTATATAATTACAACATTTTTTGTATTTAAGTAATATAACTATGGACACTTCATTAAAAAGCTAGGCATCAAGGAAAACTTGTTATACCACAAACTCTGGTAATTTACCAACGGACCACATTTGAAAAAGATGAAACCCTGTTTAACCATAAGTCCATGATGACTTCTTTGAAATTATACACAAAAGATGTTATCTACAATGACTGACGAATAGTTTATTAAATCATCAAAGACGTCTTTGCATGCGCTCGATGTAACTAGATACCAAAATACACGAAAAAGTGTTTTCCTTGCTTTTTACATAAATTAAACAGACAAGCTGATTTATGATGACACTAAATTGACTGCAAAAAATAGGAACTAATATTCGGTGTGTGTCATTTTTGTTAAAATTCACAAATAATTTTTTTTAAACTTATGGAGGCAGGATAATTATATTATCATAATATTCCGTGGGAAATTAAATCCGCTCAGTGAACAATAGCAAAATTATTATATAAAATCAGAAATAAACCGTGGTATATTGAAACCACCAGTTGACTTGGTCTATTAATCTAACTTAAACGACCGTTGTTGAGAATTGATCCCACACTGGTGGTCAAAATACAATACATGAATAGCCCCATAAAATGCAAGAAATAATTAGACTGTTGATCGCATCTACCCCATTGAACTTGAAATTAAAGTCATCACAGAAAGCTAGGTCTGTCTTATACCTTGTCCTACATCTATCAATTGACAACCGTTGAGAACCAAACATTCTGTTCAGGTACTCAGTAGCCTGTATTTCTTATTCAGATTTCCTTAATAGAGGGTGCTGACAGAAAAGTTACTCTACTATACAGATTAAAATTGTATTAGTGCAAGATATAACGAAAGCCATTGCAAATGGACAGCAGACTAAATTCGTGTATTATTGTCATTAGAAAGTGAGTGGTGATAATTAATCAGTTTTCTGTTGGGCATAGTTTCGAAATTCTTTGTTTTCACTAAACCAACACAGAGTACTAAATTGTTACAGTTCTAACAAGTAAATAAATGCCTGCAGTTAGATACAACATTATAATGACTCGCGAGATGATCAATCATTAAAGATACCTATTGGTTTGGTCTGTCGGATAGAGGAAAATTCATAATTTTGAAATTAAAATCGTCTCGATTGTCGTAGATTCTTGCGGTAAAATGACTAGTGGCGTCATATTTGAGATGTAAGTCTAAAAATGATGAAGATGTTTCTAGTGGTTTCTTTAATTTCTATAAAATCTATACTAAATGTTGACGTATTTTGGTTATTGTTTTTGCGTGACAAATGAAAACTACTTACCGCGTATGGTCCAGCTTACGCTCATTTTGTAGATCACAAAATGTGTAAATTGAATTCATCACTTTATTTTCCACAGTTATTTAGCGTTTTGAAATGCGGCGAATTTTTCAACGTGATAGAGCAATTTTCTATAGTAAAGTTTGACCTAAATTACAACGGAAGTGTACATTTGGAAGAGTCCATTGTCGTCTGTTCGAAATCCTTCGGGTAATATCGTCTGCAGTTAAGGCGGGAAAATCCTCGCGGTTTGTCCGAATACCACTGAACGTTACGAAAGCAGACGATTTTTTTTTTAAACAACGCGAGGTCCCTGTAGAAACTCGAATGGCTGACTTCCTATGTAAAATTACCGTAGCAAACGTCAAGGACGATTTGGAACTTGTCAACAACAAAGGCATAATATAAAAAATGGACGTGTTATCGTGTAGAAATATGTTTTAAATTGGACTTTAACACTACAAAGGTACAATATGGAATAATAAAAAAAAATGCAAGCAAAACACATAGCGCAGCGGGGTGTAACATTTAGTATAGCATACTACAAACCTGTTCTGCGTTGTAGCACAATTTTCCTTTAATTTATTTAGTAGAAAAAAACGTATTGTCGTAAGCTTTAATTACGTATTTGTAGTCATATGCGGAAGCGAAGGCTTTATGTATGATTTATCGCAAGGTTATTGTAAATCTTGATCTTTATTCAAAATAAAATAAACAATAAAAATGCATGGTTCCATTCTCCAATAACGAGGGTTAATCTGACAAATTGTGACTATTACATTAAAAATATTTAAGCTGAAGGTCAAACCAAACACTGTTAGAATTTATCACAGTCAAATTTGTGCTGACCATAAATGGATTCGTATTCGCATATTATCATTTATGATTGGTTTTTGTTTGTTTGTTTCTTTGTTTGAATGGTGTTTGACGCCACTTTTAACAATTTTTCAGCTGTATCATGTCATCCAGTTTTTATTGGGGAAGGAAGCGACAGTACCTGGAGAAAACCCCGGACTTTCGGTAGGAAAACTCACAATCCTTGTCAACTTTGATTGGAGTCTAGCGAACCCTGCCCACAGTAAGACTCTAACCCGCAATCTCAGTATTGACAGACCACGTGATCAATGACATACGAACTACTTTAACCTCTCGGCCACCGAGGTCCCCATTAGAGATTTGTATGTTTCTCTATGAAACGTGGATCAGGTCAACAGCTAAGAATTTAAAAGAAATAAACGTTTTCAAATGCTGGTGTTGCTTGTCAATAATTTACATTTTCAGTTCTTCGTAATTTTTGTATTGCGTTTCTGTCTCCACATTATAATATTCTAAAATTTATACGATGTGCCTCAATACCTTGTTCTGGAATGTGAATTTTTGCGAATGTGGATTCAGAATCCATCACTAGAGTAAATAAGACAACAGTAACATCATCCAGTATTAATAGCTTTTTGCGCCATATTTTCCAAACAGAAATGATGTCATGAATATACTGATATTTTGTATTATATGACGTTTTTTTACAACTTCAGCCTTAAATGCGTCGTCTATCATACCCGGATGTTAAGGATGAACTGGAAAATAACTGTATATATATTAAAAACTATTAACAAGTACATTTGTACAATGTATGTCATTTCTATAAATATTACACTTTTGAATTTGCAACCAATAATTATATTTTTTCGTTACATGTTGATAAAGCGATGACAATAATAGTCGTAATAGTTTATATAACATCCAGTTAATTATTCAAAAATACACGTATAAGTAAAAATAGTGTATATGCAAAGTAATTTAATAAATATACACATAATTTGGCATAAAACAAACTGTGCAAAACTATCAATTGCTAAACGTCGGGTTAGCAGGAACAAAAATTTGAAATAGTTGTTACAAGGCAAAAATAATGAAGTTCTAAAGATCTTAAATTAGGTCTCTATGGATGTTATATTTTGACAAATATGGTATTGGGACTACAAACGTCCACTCGATTTTAAACACGAACTTTGGAAAAGAATCGAGACGACCGTTATTACGTTCAATATCTCACAATTATCATGGATACATGTATTTACATATTTCAAATCCATCTACTTTAAGTTAAGTAGTTTTGCACATCAATACAAAGATGTTTTATTATCTTTTACAGTATGATTTACAGTTACAGGTAAAGGGTACATTTTCAATTTTGTAAACACATTCTAAGGCTTCAAAAGAGTACTCCAAATTTTATGGTATACGGCATATTCCTGCTTGATATCAATATTAAAATAAGAAGGATTTCTTTTTATAATTGATTGATGAAGGACGAAAACAAACTAAGAAGTACGTTGCTCAATTTGATACTTTACTTGCATCAAAATAATATTTGTAACTTTAAATGGGTATCCTATGTAAAATCAATTTTTGACGACTGTAGTTTCAGTTATATATAAACTTACCGACAATACTATGACATCACTCTGATTAAACCGGTTATTTAACTGACATTAAGAGATCAGTTTATACAAAAATGGTTTAGAACTATAGACGATTCATCTGGAGGAAATTTTTACGGCTTATTTAAAAATCAATTTGGCTTGAAAAATATCTCACTAATCTCCCTGGAAATGCAAAAGTATGGATAGAAAAATTTCGATGCTGTAGCATAAATATTCCAATAGAAAAAGGGAGATGATACAATATCCCGAGAGAAAATAGAACATGTACATTGTGTAATGAAAATGAAGTAGGGGATGAATACCATTATCTTTTATTTGTGGAAACTCAAAAGTGTTAGAACTGAGAAAAAATTAATTCCATCATACTATTTTCTATACCCTTCATCAGATAAAATGAAATATATGTTTATGTACTGTAATTTAAAATTATTAAGTAATATTGCTGTATTTGTTAAAAAATTATGTTCACTTTTTAAATGTTAGTTCTATGTATTTGTGTGTCTGTTCTGTCATCTTATATTATATGTATTTATAATGTCCTCATGTAACACATAACATGTGTCTGAGTGTAATAAAGAATATGAATTTGACTTTACTTTATTGAATTCGATATAGGTCTGGTAAGTAACTCGTATTCTTTTCAGTAAAATGCAATAGACAGATGGCTGTAGCAAAGGCTTCACAACATCAGGCCATTACGTAAACACATTATATATCATTAGATTTGCTTAAGGTTAGGTTGTTGCACACCTTAATTCAATATCATTAAAAGACGAAATAACATTTAAACGAGGTTACAATCCTGAATGGGTTGTCAGTTCGTTGTAGAAATTTACTTAGTTCATTGCAATTACTACGAATGTATAGAAAACATGTATTTCACACAAATGAAGATGGGATAAACACAAATTAAAAAAACGAGGAATTCGATAGTTTACAAAATGTGTTTCTAGTTTATTCAGACGACAAATAATATGTATCTTCTGTAACCGTGCTTAAATATGTTATTTTGAAGACAAATTACTAATATAGTTAAGAAATTATTTCTTGGGAAAAAAGTTTAAATTATATTTTGTTATACATTGCTCACAAAATTTCATGCATATGTATATTTGCTTTGTTAAAGGCGAAAGTGTTTAAATAAAAAGCAATTAAATATATACCTCTTCGTCTAATCAGCGATTCTTAAGAAATATATAATTTGTCAGAAATTGAAAAGCATAGACTTTTCAAGGAGAAGGTTCACCGCACGAAACAGTGTATATCAGAAGATATTCACTGGCTATTAATATTTTCGCCATTTTAAGCGACATGTGAACTACAATGAGTGGTTTTCCACGATTCTAAAACAGAACTATTCACTTTATATCATTAAATTTTCGTGTCAACACAGTATGAAAATTAAAAAAAATTATCTTTACCATTAATGTTATAATGGTTACAAGACAAAACTCAAGTTTTTCGTGATCAGTTATTTCCTTTTTTTTTAATTGTTTTTCTTAAGTTTATCAGTAATCCACGGCAGTAGATTTCTAATGTGAGTGTACACGCCGGGATATCCAGCATCACCACAACCTCGTCCCCATGATGTCGCACCAAGTACTGTGTATTTTCCTTAAAACAACAATAATAATTAGCTGAACTAAAGTTAATGTTTTATTGTTAATACTAATATACTGCTATTTTGCACATTGGTCAACAAATAAACAATCTTAAAAAACAAAATGGGGAGAATCTACACGTTTAATGAAAACATATATTTGAAGTTTTTTGGATTTTTATGTTGTAAAACGGTAAGATATTTTGGTATTTACTTGAACATATAACACGAATTAGATACTTGGTGTCGAGTAGTTTTAAAAGTAGTTAGTCATCTATTATTGATCACGTGCTCGCCACACTGACGTTGCTGTTTAGAGTCGCACTGCGAACAGTATCTGATTGACTTCAATCTTAATTGACAAGTGTGGCAGGTTTTGTTCTACTCAAGGTTGGGGTTTTTACAGGTACACCAACTTCCTTTCCAATAAAAATGGACGCCACTATATAGTTGGAAAATTGCTGAAAGCTAGCGTTAAATCATATTAAAACAAACAAAACATAACAGAGTTCTATTTGTTTTTTCAGCCAAAATACATTTTTATTTAAAAACAAATTAACTGACATTTTCGGTTAAATAAATAAATAATATACGTATTACAATGAAAAAATGTTAACAATCTTATCTGGTAAATCCTAATCACTTAAGGTGCAACCGATTGTTTAAAGTTAAGCTTACCGTCTATTTCACACACTAATGGACCACCACTGTCCCCCTGACAAGTATCTTTCCCTCCCTCCTCATATCCAGCACAAAACATGCGGGATGTTATAGACGAATTTTGAAACAGACTGCGACATCTTGTGTCATCTATTAAAGGAACCATGGCTTCTCTTAAAACCGTCGCACTCACTATAACAAGAATGTGTTAATAATTGAATATATTTAATTGGTCAGTTCACTAAAATTATGGTCTATGAAAAATTCCTGTGGCAGCTTTATTTGAGATTATTGTTTGTGGTTATTGTACACTGGCACGGAAGACAATTTGAATTCCAAAAAATATGAAAATTTCAATAATCATTTGGAGAAAACCTCGTATTTCCTCTCAAATATTTTGTAACATTAGATAGGTGACATAGGCATGTAACATACTAAAATTCAATAACTGACCATTAAACGAGAGACTATAATGAGATAATAATGTAATCATTGTTTTAGAATAAGGTAAGTATATTGTACTGATCTTTCTGCAAAGTGATTTATAATAATTCCATATCAATACGATAAGAGATACAAACCTCCATGTTCAGTTCTACCCCATCCAGAAATATGACATAATGTCCCTGATATATAAGGTGTGTCCATGTTGGGAAGACACGCTGGTTGGACATAATCATTAAAACGTATTCCTTCGCCATTATTCATACTTATCTTTAACAGAGCCACATCGTAATCATAGCTGACATCTGAAAATCATTATACAAACAATGTAATGCAGCATTTATTTTATGTGCAAACAATCGCAGGCGGCCTGGAACTTCCAAGAACCCAACTTCGCAAATCAACAATTTTATTACACAAAATATTGTATGCTTCATTTTAACATTTCTGAGAAGGAAAGACGGCAAATTATGAAAAAAGCATTGGGTAAATAGCGAGAAAGGTAGTCAGATAGTAAAATACAAGTTGTTTTTTGCAACGCTTTTTATTTTTTTTACGTAAAATGTTTTTCTTTGAAATCCACAAAAAAAAATATAAATAAAAAATAAAAAAAAAATACGAATCCGGAAAAAGTTTATTATTAGAAACTTGCCTAACTTACGATTAAACATCAATCTGATGCCAAGATGTAAAGTAAAATTTTTAATACGATGGGTGCCACGCGTGGAGTCGGAGTTGCTTACCATTCTTCAGTCGGGTTAGTGTTACTCAATGTTTGGTTTTTGTGTTTTGTGTTGTTTTCCCATGGTTTTGTCTATCCCTGACTGATCGTTTTATCATCACTTCTAGATATCTTCTAATATATTTATCAAAGGTATACATAATTGAATATTGTTTGTAAACAAACAGTAGCATGTGTATAAATATTTATAGATACTGGTTTTCTTTGGTTAAAAGCTTGCACAGGTATTTGGGGTTTGTTCGACTTGAAAGTTTTAAGCGGGTGCGTGAATTCAGTCATTCGAGCCATTGCGACTCAGTGTACACAGGCTTTTTTATTTTATTTAAAAAAAAGAAAAGAAAGAAAAATGTACATTTTTAATTTTTTGTTTTGTAGATTACTAAAGCCAAGAGAAGAAGAAAAACGCACATCAAACTAAATGTTTTTCCTGGTTCGTCATTGCGGGCGAGTTGCTCTGAACAATTTGTTGTGTTTTGTTTTTGACAATAAAGCCTTTGCACTTGATGTCCGCAAGTGGCACCTCCAATATGAGAGTTGTTGTTTATTTGATAAATATTTTATGTTCGTTTGAGTTTGACGAATTAGGACATAATTCTTTTTCTTAACACAGATGTAAATGGTGTACAATTTGATCTCGGTCATACACACACACACACACACATATATATATAGGTGTTTTATGCACAAATCGTAGCAGACATGTTTCCTTCTCAAGCTAATGTGCGTTGATCAATTTAACGGTATGGAATGTGTATCAAAACTTTGCTTACCACAATGCAACAAGAGACACTGTTATGGATGCTAAAATCTGATAATCGAGGAAATGTTTTGATGACAATACTTTTAATTCTTTAAGACTGTTAACGAAATATGAACGTTTTAACTTCTAAAAAAATTGTAATATCTGTAGATTGTTTTTAAAGTGTAAGAATAATATACATAAAATGCTTATATACTTATTTTTCTATTTGTAGTTTCTCACCTTTCTTTTGTGTTTACTACTCTGTGTTTTGGGATAAACTATCAAACAGTTTATGGTTGTCAGGTCCTGACATTTAAGGAGAACATCTAGTTTATTTAATTAATTGAACTAAACTCTCATCTATCAGTGGCCGTTCGTGTCCAAATGGAGATCGCCTAACTTTTGACAAGTATCGTGATACTTACTGAAAGCATCGCGATGCTTGTTAAAAGTAAGCCTTTGGAAATAACTTTATGCATAGTATTGGCTTATTTGTAAAAAAGGCTTTCTTTTTTTCAACTACCCAATCGTTCGTGTCACAACTGTGACGTTTCCATCGACCGCCTTGTGACAAGCATCGCGATACTTGTTACAAGCATCGGCTTACTTTTTAAAATCAGCTCATAGTTGCAAACATGTTGCGTTGAGATCAGAAAAAGAGTATAAAAATGAAATGAATAAATCGATCCTTGAACATTATTCGAAAAAGACTTAAAATACTTAGAGCCGCTAATACTAAAGAATACTGGAATATTCTGAATCCAAAACGTGCAAAATGTACCTCTGATATTCCTTTTGGCAATTTATATAACTTTTCTAAAGATTTGAACAGCTCCGATGATGACAATGAAAGAGATAACATATATCCTCATATTGATAGTAACACATGTAATGTAATTATCAATTGATGAGATTTCAGAAGATAAAATTATGAAAAGTATCAAAAATTTAAAAAACAGGAAAGCAAGTGGAAATGATCAAATTGTAAATGAATATATAAAAAGTACTTATCACATTTTTATTCCTATTTATGTCAAATTACTCAAGTAAGTTTTTAATTCAGGGTTTGTGCCAGAAATTTGGTTAGTGGGAAATATCCTTCTGTTTTACAAAAATGAGGGAGAAAAGAATGATCCAAAAAATTACAGACCCATCACTATTCTTAGCAGTATGGGCAAATTATTTACTCGGTTATAAACTCTAGATTAAACACTTTGTATAAGATTATTCTATATTACATGAAAATCAGTTTGGCTTTAGACACGGCTATTCTACAACTGACAGTATAGTCACCCTTCATCTGTTACAAATTTACAAAAATCAAATAAGAAAAAAACTTTATTGTGCTTTTATTGACTTTGCTTAAGCTTTTGACACTGTCTAGCTCTCTAGTTTATGTTCAAACTTGCTGAACGCCTCTATTAATGGCAAAATGTATAATATTATTGTCAATATATATATAGTAACATTAAATCACGAATTTTTAATGGTGAAAAATACTCAGAGTTTTTCCATGTAATGTCGGTGTAAGACAAGGAGAAAACTTCTCCCCTGCATTGTTTTCTTTTAATGTAAATGATTTAGTCAATTTTATGTCAGCAAATGATATTTACAGGCTTAAACGTATCTCAGATGAAATAGAATTAGAACTTAATAAATTCGTAAAACTCTTTCTCATACTGTATGCAGACGATACTGCTCTTTTGGCAGAGTCGGAAGAAGATTTACAAAGGCAGCTTAATGCACTACATGATTACTGTTTAACGTGGAAAATAAAGGTTAATGCAGACAAAAGCAATATTGTTGTTTTCTCACAGGGAAGATTAAGAAATAATTTGAAATTTAATTTTGATGGTAAAGAGATAGATATAGTTAATGAATTCATATATCTAGGTGTTCTATACTTACAAGGTCTGGAAGTTTCCTTAAAGCAAAAAAATATAACGCAGAGACAGCAACACGGGCTATGTATGACATCTTACCAAAGGGAAGGTTAGACAATCTTTCACTTGAATGTTAACTACATTTATTTGATAACGTTATTCAACCTATTCTTCTTTATGGCTGCGAATTACCGGGGCCGGTAAAAACTCTGTAATAGAGAGGTTGCATCTCAAGTTCTGCAAACTATTGAAAAATGCTAAAAAATCAACTCCTGATATCATGATTTATGATGAACTTGGAAGATACCCTTTCGAAATATGTATAAAACTTAGAATGGTTAAGTATTGGGCTAAACTGAATACGGGAACGTATTATAAACTGCCTTTTATTTTATACCTCCTATCTCTCAAGGAAAATCATACGTGTGGAATACTCATTTCTTCCTTAGTTTATCATGGTTACATAACTCAATCAACCAAACTCGTATAGATCATTTAAAGCAAAACTGGCTATATAACGTCCAAAATTAACCCAAATCTCTTAATTATAGAATGTATAAAGACGAACTAGAGTTTAAATTTTTTTTTCAATATTTTGGATGATAAGAATTATATAACTTTATGCAAATTTATAACTATGAGTCATAAGTTGCCGATGGAATCTGGAAGATGGCATCATATTCCAATAGAAAATAGAACGTGTAATTTATGCGAATCCCAAGAAATTGGCGACGAATTTCATGTACGTCACTTATTGACGAGAGGAAATTATATAAATTAAACCTTAATTCTATAACCACCTTAACATCCTTAAAATCACAGATTTGATGAAAAGTATAAATCAACTAGATCTTAACAACTTGTGTAAATTTATTCGCATTATTATAAAAAATTAGAATCTCCTGGGTGGGTAATAAATTAACAATTACAGAATAGGTATTTTATTATTATGAGTATTATTATTGTATGTTTAGTATTATATTTACCTACCATCATTTAGCTATACAATGTAATATACTATATACCTGTTTCGTATTCCACAATGATATTGCATATATTCGTGTTTTTTGTATGTTCAGTTTTTTAATGTTTTTCTCTTTCTCTGTACCATGGTTTGGTTTATGAGAAATAAATATATATATTTTTGTAATGTTAATATATAGGAAAAGATTAGAGGATTCGTTAATTGTGTGAAGTTTTTCTGAAAATGTATGTCCACATTGTTCAAATACGGACCATTTTAATGTTTTCTCGATTGCACTTTTTGCAACCTTTATTGATATATTAATATGTATTTTTAGCTGCTTGCTGTATCATTTGAATGTTTGGCCTCATGATATATTATTGTTTGGCATTTTTTGGCAGTTATACACAGTAAGTTTTAAAATTTAATGACATATTTTCCTTATTTAGGTTGTACATGTACATATTTTTTTTTATAAATTAAAAGTAAACAGTTTTATGTTGCTTGTTACTTGTTACTTAAGAGGGCATAATCACGGCGTGATAATGCCCTCTTAATTAATTTGCAGTAATTTGACAAGAGGGCATAACCACGACGTGATAACGCCCGCGTCAAATGTCAAATTACTGCAAATTAATTAATACCAGGTGACCTTGTTTTATCCAATTGAAACAAACATAATTTTACTGATATGAAATAACTTCAAATTAACTTCTATTCAAATTCAATTGGTCAAAAATTTCTTTGGAAAAAGTGCACCACGAAAAATGCCATCTTGATGTAAAGATTTGTTTAAATCAAATGCTGGTAAACCTTCAATCACATCAACGTAAATGGATTCGTTTAACAGCCGTTATGGATCTCCAGAAGAGTTGACAGTGCATAAAGAAAAATACATATAAGTGGAAAATCACATACAAGAACAAAGGGAATTTATATGAGCTGTCGGTTATAAGACCAGTTAAATAAAAGTTTTAGTCTTACACTTTGGTGTGAATCCGTTACTCCAAAAATTGCAGAGCAAAGGGCCTTATCACGCAGCGACTTACAATGCAACATGAATGACGTGTGTGAAGTTAGCAGTGGTTCGATATTCGAATATTGAACTCGCTGCTTCAGTTTGTTTCGATATTCGACATTCTAATATTGAATTTGCTGCTAGCAGTGGGCTCGATATTCGATATTAATAAATACACATTATCAAATACAAGATAAAAAGATATATAATATTGCTATACATACTACCAAGGAGAATTTTATACATCTGGAAAGGTTCGGTATGTAAGGGAGCCAAACAGCGTCAAATTTGAATATCGAACTGGCAAATAATCAGTTACTTGTGAATATGCACGTGCATGCCGAGAAATAATCCCAAGTTTTTTAATCAAAGCTATCATGCTGTGGCCATCAATGTTAATTAATATGCACAAGGCTTTTCTAGCAAACTATATGTGTTCGTTACTCCACGGAGGCAATAAATTATCCGTCTTTTCCCCCGTTGTAATTTTATTATGAGTTAATTTTGAAAGTTAAAGAAATTGTGAAAGTTAAAGAAAGGTCCTGTACGAACATATTTAGCACAAGGGAGCGTGCTTAATACGATAGTGACTTACATAAATACGAAAACTTGGTTTTCGGACTGTTATTTCTCGGCATTGATTGTAGATCCACTTTTTTATTTTAATAGAAAACTGGCTATAAACGGAAAAAGAACACACCCCAACCGAGTATGTCAATTAGCATAATACTTTGTGCTTACCTCCCTTTCCATTGATGTCTTTCTTTCTTTTTTCTTTTTTTATGGTTTTAAACTGCCAGAAATGCTAAATTTTGATTTTATTAAAAACATCCTCACAAGTCAGGGTTTCTGTGTCCACATGTGTCCACGAAACCCTGACAAATTTAGCTAGGAAATTCCCAGGCTAGAAGAGTTTCATATGACGTCAAACCTTCAAAATATCAACAAATGAAATTGGTTGAAAGAAGCAAGTGATTGGCAGTAGTCATTCTTACTCATTCTGGAGTGGGAAGAAAACGTAACGCAATTAATAAATAACGCGGTAATAACAAACTTTCGGCACTACTGTACAAAATACACTGACTTTCACATGGTATATGCAACACATCCGTTTGGTTTATTAACAATCGACATCGGGATATCCCCCTAACCAAGCCGCGAATGAAAGTCAGCTTTTGATTGGCTACATCAAGGTAGCTAATCAAAAAAGTGACTTCTAGCCCGGGAATTTCCTATCTACGTTTGTCAGGGTTTGTCAGGGTTTCGTGGACACATGAGGACTTGTGAGGATGGTTGATATGATGTCACGTGACTTACCTTTTATATTACCGCGGAGATAGGTTTATACTTTCTTTCCTAGGGAGACCGTATATTGATTGAAGCACGATCGTGAATAATAATAAATTTTTATTACGGGCGACGCATATGAATGCAGTTGGAGCATGTTGAAGATTTTTGGTTACGTTTCTGATTGAAGTTCAAGAATTTCTCTACATCAACAAAATTACGTAGGAAATTGTTGTAAATTTCGTATCGTATTCAACATGTTCAAGTAGAAATGCACTTTGAATGGTAGTTTTTTCTTCAGTCCGAGTCAACACGACCCTTTCATCCTATTTCAATCTTCTCGAAACAGTAGGTATTATATTGCTTTAGATGCTGTTAAAAGGAATTCAAGACATCTGGACGTGTTCGGTATGTAAGGGAGCCCAACAGCATCAAATTTGAATATCGAAATGGTAAAAAAATCACATAAGTGCGAATATGCAAACCTCGGGACCACCACTTCATCCTCTTCAATTTTCACAAAACTTGGCAAAACAGTTGGCATTATATTGCTTTAGATGCTGTCAAAAGGAATTTGAGGCATCTGGACGGGTTCGGTATGTAAGGGAGCCGAACAGCATCAAATTTGAATATCAAAAAGGTAAAAAAAATCACTTAAGTGCGAACATGCAAACCTCGGAAACACCCCTTCATCCTCCTGCAATCTTCACAAAACTTGGCAAAACAGTTGCCATTATATTACTTCAGATGCTGTAAAAAGGAATTTAAGGCATCTGGACGGGTTTGGTATGTAAGGGAGACCAACAGCATCAAATTTGAATATCAAAATGGTAAAAAAATCCCTTAAGTGCGAAGATGCAAACCTCGGGACCACCTCTTCATTTTGTTCAACCTCCACGAAACTTGGCAAAACAGTTGGCATTATATTGCTTTAGATGCTGTCAAAAATAATTTAAGGCATCTGGACGGATTCGGTATATAAGGGAGCCCAACAGCAACAAATATTAATTGTGCGGAACTCTTAGTAACCACCAAACAATCTACAGTATTTCTACCAGTTAACGCAAAACTTTTATCGATTGGTGACGACACGACTTGATGACCGCTGACTGATTGCTGAGAAGTCCGTAATTACTTTGGTGGCCGTCAGAAATACATACGATCAGTGAATTCTAGACTTCGTCATCGTCAGTTTATTATACATATACATGTAGTTAATTGAAGGATACATATAATATAATTATTTTAAAAGCACATTTTGTTTGTTTGAACGGTGTTTAACGCCATTTTCAGCAATTTTTCAGCTATATCATGGATTCAAGTTTTTATTTTTAGGGAGCAAATTTTGTTTCTTAAATATAATATATCAATAGTAAAAATATTGTTTCTATAACCATGTAAAACGAAGGCGTTCAGTAATTAAAATACTTAAATATACAATTAAAGGCTCACCCTAATAAACTGTAATTATACATTTATATGATATATAACAAATAAAATATAATCAATTTTAAATGCAATAAATAAATGCCAAAAACCTTTCATTTAGTGTTTCATAAATATGATTTTGTACTACCAGTTCAATATTAATATTTGTTGCTGTTGGGCTCCCTTACATACCGAACCCGTCCAGATTCCTTAAATTCCTTCTGACAGTATCTGAGGCAATATAATGCAAACTGTTTTGCCAAGTTTCATGAAGATTGAAAGAAGATGAAGGGTGGTCCTGAGTTTTGCATATTCGCACATAAGTGATTTTTTAACATTTCGATATTCAAATTTGTACTACCACTTCGATATTAATATTTGTTGCTGTTGGGCTCCACTATATATACCGAATCCGTCCAGATGCCTTAAATTCCTTCTGACAGCATCTGAGGAAATAGAATGCAAACTGTTTTGCCAAGTTTCATGAAGATTGAAAGAAGATGAATGGGTGTTCCTGAGTTTTGCATATTAGCACTTAAGTGATTTTTTTAACATTTCGATATTCAAATTTGATGTTTTTGGGCTCCTTAACATACCGAACTCTTCCAGATGCCTTAAATTCTTTTCGACAGCATCTTAAGCAATACACTGCCAACTGTTTTGCCAAGTTTCGTGAAGATCAAAAGAGGATAAAGGGGTGGTCCTGAGCTTTACATACCGAACCCATCCAGATTACTTAAATGCCTTTGGACAGCATCTAAAGCAATATAATGGCAACTGTTCTGCCAAGTTTCATGAAGATTGAAAGAGGATGAAAGGGTGGTTCCGAGGTGTGCATATTCGCACATAAGTGAATTTTCACCTTTTCGATATTCAAATTTGAAGCTGTTGGGCTCCCTTACATACCGAACCCGCCCAGATGCTTTAAATTTCTTGAGACAACATCTAAAACAATATAATGCAAGTGTTTTGTAAAGTGTCATGAATATTTAAAGACGATGAAGGGGGTAATCATGAGTTTTGCATTTTCGCATATAGGTGATTTTTTTTACCATTTCGATATTCAAATTTGATTCTGTTGGGCTCCCTTACATACCGAGTCCGTCCAGATGCATTAAATTCCTTTCGACAGCATCTAAAGCAATATAATGTCAATTGTTTTGACAAGTTTAATAAAGATTGAAAAAGGATGAAAGGGTGGTCCCGAGCTTTGTATATTCGCACATTAGTTAATTTTTATCATTTCGATATTCAAATTTGAAGCTGTTGGGCTCCCTTACATACTGAACACGTCCAGATCTTTAAATTTCTTTAGACAGCATCTAAAACTATATAAAACAAGTGTTTTGTCAAGTATCATAAAGATCGAAAGACGATGAAGGGGTGATCTGAGTTTTGCATTTTCGGATATAGGTGATTTTTTTTACCATTTCGATATTCAAATTCGATTATGTTGGGCTCCCTTACATACCGAGTGCGTCCAGATGCCTTAAATTCCTTTTGACAGCATTTAAAGCAATATAATGCCAATTTTTTTGTCAATTTTCATAAAGATTGAAAAAGAGGATGAAGGGATGGTTTCGAGGTTTGCATATTCACACTTAATTGAATTTTTTACAATTTCGATATTCAAATTTAATGTTGTTGGGCTCGCTTACATACCGAATCCGTCCATATGTCTTAAATTCCTTTTGACAGCGTCTAAAGCAATATAATGCCAAGTGTTTTTTACAAGTTGCATAATGATTGAAAGAGAATGTAGGGGTGGTCTTGAGGTTTGCATATTCGCACATAAGTGATTTTTTTTACCATTTCAATATTCAAATTTGATGCTATTGGGCTCTTTTATATACCGAACCCGTCCAGATGCCTTAATGGAGGCATGTTTGCAAAGTTTCATTAAAGATTGAAAGAGGATAAAGGGGTCGTCTTGCGTTGTGCGTATTCACACGTAGGAGTTTTTTCACATATTATTCAATTTATCCCTGTTGGGCACCCTTACATACGGAACCCGTCCAGATGCCTTAAATTTCAATTGGTAGTATGAATAGCAATATTATACATCTTTTTATCTTGTAATATTTGATATTATGTATTTCTTAATATCGAATATCGAACCCCCTGCTAACTTCACACCCGTAAATTAATTCTCCTCCATTCTAACAAGTCAGGATTTCTGTGTCCACATGTGTCCACCAAACCCTGACAATCTTAGCTAGGAAATTCCGGGCTAGAAGTTAACATTTTGATTGGCTACATCATAGCTTAATGTAGCCAATCAACAGCTCGCTTTCATTCATGACTTGGTTAGGGGATGTCCCGATGTCGGTTGTAAATAAACCAAACGGATGTGTTGCATAGACCATGTGAAAATCCGTGTTTTTTTACAGTAGTATTAATAGTTTGTTATTACTTCGTTATTTATTAGTTGCGTTACGTTTTCTTCCAACTCAAGAATGAGTAAGAATGACTACTGCCAAACACTTGCTTCTTTAAAGCAATTTCATTGGTTGATATTTTGAAGGATTGACGTCATACGAAAATCTTCTAGCCCGGGAATTTCCCAGCTAAATTTGTCATGGTTTCGTAAGGATGCTTCTACTCTCGTGGATTAACTCCACAGCTAAGAAAACCCCTACTTAGAAAATGTCAGTATAAAAACTTCGAATGAAAATTTTTTTCTGGTAAAAGTGTAAAATACATAAAGCGGACCATTCATTAGATGAATGTCGTGCATTAAGAGAAAACGCTAAGATACTCGTGAAATATCATGGAATCTGCTCAAGATGTGCGAAACGAAACATCTCAGAAAAGAATGCCACGAGAAATGATTTCAAATGTAAAGGTCTTTCCTGATAATAAGCAAGTACATTGATGAGCAACATTATCACTTTCAGATATAAAAAACAGTATTCGCAGTAAGAAAATATATATGGTTGCTTCCGGATGTAAAATTACGAACATTCCATACCATTATGATTTTTGTCCAATTTTTAGTATTTAGGGTTATCTTACCCCACTACCATTGAATGAAATGCTTTTTTTAATTTTTCAGATATGCTAAGTTTTTTTAGTTCCGTCCATTTTTAGTCAGATTCCGTGTATTAATGTAGCAATCAACATAAAACATAATGTAGAACAAAGAATTAGAGATGAAATATTAATGTTTATATGATAAAAATGTTATCAGACAGTTTTAGACTTAGAACAGAGAACGATTTATTAACTGCCATGTGCAAAAAAGTGTTTGGAAAAGGTAGAAGTGAAGAAAGTTTATATGAAACAGTGCTTTAAATACTGGGATAAAATGCGATCCAGAAGTCAACAAAACCTGTGTGTGTGTCCATGTGTATCGTGCATACAAGGACTTTTTTCACTAATAAAAATTGAATATATTAACAACATTATAATTGTCTTATTTAGTTTTATATTTCTGTAGGCATTTCTAATCAGGTATCCTGGCATGTCAACCCTGATGTTATTTATTCGACCCTTACTACAGGTTGGGTGTGCTCGACTCCAAGAGTTGCCTGTTTTCCTGCAAGAGGCTTTGCATTTACCAGTAACTTTGTTTTCTCCCTCGATTACAACTAGACACCATGTTGTGATATACCAGTAGCTGTTAAAATGCTAAAAATGAATTTAAACCACCCCAACTTATGTAACAACTCTGATAGAGGTAAAACATGTATTTAGTTTTGCACTTGCAACATAAAAATGCATGTTATTGTTAGTCAAGATTATATGCTTATCACTTGAAACACAACCAGGGTGGAAATTTTCGTGTCAAGTTTGGATAAAAATTAATTCACATTTACCTAGAAAAAATACAATTTTCTTAAACTGCAACATTTTTCACACAACGACTCAAAGTTTGATGCAAAACCATCAAGCAGTTTTGGAGAAATGTGTGTTTTCGTGTCTTGCTGATAAAAGGGACTACGAACTCGACACAGAACAGGATCACAAGTATAAACTTTGATAAACATAATTTCTGAACTATAAACTTACATTAATTTTCAAAACTTACTTGAAATCTGTCAAATGTTGCAATAAAATGTGAAAATACACTGTTTGGTGAAAAAAAATCATAGATTTATATTGATTTAAATTTTGTTTATCTGATGTTGTACCTCCAAACTGAATAACCCTTTCAAATTCTGAGCAAATAGTTTTATTTGCCCTTTTTAATTACTTAAATATACCAGCTCAAGTATAAATCATGATTGTTGAAGATTACAATAATTATACAAATTTTATTATTATCTAAGGAAAGACCTACCAACTCTACCAAATTCATTTTTAATCTATTAAATCCACCTTAACATGGTATATTTTATTATCAAAATAAAGCTTAACTTGAAAACCGTAAACGGTATGACAATATCAAATATAGTAAATGCAAAATTGTAGTAGTTTCCATAAAAAAACAAGCCTGATGTGACCTGAGAATAGAATGATCCATTTTGCTTCATAAAGAGGCAACAACCTAAATTGTTTTAATAGATATTGTTCGCAGGATAACATCTATGTAAAGATGTTACTTGAAGCTTTCTAAAATGATATAGCCTTAGGTATCTGGCATTTAATTTGTTGCATACACGGTTAATTACAATGCAAAATATATACTATTGTAATGGTGTTATAAGTGATAATTGTCAAAATTAATTAAACATTTCTACAATTAATATAAATGACAATATGTCATTTACAATTTGTGTATTTCCACACCATTAGTTGAATAATTTAATGCAATTAATTTGACATTTTACAAATTTAGATTTGTTAAGAAAATAGAAAAATAGAAGTAGGAATGGTATTTGCATCCACATTTTAGGGCTATTGCATTAAGTTATTGTTGTAAAAGTATGTATAAGTTTGAATATATAATAACTAAAATGTATTACATAAAAATGTTTCTGAAAAGTGGTTTCTTAAAGTGTTGAATTCATTAAACATGTTTGTTTGTGTAGTACATATGCAGGCTGTGCAACAAAAAATCTACTTTCGTAGAGTCCGTAGGCCTACATTTAGGTATTTGCATATGAAATACTAAATGCTTTAATAAACAATATTTTATTTCTTACATTTCAGGTCAATGAAAAGTTATGCAACAGAGAGTTTCAAGGGAAATTATCCAACAAGAAAGTTTTAGCAGAGTTTATACACAGTTGAGTCTGTACCCATACAATGTCATGATAGGAATAGCAATACATGTATTAATTACAAACTATCCAATTTCGTAACGCAAAATAAATATGTAAAGCTTACTAGCCGAACATACAATTATGAAAATACAGACATTGATGAGACAGTCAACAATAATTTCAATGTCAGAAAATGTTATACTGTCATCATCTTTGCTTTATAATTTACTTTTCAAGCAAAAATGAGCTAATTTGCAGAAATCCGGAAAGAAAAAAAAAGGAATTAGTATGTAGAAATCCTGAAAGAAAATTTTGAGTCTTATGTTTTGCAATTAAAAACAAAGTAACTGAAGATAAATATCGTCTTAAAAATTATAAAACAAGAGAACAATCATAAGAAAAATAGCAAAGAAAGCCGACCGAACACCATGAGCCTAAAGTCAAGGGACAGTTACAATTTCGGATATAGACAAAACCAACACTAAAACCAAAAACACAAAAACAGACAGTAACCCGAACCCAATAAAAACCATGGGTGCACTCAGGTGCTCACAACGAGTAAGCAGTGTCTGCCTCTAATTAGACACCCGTCGAGTTACTCATTGTCATGTCTAGAGAAAAGTCAAATCCAGGAATTAATCAAGGATATGGACTCTACTAAAAAATTGATTTCACATATTTTTTTATTATTAATTGTCCTATCAGTGTACTTATTTTTATAATTGTATGTTTCAGTAAGCTTATAATGTATTTTTATGTATTAAGAAAGTAGCAAAATTAATTTAAAATACTATTACAATCATAACAATGTGGGGCTACGGACTCTACTACACATAGATATTGTATAACCTGTTGCTAAAACTTTCTTGTTGGGTAATTTCTCTTGAAACTTTTTGTAGCATTACTTTTCATGGACCTGAAAGATGGATGAGAAAGACAATATTTGTATTAAAGCATTTAATATTTCATAAGCAACCTTCTAAATGTAGGGCCTACGGAATCTACAAAAATGGCAAGTTTTCAAAGCCCAGCTTGCAAAAGTACTATACAGACAAAAACAATTAACTGCATTTTACAATTTTAGAAACTACTGTACTTAAACATTTTCATTTATTTGCTGTTATATATTCAACCTGATACAAAATATTACATCAACTTTGAAATAAACCTACAAAAATGAAAATATCACACTTGGGTGCTATTAACATTTCTTCTACAACTTTGCAATTTTTGAATAAAAATGAATCTGCAAAATGTAAAATGAAATCCATAAAATTATTTAACTAATGGCATGGAAATGCACAATTTGTTAATTCATATTATCATTGAAATTAAATGTAGAAATGTCCGCTTTAAAATTTGACACTAAGCACACTCTTAAAAAAGCTTGTGTTTATGCACTTTAATTAACTGTGTAGTCAACAAATTAACACAAGATATCTAATGCTATTCCATTTTGGAAAGCTTTAAGTATTATCTTGACACATATATTATCTTTAGAACAATATCTATTAAAGCAAGTCAGATAACTGGTTCTTTAAGAACTACTAGTGAATTCCACCCTGATTGTGATTCAGTCGTTATATGCTTGTTTTACCACAATATTGTGCCCCTTCCTCAATGGTTGAAAAAAAAATCGTTGCCTCTGAAACCACTTGTGAAATATTTTCCAAACGTTACAATCCGTGGATTAACAATGCAATTAAAATTGCAAAAAGAAAAACGATCAGCATAACGGCCTTAAAATTTGTTAAATTTTCAGATGACTCCTTTTAAGAGTTATTTCCTATTAATACAATTTTAGATTAAATTATCATTTTTTGCCTACAAAAAACTACAAATACCTTCAAATCAGTTAATTGTTAACACAATTATTCACGGATTAACCTTGTTACTTGGGACCATCATTTGCCAGTTTTAATTACCAAAAATCTAATTTAAAAAATTTTTACTGTAGAAGATTAAATCTTTATGTACAAAATTATTCCTTGGCATTAAATTTCATTTACCTAGGTTTTGTTTAGGTCTTTTATTGGTAAACACTTGTCTTTTCCAACAAATTGCGTTTGCATTACAGTATTCTTTTCAATGTTGAGATATTATAATTAAAATGATTATTCTTGCCTTCCGCAATGGTCAATATTTGTAACCTTTACAGTATAAGTATGTTGAAATAAAAAAAATTGGAAAAAAAAAGAAAAAAAAAAAAAGAAACCAAATCTGATACACGTATAACATATAAATCGAACATCTTAGGATACGGGTGTAACCCATATCTTTTCTTGAACACGTGCGAAATCCAGTTGAAATGGAAATATGTCTTATCTCAAAAGAACTTCACGTTCTCAGAATCTTTCCGATAGATTTAACCCAAAGGTATTTCCTTTCAATCCGATGGAAGATATTTAAACTTGTTTCTCCGGAAGTTGATTGTGAACAGAATTATGACATCTTCAGTTGAATTAATAGACAGACCATTTGACTTCTCAATATTTGAAAGATTATCTTCATGAAAGAGTCTTATAGGCATCAAGAAAAAAACTTGAAAACAAGAGCTAGACAAGCATAAAAGAGCACAGGATATAGTGATAATTAACAAGTACTAATAAAGCAGCTACAAATTGTTATGAAAATTGTGCACAGAGAATAATTTATAAAACGATATTTTTGCTCTCAAGTCCAGTTAATGGTTAACCTCTACTAAATAGCCAATCAGTTGATGCCGTAGTCAAAAATAGTGCTTAAAAAACCAAAGTAGGTCTACTTTCACTTTGCATAAAAATTGTAATTCTGAATGAACCTGTTTAAAATTAAGTTTATATTATGCACAAATATTTTAGAAGTGAAATGAATCCTAATTTAATCATTTCCAGCAAGTATTAGATTTTGTACGAAACTTAACAGACTGACACCTGTTTCTATCCATCTGACAACTGAAACAAGCTCTATTTGTGACGTCATTTTATAAACTTTACAAAACATTCTTATCACACTTTAATATTGTTGTGCCGGTCAGATATTTTTTAGCGAAGACATGGTATTTTGAGAAAATAAGGGTGTCACTAATAGTGAACTTAAGGTAAATTCAGTATTCTATAAAATGTTATAATGGTCACCTATGTAAATCTATTTAGTAGAGGTTTACCTTAAGGGGGAGTGAGGTGCCAAAATTGAAATTGTTTATTTCAGTTACATATTGGGTATTAAAATGTTCCAAATACCTTTTAGTTCAAGACTTTTGCAATTTTAACTCAAACTTCTCATCTGGTATCAAATTTCACTCATAATTTGGTATTATGTAATATTTTCCTAATTTCTTCTATTGTAATAGGTTTTCTTAAGTTTCTTTCCTAATTTCTGTTATAATTGGTACATACTGCATGAAAGAAAGCAGTTCTAGATAATTCTGAATTGTTGTTCAATATGTAATGTTCATTTGTTGCATTAAATGTGTTTTTTAAGGAAAATATTGATCGACTCATGTGTACGCACTGAGCTCAAATATTCACATATCCATCTCATATAAGAATTTCATTTTTGTCCACCTTGGACATTTTTATGGTTCAAAATGCAATTTATGTAGTATCTTAAGCTGAAAATGAACTTTTTAAAACATAGTTTTTGTTTAGGCAGGCATTATTTTGTTTTTAGAGAGCATTTTGTATGCTTAAAAATGAGCTTTTCCATAAATGGCAAAATTTTAGCTCAATAACAGACCCTTTTTTTAATTGGACATGCTTTTTATAGAATTTTTTGCTTAAACATGAATACGTTTTGGACGTAAAACATTTCTGGAACATATAAATGAAAAAAAATCTTGACAATACAGATACAAACACATTTCTTAAATGAACTCCTATTACTTGAATTCATAAGCCATACTTGGTGTTGTTTACCATTATGCATTGCAAATGTTAATATCTTTTTGAAAATTGTAAAACCATACTTATTTTGGAGTGATTTTAGTGAATGATTACTATTTTCTACACTTGGAAAGCAGAATGGTATGTTTGACTGCAAGATTTATATATTTGTAGACATTGCCTATTCAAGTGCAGAAAAAGGGGTGGGGGTCACCTTTTTTGTTTCAATATTGACAATTTTTGTGTCATTTTACCATGTAAGTTGTTTTAATGACAGTAAAGTTCTATAGTTTGCAATGTAGTCTGCAGATATTGTCTTTACCAAATAAGGTTGGTCAAAATTTTAATTTCTATACCATATATCTACTTTGGTCTGCCAGCCTGAAATTTTGCTTAAAATTGCATTAGACCCACATTAGAAATCTGTTCAGAAATAAAAGATATATAGTAAAAGGGCCACTTTTATTAACACTTTTCAGTTACATATTTATTGAGGCATGAAATAAGACACAGAGATCTGATTGATATACATTTTTTTCACTCTTTAAGGTTAACATCAACTAAATAGCCAATCAGTTGATGCCGTTGTCAAAAGTATTGTTTAAAAAAACCAAAGTAGTTCTACTTTCACTTTGCATAAAAATTGTAATTCTGAATGAACCTGTTTAAAATTAAGTTTATATGATGCACAAATATTTTAGAAGTGAAATGAATCCAAATTTAATCATTTCCAGCAAGTATTAGATTTTGTACGAAACTTAACAGACTGACACCTGTTTCTATCCATCTGACAACTGAAACTAGCTCTATTTGTGACGTCATTTTGTAAACTTTACAAAACATTCTTATTACACTTTAATATTGTTGTGCCGGTCAGATATTTTTTAGCGAAGACATGGTATTTTGAGAAAATAAGGGTGTCACTAATAGTGAACTTAAGGTAAATTCAGTATTCTATAAAAAGTTATAATGGTCACCTATGTAAATCTATTTAAAAGAGGTTAACCTAATATGAAAAGACAGTAAGAGTTCTAATCTGTCAAATTACTTAGATGATGAGGGAATTCTAAGTGTAAAGGGTAGATTTAGGCATGACAACCTACAAATATCAGAGACAAACCCGATAATATTTCCAAAATGTCATGTTACAATATTAATTTTAAAATTTTACGACATTTGCATAAGGCAATTTACCATAAAAGGAACCAATGTACTAAATGTGCTATTCGAATGACTGGTGTTTGGCTAATTGGAGGAAGGCGAATCATTTCGTCACATATATTTACTTGTTGTGGGACCACTTGTGAGGATCTATCAAGGATTTATTTGCGATTATAATTGACGTCGAAGTGCAGCAATACTCAATAGCGATTGGTTACAGTTTAGTGTTTAATTCTCCACACCTTTCTCACCTGGTACGTACTGAGTTAGTAAGGTGCTACAAGACGCATACTGTATTCTCTATTACTTGATTTTAAGCCATTGACTCATGAGGTGCTACAACGCTTATGGTTGATGTCTCTGCGATTATAAATGCTCATCCGTATGTGCCAATATCTTACGACCCGAAAGTTCCGTTTCCAGAGTAACCTGCAACCTCGCTTACTTTGAAAACGGAACACACTGTTCATCAATTTTACTTGGACGAGTTTGAAAACCAAGATCTGTTTTAGAAACAAAGGAGGAGTATTCAATATCTGTCTAATTGTTTTTGTCATCGCTAAAGGTCTGAATTTGAGGGTTACATAGTTTTGTTGAATGACAAATCACGCATACGCGACTGGCCTTCTGAAGTTACAACACCGACGAATCAAAGAAGTGACACTCGCGTGGGTAAAGTTAAGGCGCGCTGGTCAAAGACAGGAAAGTGCTAACCAGACCTGTCATTCACCTTTTTCTACGTCTAAAGTATCAGTAAAGTTTTCAAATGTGGACATATGAACTGTTAAAAAACAAATGGAACATTGAAATAATGTGATTTTTGTATTGTTATTAAGTATGTATTTGCATTTCTGCATTTTAATAAGGTTAATATAATTTTTAAATTGCACAAATAGTAAAAAAACCGATTTCACCTTCTTATAATGTGCACTGATCGTTTTAACTGTATGCAATGCGTGAAAGAAAAAATTGCTTATCACAATGCAAGTAGAGGTGCTGTCATTGATACTAAATCTGATAATAAAAAATGTCTCTTGGCGATAATAGGTTTACTTTTAGCAGTATTAATAAATCTGAACCCCGAAAATCCAAAAATTCTGTAATATCTGTAGATGTTTCTTTTGTACTGAATTCTTCTATTTGTAGCTTTCCAACTCATTAGAGTAATGTAAACTACAATAATCTGTTTATTGTTGTCAGTTACTGCCATGTAGGTAGGTCATCAAGTGTATCTACTAGTTTAAGTAGGCTCGTATTAGGCAGTCATACATGCATTAATGACCAGTCTACAAGAAAACCATGCAAAGTAGTCCAGGTGGCATTTTTGAAAATTGTCAAATTAAGCATACTTGAAAGGTATATGCATAGAAAGTTGTTTAACACCAATGAAAATTTTTCGCACTGTTTCTATTTTTAGAAACATGGAATTCTATTTATAGTCTCATATAAAAGGTCAAAATTTCTGAATTTCAATTAATTAGTATCCACTTTTACTGATGTCACTCTGGAAAAACACGAATAGGTACTGTTATCATATGATATCAAGATAATCAATAGATCACCTTTTAAAGAAATATTTGTTGAGCAAATAAAGTCATAGAAATTGGCACCTTGCCAAGAATTTTAAAAACATTCCAAATCATGCATATAGCATGAGTGCTTATATCTGGGGGTCTATTCCATCAAAGTCGAGAGCAGACTACCAGAGTGTGCTTGATGAACTATCAGAACTGTATGTTCATAAATGGAAACAAGAGGGACGTCCAAAAAATAACAGTAAAAACTATGTCAATATGAAAACAAGTAAGCAAGAACTATGATCCCTCAAAAGAAAGTATGAGGGAAACAAGACACAGTCAAAGTTTAGCCAAATTATGGAACTAAACGTAACTGATACAAAGAAATTTCACAAGTTAGTCCGTGAACAGAGAGATAACTTCAGTAGCACAACTTCAATACTTATAATCAACGGCAAGGAACTCAACTCAACAGAAACAATTCTAGAAGGATGGGCCGGTTACTTTCAAGAGGTAGCAAAACCTATTGAAGATACAAACTTTGATGAGAATTTCAAAACTATTGTCAAAGATGACGTTAACATCTTATCAAGCGTATTCAAGCAAACCTCACAGCCGCTTCTTATAGTGACTGAAGAAGAACATAGAAAATTTATAGGATCGTTCAAAAATGGAAAATCTTCAGATGGACAAAAGGTTTCAATCAAACACATCAAATATGCAGGTGATACCCTAGTTCAAATCTTGACCAAGATATTGAATTTCATCTTTTCATCATGCTACCTTTCTGCCTCAATGAAATCTTGAATTAGCAAGCCGATATTTAAAAAGGGAGGAAAACCAATGCAAGACCGAAATTCATACCGAAAAATCACAGTGACTAGTACTATAAGAAAAATTGTCGAAAAGGTTCACCTATCTAGAAACAATGAAAGAATTAGTAATCATCAAAATCGTTTACAAAAAGGTTTCACAGAAAAAGAATCACCCTCCTTTGGTGGACTGGTAGTGACAGAACTTAGAAATGAGGGTCTTGTAAATAATAGAAACCGATTCTTATAGCGCTGACAGATGCCCAAAAAGCGTTTGACATTGTATGGTATGATGGTCTACTAAGAGAAATTAACAAAACAGGAATTTCTGATGAAAATTGGTTACTTGTGCGCAAGTAGTACACTGACTTATCATCCCGTATAAAGTGGAGAGAGCAACTTTCCCGTCCTATTGCTGAATACCAGAGTGCTTGCCAGGGTGGAGTTGGGTCCTCCACTGCATATAAAGTCTAAATCAATTCCCTGCTACATATATTTGAAGAGCACAAACTTGTTGCTCACCTAGGAACCATATATTGTGGAGTCCCAACAGTAGCGGACGATGTAACATTAGTATCAAATGATCCAAATGAGTTACAAATTATGCTTAATGTACAATCTGACTTTGCCAACAAAAATAGATACATCATCAGTTCTCAAAAGTTCTATGTGTTGGAAAAAGGTAGTAAGGAAAACAAACAATGGACCTTAAATAGAGAGACCTTACAAACTCCAAAAAGTGCTACTCACCTTGGTATCCAGCGTGAAAATCGAAATCCGGAACAAGCCAAGTAGTCCCTTCTCGAATCCAAACACCCAGACGCACTGTATACACACTCATGGGATCAGGTTTACATAGACTTAACGGTCTGAACGCATAGTGTCCGTACATCTGATACAATGCTATGCCATCCCACGTTTGCTATATGACAATCAGACATTCAACAGCTATCTAGATACTTTAATGGACTCATTAAGCAAATCCAACATCTTCCTACGAGGACTGCTGATGCAGGACCTCTCCTGTTAGTTGGACAAATTCCCATAGAACAGAAATACACACACGTATGTTAAATTTATTTGGAAATATAGTGAACAACACTGAATCTGTGGAAAAAGAAATATGCATCAGATATCTTGCGATCAAATCAAACCAATCAAACAGCTGGTTCGTTAAAATATCAGAACTTCTGGAAATCTATGAATTACCATCACCACATGACTTAATACTTACTCCACTATCGAATCCCGCTGCTAGGAGAAGAACAGTTAATTATAAGGATGCTGTTCATACATACTGGATAGAAAGATTAAAAACTGAAGCAAAGGGAAAAACATCATTAAAGTATTTAAATCTGGACAATGTAAAACCTGGCAAGGTTCATAACATATGGGGAAATTGTGGGACAGAAACATTTGCCACAACAGCATAATATGTAAAATAAAATGTGGGGCCTACACACTGCAGAAAGACAGAGCAAATTCAGTAAATCTGGCACAGTGAATCCAACTTGTAAACTCTGAATGGAGGAATCAGAAGACATCGCACACTTTCTCACCCGATGCAAATCTCTTCAACATGAGAGAGCTCTATATGTGAACAAACTACACTCTGAACTGACATCCGAATATGATGCTGAGACTGCTACTGAACTAACTTCGGATAATCAGCTATTGAAGCTAATTATTGACTGCACTTACTTGTTGTTCTTATAACCTGAAATGCCAACCAAAATGGAGTCTATTTCAAGAGGTCTCTGTTATCGACCACACCAAAAACGAGCTGCAATGATATTTTATAACTTTCAATCTTTTATTTTAACCGATAGTACAGTTTGTTCCGGTGTATGGACTCTGGCTCATGGGATGTTATGTAAATAGGCATGGATTTCCTTTTTTATCATTTTATCCCACTCTAGTGCTGTTTTTATAAAAGGACCTTTTACACTGAAGAAAATTTGGTGGTGCGCCTGGTATAGGCAGAATTTACAAAGAAGACGTAAGACGTAAGTGAACGCTTAAATTTAATTAAATTTATTAATTCCTAGCTGTACTTGAATGACATAAATAACATATGAATCGGCTAGCTTTGCAAATAACAAGTTAAAATTTGTGATTTTTTACCGGATAATGTGATGTATATTTGCATGTCTTTCTTTCTGTTGTCAACATCTATGTCACACATAGTCTTAACACCCACTAAATTACATGATTCGCTATTCATGGTTAAATTAAATTTCAAGTCACAAATTAAAAAAATCCATCACCTTAGATGCCCTTCTTGGTACCCCAATGAACCCCCCCCCCCCCGCGCAACTTATGTTTCACTATGTTTTTGTTTATCTTGGTTTCTAGTGTATGTACTTATGACATTACACACATAATTCACTGAAAATACGAGTTTTCTGATATTTGCCATCTCCAAGTAGGGTCCTTTCTCCAAGAACCTTTGCTGTGGACCTTGAGGATTTTCCATAGTTTGTATTGAAAGGACAAGGCACAACTTCCTTATATGATTTATTTATACGTTCACCCGAAGGTCTGCATTTACATGTTTATTTAAGACATGTCTAGAAATGTAAAACTGAAAGATACTTCTGCTGAGTTGTTTTGTACCCCAATCAGTCATATGTTAACATAATAGAGAGTACAGACAATTGAGATGATTACAGTAATATTTAGAAGTTGGGTTCCAAAGACGATATCTAAACTGATTATTAAAAATGGATTATTTATTTAATTTTAAGTGCTTTTAAATAAGGTATTTTCTGTATTTTTTATGTAGATAAAACAACTTTCTGTCAAAAACGCGTAAACAGGAAGTCGATTGGAAAAAAACAATTTGCATGAAAATCATCGCCATAGGTCCACCGACATTTGTACACTTCAGATTTTAAGAATCAGTTACGGTTTCTGAGTTTATCTGCTAACAAGGGTTTTCGTGTTCGGGCAGATAACTCTGTTACTAAAAATAGATCGGTCTAAAAGCATGAGTCATGTCATCTCCGGATATGACCGATTGATGTTACCAAGTATCGAAATGATACGTCCAGACACTTTTTGGCAAACCTCCGCGGAAGAAGAAAAATAATAATAAAAATAAAAATTAAAGATCAACTGTTCGGTTGAACATTTGAGGGTCTTTCCACATTAATTTTAATTTTGTGTTACGTGATGACATTCAAAATAATCAACTTTTTGCGAAATGTTATAATTTTGCGATGAATATTTAAAAAAAAATTTATTTTGAATTATTTGCTACAGATTGGCATTCTAAGAGAGATAACTCTTATAAAATTTTGATACAACTTTTCACGTAAGATCTTTATTTACTCGTAATTATAAATAGAACATTTTAGGAAGAAAATCATTTCAATATCTTTGAAAATAGCAAAGGTCAAAAACAAGTACGTGAGTTACATGTGAAAAACCAATCCCATTACATATATAATGGGAGATCACTTCTATAAGATGACTTCAAATCCTTATCCGTTAAATGTGACAAAGTTGCTACCTTAAGGGGTCAAGATTTTCCACTCTTTGATTTCCCTGAATTATTAATAGTTAACGAGTTACATGTGAAAAACCAATAAATTACATATATAATGGGAGATAACTCCTATCGGATGACTTCAAATCCTTTTCCTGTAAATGTGAAAAAGTTGCTCCTTTAAAAGATCAACATTTTGCACTCTTAAGTTTCCCTTCGTCATTAATAGTTAATGAGTAACATGTGAAAAACCCATCACTTACATATATAATGGGAGATAACTCCTATAAAATTAAGTCAAATTACTTCGCTCCAAAAGTGACAAAGTTGCGTCTTAATAAGATGAACATTTTACTCTTAATAAGTGTTTATCTATCTTTTACCATTTCAAAGGAGTAGCGGACACAAGCAAATGTCAAAATTTAGAATGTGACCTTGACCTTTGACCTTGTGTCCATTTTCAAGGTCAAAGGTCATGATGGTCAAAAGTGAAGACCCAAGGCCTCTATCTCTTTTAATTCTTGAGATTTGTTGGAATATCACTTGCCCCTTTTTTTAAAGGTAGATAACTCCTAAAAGATGTCGTCAGAACCATTCAATCAATGTGTCCCAAAGTTGCGCAAGGATATAGGACACATTTTGGTAAAGGTTTGATATTGCTATCTGTTTTGGTTTAAGAGGAGTAGCAGGAACAAGCTTTTCAGTAAAAGGGCAGATAACTCCTTAAAGAAAAAGGGTGCGGTCAGTCAGGGTGAACTGCGAAAGCGCAATGGGTAACCGATATATGATATAAAATATCGAAGCGACATGTTGCGAAATGAAAAAAACCAGACATAAGTTTGCAGAAGAAGTGGGAGAAGAATAATAATAATAATTAAAGATCAACTGCTCGGATGAACATTTGAGGGTCTTTCCACATTAATTTTAATTTTGTATTACGTGATGACATTGAAAAAAATCAACTTTTTGCGCAATGTTATAATTTTCCGATATATATTTAAAAAAGAAATTATTTTGTATTATTCAATACAGATTGGCATTCTAAGCGAGATAACTCTAAAAAACTTTTATACAACTTTTCACGGCATGTCTTAATTTGCTCCTAATTAATAATAGAACATTTTAGGAAGAAGATCATTTCAATATCTTTGAAAATAGCAAAGGTCAAAAACTAGAACGTGACCTTGACCCATGCACGTTTTCAAGGTCACAGGGCATGAGGGTCTATGGTGAAGACCCTATCAGTTACATATATAATGGGAGATAACTCCTATTAAATGAAGTCAAATTACTTCGCTCCAAAGTGACAAAGTTGCGTCTTACTAAGACGAACATTTTACTCTCAATAAGTGTTTATCTATCTTCTACCGTTTCAGAGGAGTAGCGCACGCAAGCAAATGTCAAAATTTAGAACGTGACCTTGACCTTTGACCTTGTGTCCATTTTCAAGGTCAAAGGTCAAGATGATCTATGGTGAAGACCCCAGGCCTCTATCTCTTTTAGTTGTTGAGATTTGTTTGAATATCACTTATTACTTTTTTTTAAAGGGAGATAACTGCTAAAAGATGTCGTCAGAACCATTCAATCAATGTGTCCCAAAGTTGCGCAAGGATATAGGACACATTTCGGTAAAGGTTTGGTATTGCTATCTTTTTTGGTTTAGGAGGAGTAGCATGAACAAGCTTTTTAGTAAAAGGGGAGATAACTCCTTCAAGGAAAAGGGTGCGGTCAGTCAGGGTGAACTGCGAAAGCGCAATGGGTAACCGATATCAGATATAAAATATCAAAGCGACATGTCGCGAAATGAAAAAACCAGACATAAGTTTGCGCATGAAGAGGGAGAATAATAATAATTAAAGATCAACTGTTCAGTTGAACATTTGAGGGTCTTCCCACCTTTAATTTAAATAGGCGTTAAACGTCAAACAAGAGGCCCCAGAGGGTAGAACATATATAACATCGTAATATACCCGTATTTCATCCCCCCCTTCCCACCGGTTTACTTTTCTATTGTTTCTAGAACGTTCTAATTAAAAACAAATAGAAAAAATTTGAATAAAAAAAAGGGCCCGGCCCCCACCCAGGGCCAGCATGTTTTATTATTTTTAACATGCTGGCCCTGGGTGGGGATCCGGGCCCTTTTTGGTTTCATAGTTTTATATGCAACTATGATTATATAAAAACCGGGAACCAGTTTTTTGTTTATTTGTTTGTTTGTTTTTCTGTTTTCACTGTATGTTTTGTTTTTTATTGAGTTTTCTTTACTTGTAGGTGAAGAGAAATAGATTTATGGTAAAAGACAAAGAAATGAACTAGCTGGAGTCACGTGACATTGTTATATAATATCATGGAGATATTTTTTTTTCACTACAGGCAGTTACCATGGTCCTGAACAGACCTGTATATGACATGATGAACGATCTTTAATCTCAGTGATTGTTTATTTCAGGACGACACGGATTATTTTTAACGGAGCATGCCGACAATTATTAGAAGACGTTTTCGCTTTATTTCAGAGGAATTTCACACTGTAAAATAAGGACACGAGGCCCGTAGCAGACGATGGAATACACAAAAAAAGTGACGTCGGAAATTGTTTCAATTTGATATTTTTTCAGGTAAAATTCAGTTCGGACAGTTAGAACAACTTGTTGACACACGATTTACACTGTCATTCACTGGCGATGGCTGAAACGGACATCACGACAGACGAAATTTACGTGGCTGGGGGAGGGGGTGGTCACGTGTTTCAATGTGGGATTTTAAGGATTTATTGACTCGTACACGTTACGGAAAGACATTTTTAGACTGAAATCGACATTCAAAAGCGATTGGCGAGGGTTTCAAACAGCTGGGATGCATCGTTTTTCGGGAAATTACGATTTTTACAGAAAAAACTGGTGTTGGACTTGCACGACTTGCTACTTTTTACTGGTTGCGCCCAACGATTTTCTACCTATCGACAATTCGAGGACATCGATACCAGGTGGAATTGGCCTCCATTTTATTGTACCATTTTGTGTGCCTAAGGAGGAGATGTGGACACAACGTTTTTGTGGGTGGCCCCTGCCACGCCCTCATTTTTGACCGGACGTGCTAACAAGGTGGACGGGAGACAGCCCATGGGGTATCCAGCAAATCGACAAATTTTCAGCGGGATCGGATAAGAAACTTTTTTGCATCACGAAATTGAATTTTTGATCGGAAGAAAATTATTAATATTAAAGATCAACTGTTCGGTTGAACATTTGAGGGTCTTTCCACATTAATTTTAGTTTTGTATTACATTTAAAATAATCAACTTTTTGCGAAATGTTATAATTTTGTGATAAACATTTAAAAAAGCAATTATTTTGTATTATTTGCTACAAATTTGCATTCTAAGAGAGATAACTCTTATAAAATTTTGATACAACTTTTCACGGCATGTCTTAATTTACTCGTAATTATTAATAGAACATTTTATGAAGAAAATCATTTCAATATCTTTAAAAATAGCGAAAGTCAAAAACTAGTACGCGACCTTGACCCATGCAAGTTTTCAAGGTCAAATGGCATTGAGGTCTATGGTGAAGACCCCATGCCTCTATCATTAATAGTTAATGAGTTACATCTGAAAAACTAATAAGTTACATATATAATGGGAGATAACTCCTATAAAATGAAGTCAAATCCGTTTACTGCAAATTTAAAAAAGTTGCTACTTTAAAAGACCAACATTTTGCACTCTTTAGTTTCCCTTTACCATTAATAGTTAATGAGTAACATGTGACTAACCAATAAGTTACATATATAATGGGAGATAACTCCTATAAAACGAAGTCAAATCATTTCCTTGTAAATGTAACAAAGTTGCTCCTATAAGAGATCAACATTTTGCACTCTTTAGTTTCCCTCTATCATTAATAGTTAATGAATTACATGTGAAAAACCAATAAGTTACATATATAATGGGAGATAACTCCTCTAAGATGACTTCAAATCCTTATCCGTTACATGTGACAAAGTTGCTCCTTTGAGATATCAACATTTTGCATTCTTTCGTTTCCTTGTATTATTAATAGTTAATGAGTTACATGTGAAAAACCAATAAATTACAGATATAATGGGAGATAACTCCTATAAAATGAAGTCAAATCCTTTCCCTGTAATGTAACAAAGTTGCTCCTTTAAGAGATCAACATTTTGCACTATTTACTTTCCCTCTATCATTAATAGTTAATGAGTACCATGTGAAAAACCAATCAGTTACATATATAATGGGAGATAACTCCTATAAAATGAAGTCATATCCGTTTACTGCAAATGTAAAAAAGTTGCTACTTTAAAAGGACAACATTTTGCACTCTTTAGTTTCCCTTTATCATTAATAGTTAATGAGTAACATGTAAAAAACCAATAAGTTACATATATAATGGGAGATAACTCCTATAAAATGAAGTCAAATCCTTTCCCTGTAATGTAACAAAGTTGCTCCTTTAAGAGATCACCATTTTGCACTCTTTACTTTCCCTCTATCATTAATAGTTAATGAGTACGATGTGAAAAACCAATCAGTTACATATATAATGGGAGATAACTCCTGTAAAATGAGGTCAAATTACTTCCCTCCAAATGTGAAAAAGTTGCGTCTTAATAAGACGAAGATTTTACTTTCAATAAGTGTTTATCTATCTTTGACCGTTTCAAAGGAGAAGCGGACACAAACAAATGTCAAAATTTCGAACGTGACCTTGACCTTTGACCTTGTGTCCATTTTCAAGGTCAAAGGTCATGATGGTCTAAATGAAGACCCCAGGCCTCTATCTCTGTTAGTTGCTGAGATTTGTTTCAATATCACTTACTACTTTTATTTAAAGGGAGATAACTCCTATAAGATGTCGTCAGAACCCTTCAATCAATCTGTCCCAAAGTTGCGCAAGGATATAGGACACATTTTGGTAAAGGTTTGGTATTGCTATCTTTTGTGGTTTAGGAGGAGTAGGAAGAACAAGTTTTAGTAATAGGGGAGATAACTCCTTAAAGGAAAAGGGTGCGGTCAGTCAGGCTGAACTGCGAAAGCGCAATTGGGTAACCGACATCAGATATAAAATATCAAAGTGACATGTCGCGAAGTGAAAAAACCAGACATCAAAATAACTTGGTGGAAGAAAAGAGAAAATAACAATAATAATAATTAAAGATCAACTGTTCGGTTGAACATTTGAGGGTCTTTCCACATTAATTAAAATTTTGTATTACATGATGACATTTAAAATAATCATCTTTTTACACAACGTCATAACTTTGCTATAAATATTTAAAAAAATTATTTTGAATTATTTGCTACAGATTGGCATTCTAAGAGAGATAACTCTGATAAAAGTTTGATTCAACTTTTCACGCCATGTATTAATTTACTCGTAATTATTAACAGAACATTTTAGGACGAAAATAATTTCAATATCTTTAAAATTGGCAAAGGTCAAAAACTAGTATGTGACCTTGACCCATACAAGTTTTCAAGGTCAAAGGGCATGAGGGTCTATGGTGAAGACCCCATGCCTCTATCATTAATAGTTAATGAGTTACATGTGAAAAACCAATAAGTTACGTATATAATGGGAGATAACTCCTATAAGATGTCTTCAAATCTCTTTTTTATAATGTGACAAGGTTGCTCCTTTAAGAGATCAACATTTTGCACTCTTTAGTTTCCCTCTATCATTAAAAATTAATGAGTTACAAGTGAAAAACCAATAACTTACATATATAATGGGAGATAACTCCTACAATATGAAGTCAAACCTTTTCCTGTAAATGTGACAAAGTTGCTCCTTTAAAACTTCAACATTTTGCACTGTTTAGTTCCCCTTTATCATTAATAGTTAATGAGTTACATGTCAAAAACCAATAAGTTACATAGGTAATGGGAAATAACTCCTATAAGATGACTTCAAATCCTTTTCATGTAAATGTTACGTTGTAACATTAAGGGGTTCCACTCTTTGATTTCCCTGTAGTATTAATCGGTAATGAGTTGCATGTGAAAAACCAATAAATTACATATATAATGGGAGATAACTCCTATAAGATGACTTCAAATCCTTTCCCTGCAATTGTGACAAAGTTTCTCCTTTAAGAGATCAACATTTGGCACTATTTGGTTTCCCTCAATCATTAATAGTTAATGAGTACCATGTGAAAAACCAATCAGTTACATATAAAATGGGAGATAACTCATATAAAATGAAGTCAAATCCGTTTACTGCAAATGTAAAAACGTTGCTCCTTTAAAAGACCAACATTTTGCACTCTTTAGTTCCCTTTATAATTAATAGTTAATGAGTAACATGTAAAAAACCAATCAGTTACATATATAATGGAGATAACTCTTATAAAATGAAGTCAAATCCTTTCCCTGTAAATGTAACAAAGTTGCTCCGTTAAAAGATCAACATTTTGCACTCTTTAGTTTCCCTCTATCATTAATAGTTAATGAGTACCATGTGAAAAACCAATCAGTTACATATATAATGGCAGATAACTCCTATAAAATGAAGTCAAATCCGTTTACTGCAAATGTACAAAAGTTGCTACTTTAAAAGACCAACATTTTGCACTCTTTAGTTTCCCTTTATCTTTAACAGTTTATGAGAAACATGTAAAAAACCAATAAGTTACATATATAATGGGAGATAACTCCTATAAAATGAAGTCAAATACTTTCCCTGTAAATGTAACAAAGTTGCTCCTTTAAGAGATCAACATTTTTCACTCTTTAGTTTCCCTCTATCATTAATAGTTAATGAGTACCATGTGAAAACCAGTCAGTTACATATATAATGGGAGATAACTCCTATAAAATGAAGTCAAATCCGTTTACTGGATATATAAAAAAGTTGCTCCTTTAAAAAACCAACATTTTGCACTCTTTAGTTTCCTTCTATCATTAATAGTTAATGAGTACAATGTGAAAAACCAATAAGTTACATATATAATGGGAGATAACTCCTATAAAATGAAGTCAAATCCGTTTACTGCAAAGGTACAAAAGTTGCTACTTTAAAAGTCCAACATTTTGCACTCTTTAGTTTCCTTTTATCATTAACAGTTAATGAGAAACATGTAAAAGACCAATAAGTTACATATATAATGGGAGATAACTCCTATAAAATGAAGTCAAATCCGTTTACTGCAAATTTAAAAAAGTTGCTACTTTAAAAGACCAACATTTTGCACTCTTTAGTTTCCCTTTACCATTAATAGTTAATGAGTAACATGTGACTAACCAATAAGTTACATATATAATGGGAGATAACTCCTATAAAACGAAGTCAAATCATTTCCTTGTAAATGTAACAAAGTTGCTCCTATAAGAGATCAACATTTTGCACTCTTTAGTTTCCCTCTATCATTAATAGTTAATGAATTACATGTGAAAAACCAATAAGTTACATATATAATGGGAGATAACTCCTCTAAGATGACTTCAAATCCTTATCCGTTACATGTGACAAAGTTGCTCCTTTGAGATATCAACATTTTGCATCCTTTCGTTTCCTTGTATTATTAATAGTTAATGAGTTACATGTGAAAAACCAATAAATTACATATATAATGGGAGATAACTCCTATAAAATGAAGTCAAATCCTTTCCCTGTAATGTAACAAAGTTGCTCCTTTAAGAGATCAACATTTTGCACTATTTACTTTCCCTCTATCATTAATAGTTAATGAGTACCATGTGAAAAACCAATCAGTTACATATATAATGGGAGATAACTCCTATAAAATGAAGTCATATCCGTTTACTGCAAATGTAAAAAAGTTGCTACTTTAAAAGGACAACATTTTGCACTCTTTAGTTTCCCTTTATCATTAATAGTTAATGAGTAACATGTAAAAAACCAATAAGTTACATATATAATGGGAGATAACTCCTATAAAATGAAGTCAAATCCTTTCCCTGTAAATGTAACAAAGTTGCTCCTTTAAGAGATCACCATTTTGCACTCTTTACTTTCCCTCTATCATTAATAGTTAATGAGTACCATGTGAAAAACCAATCAGTTACATATATAATGGCAGATAACTCCTATAAAATGAAGTCAAATCCGTTTACTGCAAATGTACAAAAGTTGCTACTTTAAAAGACCAACATTTTGCACTCTTTAGTTTCCCTTTATCTTTAACAGTTTATGAGAAACATGTAAAAAACCAATAAGTTACATATATAATGGGAGATAACTCCTATAAAATGAAGTCAAATACTTTCCCTGTAAATGTAACAAAGTTGCTCCTTTAAGAGATCAACATTTTGCACTATTTACTTTCCCTCTATCATTAATAGTTAATGAGTACCATGTGAAAAACCAATCAGTTACATATATAATGGGAGATAACTCCTATAAAATGAAGTCATATCCGTTTACTGCAAATGTAAAAAAGTTGCTACTTTAAAAGGACAACATTTTGCACTCTTTAGTTTCCCTTTATCATTAATAGTTAATGAGTAACATGTAAAAAACCAATAAGTTACATATATAATGGGAGATAACTCCTATAAAATGAAGTCAAATCCTTTCCCTGTAATGTAACAAAGTTGCTCCTTTAAGAGATCACCATTTTGCACTCTTTACTTTCCCTCTATCATTAATAGTTAATGAGTACGATGTGAAAAACCAATCAGTTACATATATAATGGGAGATAACTCCTGTAAAATGAGGTCAAATTACTTCCCTCCAAATGTGAAAAAGTTGCGTCTTAATAAGACGAAGATTTTACTTTCAATAAGTGTTTATCTATCTTTGATCGTTTCAAAGGAGAAGCGGACACAAACAAATGTCAAAATTTCGAACGTGACCTTGACCTTTGACCTTGTGTCCATTTTCAAGGTCAAAGGTCATGATGGTCTAAATGAAGACCCCAGGCCTCTATCTCTGTTAGTTGCTGAGATTTGTTTCAATATCACTTACTACTTTTATTTAAAGGGAGATAACTCCTATAAGATGTCGTCAGAACCCTTCAATCAATCTGTCCCAAAGTTGCGCAAGGATATAGGACACATTTTGGTAAAGGTTTGGTATTGCTATCTTTTGTGGTTTAGGAGGAGTAGGAAGAACAAGTTTTAGTAATAGGGGAGATAACTCCTTAAAGGAAAAGGGTGCGGTCAGTCAGGCTGAACTGCGAAAGCGCAATTGGGTAACCGACATCAGATATAAAATATCAAAGTGACATGTCGCGAAGTGAAAAAACCAGACATCAAAATAACTTGGTGGAAGAAAAGAGAAAATAACAATAATAATAAATATAGGTTCAATCGTTCTAAAGAACGATTAATAGGCTTTCCACTTCAAAAGAAGACCTTAAATAAATGACCTTGAAGCCAAAAAGCTAAGAAACATACGTTATTTGTCAATACCAATTAATAAGAACAAAAATTATTAAAAAACTATTTAGATATCTTTAAAAATAAGAAAGGTCATTAAATAGGACGTAAGAAAACTTGAATGACCTTGACAACTGATCTTTTAATCTACGTAAATATTACTTATAGGAAATAGCATTAAAAGAATAAGCCATTCAAAATACATAGTACCATGAAAAACATTTATAAAGGACTTTGACCTTGACTTTCACAGCATGACCTTGACCATGCTGAAGGTCAACAGTGATCAACATTGAAGATTTTATGCCAATATCTCTTAAAGTCATTAAGATATGACTACTTATAATATATACACAAAATTAGAAAATGACCTTGACCTTTGACCTTGTATTTGTTTTCAAGGTCAAGGGTCCTAATGATCCATAGTGAAGACCCCATGCCTCTACTATCAATAGTTGATAAGTAATTAACTAAAAACTAATTATCAATGGTTGTAATGAGGGATAACTCCTATAAGATGAAGCCGGATCCTTTCCCTTTAATAGAAAAAAGTTGCGCCTTTATGAGACCAACATTTTATCCATTATAACTTATAGCCTATCTTTTACCGTTTCAAAGTAATAGCGATGACAAGACAATGCCAAAATTTCAAACGTGACCTTGACCTTTGACCTTGTGTCCATTTTCAAGGCCAAGGTCAATGATGACCAATGATATAAGGTTTCATATATATATCTGTTATAGTTACTGAGATAAAGTGATATAATGCAATTCACAATACATTTTATTGGTCTAGGGGAGATAACTCTTATAAAAATGTCAAATAAAAAAGTGACGATTCAAGATCTCAATATGATACACATTTTGGTAAAGGTTTCAGTTCTCTATCTATTATAGTAAAGGAGGAGATCTGCACACAACAAAGGGTCAAAAATTAGAACATGACCTTGACCTTTGACCTTGTGACCTTTTTCAAGGTCAAGGTCAATGATGACCAACTGTGAAATATCTAGTCTTTATCACCTCTGGTTCATGAGTTACAATGGTACAAAATGTACTTTCAATAAATAAGGGGAAATAACTCCTACAAGGAGTCGTCAAAATACTTTGCGCGATATGTAACAAATTGTCGCAATCCATAGCTGACCATTTTGCAACAACTTTTATTGCGAAATCTTTTACGGTTTCATAGTTTATCTGCACACAAGCTTTTCTGTAACAGGGGAGATAACTCCGTAAAGAACAAGTGTTCGGTGTGCCAGGGTCAACTGCGAAAGCGTAATGTCTAATACATTCATAGTACAAAATGTCTTTACGATATGTCGCGAAACAAAATTTATAATGGGAAAAAAAAGTTGGCGGAAAAACAATAAGAATAATAATAAATATAGGTTCAATCGTTCTAAAGAACGATTAATAGGCTTTCCACTTCAAAAGAAGACCTTAAATAAATGACCTTGAAACCAAAAAGCTAAGAAACATACGTAATTTGTCTATAGCAATTAATAAGAATAAAAATTATTAAAAAACTATTAAGATATCTTTAAAAATAAGAAAGGTCATTAAATAGGACGTAAGAAAACTTGAATGACCTTGACAACTGATCTTTTAATCTACGTAAATATTACTTATAGGCAATAGCATTAAAAGAATAAGCCATTCAAAATACATAGTACCATGAAAAACATTATAAAGGACTTTGACCTTGACTTTTACAGCATGACCTTGACCATGCTGAAGGTCAACAGTGATCAACATTGAAGATTTTATGCCAATATCTCTTAAAGTCATTAAGATATGACTACTTATAATATATACAAAAAATTAGAAAATGACCTTGACCTTTGACCTTGTATTTGTTTTCAAGGTCAAGGGTCCTAATGATCCATAGTGAAGACCCCATGCCTCTACTATCAATAGTTGATAAGTAATTAATGAAAAACTAATTATCAATGGTTGTAATGGGGGATAACTCCTATAAGATGAAGCCGGATCCTTTCCCTTTAATAGGAAAAAGTTGCGCCTTTATGAGACCAACATTTTATTCATTATAACTTATAGCCTATCTTTTACCGTTTCAAAGTAATAGCGATGACAAGACAATGCCAAAATTTCAAACGTGACCTTGACCTTTGACCTTGTGTCCATTTTCAAGGTCAAGGTCAATGATGAACAATGATATAAGGTTTCATATATATATCTGTTATAGTTACTGAGATATAGTGATATAATGCAATTCACAATACATTTTATTGGTCTAAGGGAGATAACTCTTATAAAAATGTCAAATAAAAAAAGTGACGATTCAAGATCTCAATATGATACACATTTTGGTAAAGGTTTCAGTTCTCTATCTATTATAGTAAAGGAGGAGATCTGCACACAACCAAGTGTCAAAAATTAGAACATGACCTTGACCTTTGACCTTGTGACCTTTTTCAAGGTCAAGGTCAATGATGACCAACTGTGAAATATCTAGTCTATATCACCTCTGGTTCATGAGTTACAATGGTACAAATTGTACTTCCAATAAATAAGGGGAAATAACTCCTACAAGGAGTCGTCAAAATACTTTGCGCGATATGTAACAAATTGTCGCAATCCATAGCTGACCATTTTGCAACAACTTTTATTGCGAAATCTTTTACGGTTTCATAGTTTATCTGCACACAAGCTTTTCTGTAACAGGGGAGATAACTCCGTAAAGAACAAGTGTTCGGTGTGCCAGGGTTAACTGCGAAAGCGTAATGTCTAATACATTCATAGTACAAAATGTCTTTACGACATGTCGCGAAACAAAATTTATAATGGGAAAAAAAAGTTGGCGGAAAAACAATAAGAATAATAATAATAATGAAAAGTCATTTGTTCAAAGAACAAATGTGAGGTCTTTCCCGGCATTTTCTTAGTGTTATGGCTAGGTATATGGTTGCTAATTTTGAAAATTGCTGCCTATAACCATTGGACTTTGGTCCTAAAACGAAGGGCTTGTTGAGACGGTCACAAAAAACCTATGTTCACTATATTATCTCTGATGGTTTAAAAGTTATAAGCCATAAACTGATGAGCCGAAACCGCAAAGGCCATAACTTGATAACGATTTGTCGCACAGTTTTCAATAATTTAAATCAAATGTAGATCTCAATGAGAGGAACATTTTTCTGATATAATGTCTGCTTAATATCTTTATGGTTTTTGAGTTATTTCGAAAACAAAATTTAGCCGAAACCTGTCAAGGGCCATAACCTCTAAAACGGTTTGTCGCACAGTTTTTAAACCTGTGTATCAAATGTAGATCTCAATGAGAGGGACATTTTTTTGATATATTGTCTGCTTCAATTTTTTCTGGTTTTTGAGTTATTTCGAAAACAAAATTTAACCGAAACCTGTCCAGGGCCATAACCTCTAAAACGGTTTGTCGCACAGTTTTCGAACCTATATATCAAATGTAGATCTCAATGAGAGGAACATTTTTCTGATATATTGTCTGCTTCAATTTTTTATGGTTTTTGAGTTATTTCGTAAAATAATTTAGCCGAAACCTGTCAAGGGCCATAACCTCTAAAACGGTTTGTCGCACAGTTTTTGAACATGTACATCAAATGTAGATCTCAATAAGAGGAACATTTTTCTGATATATTGTCTGCTTCAATTTTTTATGGTTTTTGAGTTATTTCGAAAACAATATTTAGCCGAAACCTGTCAAGGGCCATAACCTCTAAAACGGTTTGTCGTACAGTTTTCGAACATGATATCAAATGTAGATCTCAATGAGAGGAACATTTTTCTCATATATTGTCTGCTTCAATTTTGTATGGTTTTTGAGTTATTTCGAAAAAAAATTTTAGCCGAAACCTGTCAAGGGCCATAACCTCTAAAACTATTTGCCGCACAGTTTTCAAACCTTATATCAAATGTAGATCTCAATAAGGGGAACATTTTTCTCATATATTGTCTGCTTCAATTTTTTATGGTTTTTGAGTTATATTGAAAACCAAATTTCAATGGCGGCCATTTTGAAAATGGTGGACCAAAAAAATTTTTTGATCCGATACATGTAATTAGGACCCTCATATCTACTTGGAAACCAAGTTTTGTGTAAATCCGACAATTTTGACTTTTTCGACAAACTTCGCGTCAAAATCGCGTAAACAGGAAGTGGATCAAAGAATGTTTTTTTGCATGACAAATCATGGCCATAAGACAGACAACATTTTCCCCACTTTAGATTTTTGATATCTGTCATGGTTTCTGAGTTTATCTGAACACAAGGGTAAACAGTGTTTGGGGGGATAACTCCGTTTCTAAAAATAGATCGGTGTAGCAGGGTGACTCAGGTCGAGCGCAGGTAGTGTCGGTTAAGTGTGCCAAGTTTCAAAGCGATACGTCAAGACACTTTTTTGACATCTGTGGCAGAAAAAAAAAATAATAATAATAATAATCATACGAAACACAGTAAGGTGTTTCCCTTGGAAAGGGGAAAGACCTTAATAATAATAATAAGAAACAGACTAATAACAATAAGTCTTTCCACTGGAAAGTGGAAAGCCTTAATAATAATAATAATAAGAAACAGACTAATAACAATAAGTCTTTCCACTGGAAAGTGGAAAGCCTTAATTAAAGATCAACTGTTCGGTTGAACATTTGAGGGTCTTTCCACATTAATTAAAATTTGGTATTACATGATGACATTTAAAATAATCATCTTTTTACACAACGTCATAACTTTGCTATAAATATTTAAAAAAATTATTTTGAATTATTTGCTACAGATTGGCATTCTAAGAGAGATAACTCTGATAAAAGTTTGATTCAACTTTTCACGCCATGTATTAATTTACTCGTAATTATTAACAGAACATTTTAGGACGAAAATAATTTCAATATCTTTAAAATTGGCAAAGGTCAAAAACTAGTATGTGACCTTGACCCATACAAGTTTTCAAGGTCAAAGGGCATGAGGGTCTATGGTGAAGACCCCATGCCTCTATCATTAATAGTTAATGAGTTACATGTGAAAAACCAATAAGTTACGTATATAATGGGAGATAACTCCTATAAGATGTCTTCAAATCTCTTTTTTATAATGTGACAAGGTTGCTCCTTTAAGAGATCAACATTTTGCACTCTTTAGTTTCCCTCTATCATTAAAAATTAATGAGTTACAAGTGAAAAACCAATAACTTACATATATAATGGGAGATAACTCCTACAATATGAAGTCAAACCTTTTCCTGTAAATGTGACAAAGTTGCTCCTTTACAACTTCAACATTTTGCACTGTTTAGTTCCCCTTTATCATTAATAGTTAATGAGTTACATGTCAAAAACCAATAAGTTACATAGGTAATGGGAAATAACTTTCAAATCCTTTTCATGTAAATGTTACGTTGTAACATTAAGGGGTTCCACTCTTTGATTTCCCTGTAGTATTAATCGGTAATGAGTTGCATGTGAAAAACCAATAAATTACATATATAATGGGAGATAACTCCTATAAGATGACTTCAAATCCTTTCCCTGCAATTGTGACAAAGTTTCTCCTTTAAGAGATCAACATTTGGCACTATTTGGTTTCCCTCAATCATTAATAGTTAATGAGTACCATGTGAAAAACCAATCAGTTACATATAAAATGGGAGATAACTCCTATAAAATGAAGTCAAATCCGTTTACTGCAAATGTAAAAACGTTGCTCCTTTAAAAGACCAACATTTTGCACTCTTTAGTTCCCTTTATAATTAATACTTAATGAGTAACATGTAAAAAACCAATCAGTTACATATATAATGGAGATAACTCTTATAAAATGAAGTCAAATCCTTTCCCTGTAAATGTAACAAAGTTGCTCCGTTAAAAGATCAACATTTTGCACTCTTTAGTTTCCCTCTATCATTAATAGTTAATGAGTACCATGTGAAAAACCAATCAGTTACATATATAATGGCAGATAACTCCTATAAAATGAAGTCAAATCCGTTTACTGCAAATGTAAAAACGTTGCTCCTTTAAAAGACCAACATTTTGCACTCTTTAGTTCCCTTTATAATTAATAGTTAATGAGTAACATGTAAAAAACCAATCAGTTACATATATAATGGAGATAACTCTTATAAAATGAAGTCAAATCCTTTCCCTGTAAATGTAACAAAGTTGCTCCGTTAAAAGATCAACATTTTGCACTCTTTAGTTTCCCTCTATCATTAATAGTTAATGAGTACCATGTGAAAAACCAATCAGTTACATATATAATGGCAGATAACTCCTATAAAATGAAGTCAAATCCGTTTACTGCAAATGTACAAAAGTTGCTACTTTAAAAGACCAACATTTTGCACTCTTTAGTTTCCCTTTATCTTTAACAGTTTATGAGAAACATGTAAAAAACCAATAAGTTACATATATAATGGGAGATAACTCCTATAAAATGAAGTCAAATACTTTCCATGTAAATGTAACAAAGTTGCTCCTTTAAGAGATCAACATTTTTCAGTCTTTAGTTCCTCTATCATTAATAGTTAATGAGTACCATGTGAAAACCAGTCAGTTACATATATAATGGGAGATAACTCCTATAAAATGAAGTCAAATCCGTTTACTGGATATATAAAAAAGTTGCTCCTTTAAAAAACCAACATTTTGCACTCTTTAGTTTCCTTCTATCATTAATAGTTAATGAGTACAATGTGAAAAACCAATAAGTTACATATATAATGGGAGATAACTCCTATAAAATGAAGTCAAATCCGTTTACTGCAAAGGTACAAAATTGCTACTTTAAAAGACCAACATTTTGCACTCTTTAGTTTCCTTTTATCATTAACAGTTAATGAGAAACATGTAAAAGACCAATAAGTTACATATATAATGGGAGATAACTCCTATAAAATGAAGTCAAATCCTTTCGCTGTAAATGTAACAAAGTTGCTCCTTTAAGAGCTCAACATTTTTCACTCTTTAGTTTCCCTCTATCATTAATAGTTTATGAGTACCATGTGAAAAACCAATAAGTTACATATATAATGGGAGATAACTCCTATAAAATTAAGTCAAATCCGTTTACTGCAAAGGTAAAAAAAGTTGCTCCTTTAAAAGATCAACATTTTGCACTCTTTAGTTTCCCTTTATCATTAATAGTTAATGAGTAACATGTAAAAACTAATAAGTTACATATATAATGGGATATAACTCCTATAAAATGATGTCAAATCCGTTTACTGCAAATGTGAAAAAGTTGCTCCTTTAAGAGACCAACATTTTGCACTCTTTAGTTTCCCTATATCATGAATAGTTAATGAGTAACATGTGAAAAACCAATAAGTAACATGTATAATGGGAGATAACTCCTATAAAATGAAGTCAAATTACTTCCTTCTAAATGTGACAAAGTTGCGTCTTAATAAGACGAAGATTTTACTCTCAATAAGTGTTTGTCTATCTTTTACCGTTTCAAAGGACTAGCGGACACAAGCAAATGTCAAAATTTAGAACGTGACCTTGACCTTTGACCTTGTGTCCATTTTCAAGTTCAAAGATAATGATGGTCTAAAGTGAATACCCCAGGCCTCTATCTCTTTTAGTTGTTGAGATTTTTTGAATATCACTGCCTACTTTTATTTAAAGGGAGATAACTCCTATAAGATGTCGTCAGAACCCTTCAATCAATGTGTCCCAAAGTTGCGCAAGGATATAGGACACATTTTGGTAAAGGTTTGGTATTGCTATCGTTTGTGGTTTAGGAGGAGTAGCAGGAACAAGTTTTAGTAATAGGGGAAATAACTCCTTAAAGGAAAAGGGTGCGGTCAGTCAGGCTGAACTGCGAAAGCGCAATTGGGTAACCGACATCAGATATAAAATATCAAAGTGACATGTCGCGAAGTGAAAAAACCAGACATCAAAATAACTTGGTGGAAGAAAAGAGAAAATAACAATAATAATAATTAAAGATCAACTGTTCGGTTGAACATTTGAGGGTCTTTCCACATTAATTAAAATTTTGTATTACATGATGACATTTAAAGTAATCATCTTTTTACAGAATGTCAGAACTTTGCTATAAATATTTAAAAAAATTATTTTGAATTATTTGCTACAGATTGGCATTCTAAGAGAGATAACTGTGATAAAAGTTTGATTCAACTTTTCACGCCATGTATTAATTTAATCGTAATTATTAACAGAACATTTTAGGACGAAAATAATTTCAATATCTTTAAAATTGGCAAAGGTCAAAAACTAGTATGTGACCTTGACCCATACAAGTTTTCAAGGTCAAAGGGCATGAGGGTCTATGGTGAAGACCCCATGCCTCTATCATTAATAGTTAATGAGTTACATGTGAAAAACCAATAAGTTACATATATAATGGGAGATAACTCCTATAAGATGTCTTCAAATCTCTTTTCTATAATGTGACAAGGTTGCTCCTTTAAGAGATCAACATTTTGCACTCTTTGGTTTCCCGCTATCATTAAAAATTAATGAGTTACAAGTGAAAAACCAATAACTTACATATATAATGGGAGATAACTCCTACAATATGAAGTCAAACCTTTTCCTGTAAATGTGACAAAGTTGCTCCTTTAAACCTTCAACATTTTGCACTGTTTAGTTCCCCTTTATCATTAATAGTTAATGAGTTACATGTCAAAAACCAATAAGTTACATAGGTAATGGGAAATAACTCCTATAAGATGACTTCAAATCCTTTTCATGTAAATGTTACAAAGTTGTAACATTAAGGGGTTCCACTCTTTGATTTCCCTGTAGTATTAATCGGTAATGAGTTGCATGTGAAAAACCAATAAATTACATATATAATGGGAGATAACGCCTATAAGATGACTTCAAATCCTTTTCCTGCAATTGTGACAAAGTTTCTCCTTTAAGAGATCAACATTTGGCACTATTTGGTTTCCCTCAATCATTAATAGTTAATGAGTACCATGTGAAAAACCAATCAGTTACATATAAAATGGGAGATAACTCCTATAAAATGAAGTCAAATCCGTTTACTGCAATGTAAAAACGTTGCTCCTTTAAAAGACCAACATTTTGCACTCTTTAGTTCCCTTTATAATTAATAGTTAATGAGTAACATGTAAAAAACCAATCAGTTACATATATAATGGAGATAACTCTTATAAAATGAAGTCAAATCCTTTCCCTGTAAATGTAACAAAGTTGCTCCGTTAAAAGATCAACATTTCGCACTCTTTAGTTTCCCTCTATCATTAATAGTTAATGAGTACCATGTGAAAAACCAATCAGTTACATATATAATGGCAGATAACTCCTATAAAATGAAGTCAAATCCGTTTACTGCAAATGTACAAAAGTTGCTACTTTAAAAGACCAACATTTTGCACTCTTTAGTTTCCCTTTATCTTTAACAGTTTATGAGAAACATGTAAAAAACCAATAAGTTACATATATAATGGGAGATAACTCCTATAAAATGAAGTCAAATACTTTCCCTGTAAATGTAACAAAATTGCTCCTTTAAGAGATCAACATTTTTCACTCTTTAGTTTCCCTCTATCATTAATAGTTAATGAGTACCATGTGAAAACCAGTCAGTTACATATATAATGGGAGATAACTCCTATAAAATGAAGTCAAATCCGTTTACTGGATATATAAAAAAGTTGCTCCTTTAAAAAACCAACATTTTGCACTCTTTAGTTTCCTTCTATCGTTAATAGTTAATCAGTTACATGTGAAAAACCAATAAGTTACATATATAATGGGAGAAAACTCCTATAAGATGACTTAAAATCCTTTTTCTGTAATATGACAAAGTTGCTCCTTTAAAAGATCAACATTTTGCACTCTTTAGTTTCCTTTTATCATTTATAGTTAATGAGTTACTTGTGAAAAACCAATAAGTTACATTTATAATGGCAGATAACTCCTATAAAATGAAGTCAAATCCTTTTCCTGTGAATGTAACAAAGTTGCTCCTTTAAGAGATCATCATTATGCATTGTTAGGTTCCCTTTATTATTAATAGTTAATGAGTACCATGTGAAAACCAGTCAGTTACATATATAATGGGAGATAACTCCTATAAAATGAAGTCAAATCCGTTTACTGGATATATAAAAAAGTTGCTCCTTTAAAAAACCAACATTTTGCACTCTTTAGTTTCCCTCTATCATTAAAAGTTAATGAGAACCAATTGAAAAACCAATCAGTTACATATATAATGGGACATAACTCCTATAAAATGATGTCAAATCCGTTTACTGCAAATGTAAAAAAGTTGCTCCTTTAAAAGATCAACATTTTGCAGCCTGTAGTTTCCTTTTATCATTAATAGTTAATGAGTTACTTGTGAAAAACCAATAAGTTACATATATAATTGGAGATAACTCCTATAAAATGAAGTCAAATCCTTTTCCTGGAAATGTAACAAAGTTTCTCCTTTAAGAGATCATCATTATGCATTGTTAGGTTCCCTTTATTATTAACAGTTAATGAGTAACAAGTGAAAAACTAATAAGTTACATATATAATTGGAGATAACTCCTATCAAATGAAGTCAAATCCTTTCCCTGTAAATGTAACAAAGTTGCTCCTTTAAGAGATCAACATTTTGCACTCTTTAGTTTCACTCTATCATCAATAGGTAATGAGAACCAAGTGAAAAACCAATCAGCTCCATATATAATGAGAGATAACTCCTATAAAATGAAGTCAAATTCGTTTACCGCAAATATAAAAAAAGTTGCTCCTTTAAAAGACCAACATTTTGCACGCTTGGGTTTCTCTTTATCATTAATAGTTAATGAGAAACATGTAAAAAACTAATAAATTACATATATAATGGGAGATAAGAGTTTATGAGTACCATATGAAAAACCAATCAGTTACAGATAATGGGAGATAACTCCTATAAAATGAAGTCAAATCCGTTTACTGCAATGTAAAAAAGTTGCTCCTTTAAAAGACCAACATTTTGCACTCTTTAGTTTCCCTATATCATTACTAGTTAATGAGTAACATGTGAAAAACCAATAAGTTACATATATAATGGGAAATAACTCCTATAAAATGAAGTCAAATTACTTCCTTCCAAATGTGAATGCGTAATGTCTCATACATCCATAGTACAAAATGTCTTTATGACATGTCGCAAAACAAAATTTATAATGGAGTAACAAAACTTTAAAAAAATAAGAATAATAAGAAACAGACAAATAACAGTAAGTCTTTCCACTCGGAAAGTGGAAAGCCTTAATAATAAATATAGGTTCAATCGTTCTAAAGAACGATTAATAGGCTTTCCACTTCAAAAGAAGACCTTAAAGAAATGACCTTGAAACCAAAAAGCTAAGAAACATACGTAATTTGTCTATAGCAATTAATAACAACAAAAATTATTAAAAAACTATTTAGATATCTTTAAAAATAAGAAATGTCATTAAATAGGACGTAAGAAAACTTGAATGACCTTGACAACTGATCTTTTAATCTACGTAAATATTACTTATAGACAATAGCATTAAAAGAAGAAGCCATTCAAAATACATAGTACCTTGAAAAAGATTTTAAACTGACTTTGACCTTGACTTTTACAGCATGACCTTGACGATGCTGAAGGTCAACAGTGATCAACATTGAAGATTCTATGCCAATATCTCTTATAGTCATTGAGATATGACTACTTATAATATATACAAAAAATTAGAAAATGACCTTGAACTTTGACCTTGTATTGTTTTCAAGGTCAAGGGTCCTAATGATCCAGAGTGAAGACCCCATGCCTCTACTATCAATAGTTGATAAGTAATTAATGAAAAAATAATTATCACTGGTTGTAATGGGGGATAACTCCTATAAGATGAAGTCGGATCCTTTCCCTCTAAATGTAAAAAAGTTGCGCCTTAATGAGACCAACATTTTATCCATTATAACTTATAGCTTATCTTTTACCGTTTCAATGCAATAGCGATGACAAGACAATGTCAAAATTTCAAACGTGACCTTGACCTTTGACCTTGTGTCCATTTTCAAGGTCAAGGTCAATGATGACTAATGATATCAGGTTTCATATAAATATCTGTTATAGTAACTGAGATATAGTGATATAATGTAATTCACAATATATTTTATTGGTCTAGGGGAGATAACTCTATAAAAATGTCAAATAAAAAAAGTGACGATTCAAGATCTTAATATGATACACATTTTGGTAAAGGTTTCAGTTCTCTATCTATTATAGTAAAGGAGGAGATCTGCACACAACAAAGGGTCAAAAATTAGAACATGACCTTGACCTTTGACCTTGTGACCTTTTTCAAGGTCGAGGTCAATGATGACCAACTGTGAAATATCTAGTCTCTATCACCTCTGGTTCATGAGTTACAATGGTACAAAATGTACTTCCAATAAATAAGGGGAAATAACTCCTACAAGGAGTCGTCAAAATACTTTGCGCGATATGTTACAAATTGTCGCAATCCATAGCTGACCATTTTGCAACAACTTTCATTGTGAAATCTTTTACGGTTTCAAAGTTTACCTGCAAACAAGCTTTTTATGACAGGGGAAATAACTCCGTAAAGAAAAAGTGTTCGGTGTGACAGGGTTAACTGCGAATGCGTAATGTCTCATACATTCATAGTACAAAAGGTCTTTGCGACATGTCGGGAAACAAAATTTATAATGGGATAACAAAAACTTGGCGGAAGAATAATAAGAATAAATATAGGTTCAATCGTTCTAAAGAACGATTAATAGGCTTTCCACTTCAAAAGAAGACCTTAAATAAATGACCTTGAAACCAAAAAGCTAAGAAACATACGTAATTTGTCTATAGCAATTAATAAGAACAAAAATTATTAAAAAACTATTTAGATATCTTTAAAAATAAGAAAGGTCATTAAATAGGACGTAAGAAAACTTGAATGACCTTGACAACTGATCTTTTAATCTACGTAAATATTACTTATAGGCAATAGCATTAAAAGAAGAAGCCATTCAAAATACATAGTACCATGAAAAACATTTATAAAGGACTTTGACCTTGACTTTTACAGCATGACCTTGACCATGCTGAAGGTCAACAGTGATCAACATTGAAGATTTTATGCAAATATCTTCTAAAGTCATTAAGATATGACTACTTATAATATATACAAAAAATTAGAAAATGACCTTGAGCTTTGACCTTGTATTTGTTTTCAAGGTCAAGGGTCCTAATGATGCATAGTGAAGACCCCATGCCTCTACTATCAATAGTTGATAAGTAATTAATGAAAAACTAATTATCAATGGTTGTAATGGGGGATAACTCCTATAAGATGAAGCAGGATCCTTTCCCTTTAAATAGAAAAAAGTTGCGCCTTTATGAGACCAACATTTTATCCATTATAACTTATAGCCTATCTTTTACCGTTTCAAAGTAATAGCGATGACAAGACAATGCCAAAATTTCAAACGTGACCTTGACCTTTGACCTTGTGTCCATTTTCAAGGTCAAGGTCAATGATGACCAATGATATAAGGTTTCATATATATATCTGTTATAGTTACTGAGATATAGTGATATAATGCAATTCACAATACATTTTATTGGTCTAGGGGAGATAACTCTTATAAAAATGTCAAATAAAAAAAGTGACGATTCAAGATCTCAATATGATACACATTTTGGTAAAGGTTTCAGTTCTCTATCTATTATAGTAAAGGAGGAGATCTGCACACAACCAAGGGTCAAAAATTAGAACATGACCTTGACCTTTGACCTTGTGACCTTTTTCAAGGTCAAGGTCAATGATGACCAACTGTGAAATATCTAGTTTATATCACCTCTGGTTCATGAGTTACAATGGTACAAATTGTACTTCCAATAAATAAGGGGAAATAACTCCTACAAGGAGTCGTCAAAATACTTTGCGCGATATGTAACAAATTGTCGCAATCCATAGCTGACCATTTTGCAACAACTTTTATTGCGAAATCTTTTACGGTTTCATAGTTTATCTGCACACAAGCTTTTCTGTAACAGGGGAGATAACTCCGTAAAGAACAAGTGTTCGGTGTGACAGGGTCAACTGCGCAAGCGTAATGTCTTATACATCCATAGTACAAAATGTCTTTACGACATGTCGCGAAACAAAATTTATAATGGGAAAAGAAAACGTGGCGGAAAAAAATAAGAATAATAATAATAAGAAACAGAAGAATAACAAGAAGGCTTTCCACTGGAAAGTGGAAAGCCTTAAATATAGGTTCAATCGTTCTAAAGAACGATTAATAGGCTTTCCACTTCAAAAGAAGACCTTAAAAAAATGACCTTGAAACCAAAAAGCTAAGAAACATAGTTAATTTGTCTATAGCAATTAATAAGAACAAAAATTATTAAAAAACTATTTAGATATCTTTAAAAATAAGAAAGGTCATTAAATAGGACGTAAGAAACCTTGAATGACCTTGACAACTGATCTTTTAATCTACGTAAATATTACTTATAGACAATAGCATTAAAAGAAGAAGCCATTTAAAATACATAGTACCATGAAAAACATTTAAAAATGACTTTGACCTTGACTTTTACAGCATGACCTTGACCATGCTGAAGGTCAACAGTGATCAACATTGAAGATTCTATGCCAATATCTCTTATAGTCATTGAGATATAATATACAAAAAATTAGAAAATGACCTCGACCTTTGAATTTGTATTTGTTTTCAAGGTCAAGGGTCCTTGTGATCTATAGTGAAGACCCCATGCCTCTACTATCAATATTTGATAAGTAATTAATGAAAAACTAATTATCAATGGTTATTATGGGGGATAACTCCTATAAGATGAAGCCGGATCCTTTCCCTCCAAATAGGAAAAAGTTGCGCCTTTATGAGACCAACATTTTATCCATTATATTTTATAGCCTATCTTTTACCGTTTCAAAGGAATAGCGATGACAAGACAATGCCAAAATTTCAAACGTGACCTTGACCTTTGACTTTGTGTCCGTTTTCAAGGTCAAGGTCAATGATGACCAATGATATCAGGTTTCATATATATATCTGTTATAGTTACTGAGATATAGTGATATAATACAATTCACAATACATTTTTTTTGGTCTAGGCGAGATAACTCTTATAAAAATGTCAAATAAAAAAAGTGACGATTCAAGATCTTAATATGATACACATTTTGGTAAAGGTTTCAGTTCTCTATCTATTATAGTAAAGGAGGAGATCTGCACACAACACAATGTCAAAAATTAGAACTTGACCTTTGACCTTATGACCTTTTTCAAGGTCGAGGTCAATGATGACCAACTGTGAAATATCTAGTCTCTATCACCTCTGGTTCATGAGTTACAATGGTACAAAATGTACTTCCAATAAATAAGGGGAAATAACTCCTACAAGGAGTCGTCAAAATACTTTGCGCGATATGTAACAAATTGTCGCAATCCATAGCTGACCATTTTGCAACAACTTTCATTGTGAAATCTTTTACGGTTTCAAAGTTTACCTGCAAACAAGCTTTTTATGACAGGGGAAATAACTCCGTAAAGAAAAAGTGTTCGGTGTGACAGGGTTAACTGCGAATGCGTAATGTCTCATACATTCATAGTACAAAAGGTCTTTGCGACATGTCGGGAAACAAAATTTATAATGGGATAACAAAAACTTGGCGGAAGAATAATAAGAATAAATATAGGTTCAATCGTTCTAAAGAACGATTAATAGGCTTTCCACTTCAAAAGAAGACCTTAAAAAAATGACCTTGAAACCAAAAAGCTAAGAAACATAGTTAATTTGTCTATAGCAATTAATAAGAACAAAAATTATTAAAAAACTATTTAGATATCTTTAAAAATAAGAAAGGTCATTAAATAGGACGTAAGAAACCTTGAATGACCTTGACAACTGATCTTTTAATCTACGTAAATATTACTTATAGACAATAGCATTAAAAGAAGAAGCCATTTAAAATACATAGTACCATGAAAAACATTTAAAAATGACTTTGACCTTGACTTTTACAGCATGACCTTGACCATGCTGAAGGTCAACAGTGATCAACATTGAAGATTCTATGCCAATATCTCTTATAGTCATTGAGATATAATATACAAAAAATTAGAAAATGACCTCGACCTTTGAATTTGTATTTGTTTTCAAGGTCAAGGGTCCTTGTGATCTATAGTGAAGACCCCATGCCTCTACTATCAATATTTGATAAGTAATTAATGAAAAACTAATTATCAATGGTTATTATGGGGGATAACTCCTATAAGATGAAGCCGGATCCTTTCCCTCCAAATAGGAAAAAGTTGCGCCTTTATGAGACCAACATTTTATCCATTATATTTTATAGCCTATCTTTTACCGTTTCAAAGGAATAGCGATGACAAGACAATGCCAAAATTTCAAACGTGACCTTGACCTTTGACTTTGTGTCCGTTTTCAAGGTCAAGGTCAATGATGACCAATGATATCAGGTTTCATATATATATCTGTTATAGTTACTGAGATATAGTGATATAATACAATTCACAATACATTTTTTTTGGTCTAGGCGAGATAACTCTTATAAAAATGTCAAATAAAAAAAGTGACGATTCAAGATCTTAATATGATACACATTTTGGTAAAGGTTTCAGTTCTCTATCTTTTATAGTAAAGGAGGAGATCTGCACACAACACAATGTCAAAAATTAGAACTTGACCTTGACCTTTGACCTTATGACCTTTTTCAAGGTCAAGGTCAATGATGACCAACTGTGAAATATCTAGTCTCTATCACCTCTGATTCATGAGTTACAATAGTACAAAATTTACTTCCAATAAATAAGGGGAAATAACTCCTACAAGGAGTCATCAAAATACTTTGCGCGATATGTAACAAATTGTCGCAATCCATAGCTGACCATTTTGCAACAACTTTTATTGCGAAATCTTTTACGGTTTCATAGTTTATCTGCACACAAGCTTTTCTGTAACAGGGGAGATAACTCCGTAAAGAACAAGTGTTCGGTGTGACAGGGTCAACTGCGAAAGCGTAATGTCTCATACATCCATAGTACAAAATGTCTTTACGACATGTCGCGAAACAAAATTTATAATGGGAAAAGAAAACTGGGCGGAAAAAAATAAGAAATATAGGTTCAATAGTTCTAAAGAACGATTAATAGGCTTTCCACTTCAAAAGAAGACCTTAAATAAATGACCTTGAAACCAAAAAGCTAAGAAACATAATTTGTCTATAGCAATTAATAAGAACAAAAATTATTAAAAAACTATTTAGATATCTTTAAAAATAAGAAAGGTCATTAAATAGGACGTAAGAAAACTTGAATGACCTTGACAACTGATCTTTTAATCTACGTAAATATTACTTATAGGCAATAGCATTAAAAGAAGAAGCCATTCAAAATACATAGTACCATGAAAAACATTTAAAAGGACTTTGACCTTGACTTTTACAGCATGACCTTGACCATGCTGAAGGTCAACAGTGATCAACATTGAAGATTTTATGCCAATATCTCTTAAAGTCATTAAGATATGACTACTTATAATATATACAAAAAATTAGAAAATGACCTTGACCTTTGACCTTGTATTTGTTTTCAAGGTCAAGGGTCCTAATGATCCATAGAAAAAACCCCATGCCTCCATTATCAATAGTTGATAAGTAATTAATGAAAAACTAATTATCAATGGTTGTAATGGGGGATAACTCCTATAAGATGAAGCCGGATCCTTTCCCTCTAGATAGAAAAAAGTTGCGCCTTTATGAGACCAACCTTTTATCCATTATAACTTATAGCCTATCTTTGACCGTTTCAAAGTAATAGCGATGACAAGACAATGCCAAAATTTCAAACGTGACCTTGACCTTTGACCTTGTGTCCATTTTCAAGGTCAAGGTCAATGATGACCAATGATATAAGGTTTCATATATATATCTGTTATAGTTACTGAGATATAGTGATATAATGCAATTCACAATACATTTTATTGGTGTAGGGGAGATAACTCTTATAAAAATGTCAAATAAAAAAAGTGACGATTCAAGATCTCAACATGATACACATTTTGGTAAAGGTTTCAGTTCTCTATCTATTAAAGTAAAGGAGGAGATCTGCACACAACCAAGGGTCAAAAATTAGAACATGACCTTGACCTTTGACCTTGTGACCTTTTTCAAGGTCAAGGTCAATGATGACCAACTGTGAAATATCTAGTCTATATCACCTCTGGTTCATGAGTTACAGTGGTACAAATTTTACTTCCAATAAATAAGGGGAAATAACTCCTACAAGAAGGTGACAAATTCTTTAATGCGACATGTTATAAAGTGTCGCAATCCTTAGCTGAACATTTTGGAACAACTTTCATTGCGAAATCTTTTACGGTTTCATAGTTTATCTGCACACAAGCTTTTTTATGACAGGGGAAATAACTCCGTAAAGAAAAAGTGTTCGGTCAGCCAGGGTTAACTGCGAAAGCATAATGTCTCATACATCCATAGTACAAAATGTCTTTACGACATGTCGCGAAACAAAATTTATAATGGGATAAGAAAACTTGGCGGAAAAAAAATAAGAATAAATATAGGTTCAATCGTTCTAAAGAACGATTAATAGGCTTTCCACTTCAAAAGAAGACCTTAAATAAATGACCTTGAAACCAAAAAGCTAAGAAACATACGTAATTTGTCTATAGCAATTAATAAGAACAAAAATTATAAAAAAAACTATTTAGATATCTTTAAAAATAAGAAAGGTCATTAAATAGGACGTAAGAAAACTTGAATGACCTTGACAACTGATCTTTTAATCTACGTAAATATTACTTATAGGCAATAGCATTAAAAGAATAAGCCATTCAAAATACATAGTACCATGAAAAACATTTATAAAGGACTTTGACCTTGACTTTTACAGCATGACCTTGACCATGCTGAAGGTCAACAGTGTTCAACATTGAAGATTTTATGCCAATATCTCTTAAAGTCATTAAGATATGACTACTTATAATATATACAAAAAATTTGAAAATGACCTTGACCTTTGACCTTGTATTTGTTTTCAAGGTCAAGGGTCCTAATGATCCATAGTGAAGACCCCATGCCTCTACTATCAATAGTTGATAAGTAATTAATGAAAAACTAATTATCAATGGCTGTAATGGGGGATAACTCCTATAAGATGAAGCCGGATCCTTTCCCTTTAAATAGAAAAAAGTTGCGCCTTTATGAGACCAACATTTTATCCATTATAACTTATAGCCTATCTTTTACCGTTTCAAAGTAATAGCGATGACAAGACAATGCCAAAATTTCAAACGTGACCTTGACCTTTGACCTTGTGTCCATTTTCAAGGTCAAGGTCAATGATGACCAATGATATAAGGTTTCATATATATATCTGTTATAGTTACTGAGATATAGTGATATAATGCAATTCACAATACATTTTATTGGTCTAGGGGAGATAACTCTTATAAAAATGTCAAATAAAAAAAGTGACGATTCAAGATCTCAATATGATACACATTTTGGTAAAGGTTTCAGTTCTCTATCTATTATAGTAAAGGAGGAGATCTGCACACAACCAAGTGTCAAAAATTAGAACATGACCTTGACCTTTGACCTTGTGACCTTTTTCAAGGTCAAGGTCAATGATGACCAACTGTGAAATATCTAGTCTATATCACCTCTGGTTCATGAGTTACAATGGTACAAATTGTACTTCCAATAAATAAGGGGAAATAACTCCTACAAGGAGTCGTCAAAATACTTTGCGCGATATGTAACAAATTGTCGCAATCCATAGCTGACCATTTTGCAACAACTTTTATTGCGAAATCTTTTACGGTTTCATAGTTTATCTGCACACAAGCTTTTCTGTAACAGGGGAGATAACTCCGTAAAGAACAAGTGTTCGGTGTGACAGGGTCAACTGCGAAAGCGTAATGTCTTATACATCCATAGTACAAAATGTCTTTACGACATGTCGCGAAACAAAATTTATAATGGGAAAAGAAAACTTGGCGGAAAAAAATAAGAATAATAATAATAATAAGAAACAGAAGAATAACAAGAAGGCTTTCCACTCGGAAAGTGGAAAGCCTTAATAATAAGAAACAGACTAATAACAGTAAGTCTTTCCACTGGAAAGTGGAAAGCCTTAATAATAAGAAACAGACTAATAACAGTAAGTCTTTCCACTGGAAAGTGGAAAGCCTTAATAATAATAATAAATATAGGTTCATTTGTGACTTCGCCACAAATAATCATGGCTTACCACTTCCATCGACATTTTTTACACCGCGGCGTAAAAAAATTTCAGTTTTTTTTTTGTTTTTTCTATATAAAAAACCATAACTGCATAAAATATACGTGAAACGTAGCAGAAAAGCATGCAAAAATCATATGTCACATCCTAGGCTCGAACCGACGATGTCAGTCTTGCCAGCCCTCGTTGATACCACTGGACCACGGAAGACGATATGCAGAAAGTCAAATTTTGACGTATATATACCTTCAATGTGTTTTCTACATTTAAAATACAAAGGCATTTTGTAATGTTTTCGTGTATTTACCAATGAAATAAATAAGAAAGACAGAAAATTGCTTGATTTTTATTTATAAAATACAAATAAAACGCATTGATTTGACTGGTGGAAACGACTAAAGTCACGTGACAATTTTATATATTATCACGAAGTTGTTTTTTTTTTTTTTTTTTTTTTTTTTTTTGTTGAAAAGATGACTTTTCAGGAGGTCAACAGTGATGCTATTTTGACAGTTTAATTCAAAGGAATGTTACTTTCAATTCATTGTAATAGGGAAACCGTTTCTTTGTTCGGTAAAATACAGCAGTCGTGCATACCGGACGACACTCGATGGCATTTCAAAATAAATGCTCAAGTAGAAAAAATGTTTGTTTCAGCTAGAACAACTCATGAAGACATAATTCAGATGTATATTTTAAGGATTTATCAATGCACAAACATTCAACCGCTGAAATTTAGGGGGTACCGATGGGGTCTCGACATTTGATTTTTTTTCTGCCGATTTTCGATTTTGTTGACATTTATGCACATCCGAGATACTTGGTTGGGGTAAAATCGACATTCTAAATCGATTGGCGGCATTTTCGAAAGGCTAGGATTTATGGTTTTTCTGAAAATCGCGATTTTTGCATGAAAAACCTATCTTCAACTTTCATGACCTGGAAATTTTTTTATCGTTCGTCAGAATGATTTCTACTGTAGCGACAATTCAAGGACATCGATCCCCGAACTATTTGGCGTCCATTTTGTTTCACCATTCTCTGTGGTCTAGGATGAAATCTGCACACTACATTCTTATGGGGTCCCTTAGAAACACCCCCCCCCTTTATTTTTGCAGGCTGGCGGAATACCCTAAAATTCCCCATGTTTTTGCCCATGCCTGGCACCAAATTGTATTGCGACATGTAGCAAGCTAAAAATACAAAGCGAATCCAAAGGTACAAAAATTCACATGTCGCTGTACTGAAACACAGGTGACCTTGACCTTTGACCTTGTGGCCTTGGGCAAGGTCAAGGTGAAAGTTGACCTTTTACCTATTACAAGTTATTGCCTATCTTTTACCGTTTCAAGGGAATAGCGATGGCGAGACAATGTCAAAATTTCAAACGTGACCTTGGCCTTTGACCTTGTGTCCATTTTCAAGGTCAAGGTCAATGATGACCAATGATATAAGGTTTCATGTATATATCTGTTATAGTTACTGAGATATAGTGATCTAATGTAACTCACAATGCATATTATTGGTCTAAGGGGAGACAACTCTTATAAAATGTCAAATAAAAAAAGTGACGATTCAAGATCTTAATATGATACACATTTTGGTAAAGGTTTCAGTTCTCTATCTATTATAGTAAAGGAGGAGATCTGCACACAACAAAGGGTCAAAAATTAGAACATGACCTTGACCTTTGACCTTGTGACCTTTTTCAAGGTCAAGGTCAATGATGACCAACTGTGAAATATCTAGTCTTTATCACCTCTGGTTCATGAGTTACTCTGGTCAAAAATGTACTTGCAATAAATAAGGGGAAATAACTCCTATAAGAAGGTGAAAATTTCTTTAATGCGATATGTTATAAAGTGTCGCAATCCTTCGCTGAACATTTTGGAACAACTTTTATTGCGATATCTTTTACAGTTTCAAAGTTAATCTGCACACAAGCTTTTTTATGACAGGGGAAATAACTCTGTAAAGAAAAAGTGTTCGGTGTGACAGGGTCAACTGCGAAAGCGTAATGTCTCATACATTCATAGTACAAAATGTCTTTACGACATGTCGCGAAACAAAATTTATAATAAGGAAAAAAAGTTGGCGGAAAAAAAATAAGAATAATAATAATAATAATAAGAAACAGACTAATAACAGTAAGTCTTTCCACTGGAAAGTGGAAAGCCTTAATAATTAAAGTTCCTTTCTTCCTTCGGAAGAAAAAATCATGTTTTCCACATCAAGCGACATTTTTTACACCGCAGCGTAAAAAAGTACATCACTGCACAAAATATACGTGAAACGTAGCAGAAAACCATGCAAAAATGACTTGTCACATCCTAGTATCGAACTCAGGATGTCAGTATTGCCAGCCCATCGCTCTATCCACTGCGCCACGGAAGCTTGTTGATGACATATCAAATTTTGACGTATATATACCTTCTATGTGTTTTCTACATTTAAAATACAAAGACATTTTATATTGTTTTCGTGTATTTACAAATGAAATAAATAAGAAAGACAGAAAATTCTTTGATTTTTATTTATGAAATACATATAGAACGCTTTGATTTGACTGGTTACTTCGTCTTTCGTCACGTGATATCGAGGTATATTATCGCGGACTTAGTATATTATATTCTTTTGGGGGGAGAGACTTTATACTGCGCAGATGCATATTACATATGATCGCGATATACATAAAAATGTCATCAAGATCACGGCTCAGGAGGTCAACAATTATGCAGTTGTGATCAACGTTGGAATATTACGTTCAATGCATTGTAAAAGGCAACGGATTTTCAACAAAAGGAAGGAACAGACGACACATCGCGTGGACTTTATTGTGATTTCAAAATAAATGAAAGTACAAAACATGTTTGTTTCAGCTAGAACAACTCATGAAGACATAATTCAGATGTATATTTTAAGGATTTATCAATGCACAAACATTCAACCGCTGAAATCTAGGGGGTACCGATGGGGTCTCGACATTTGATTTTTTTTCTGCCGATTTTCGATTTTGTTGACATTTATGCACATCCGAGATACTTGGTTGGGGTAAAATCGACATTCTAAATCGATTGGCGGCATTTTCGAAAGGCTAGGATTTATGGTTTTTCTGAAAATCGCGATTTTTGCATGAAAAACCTATCTTCAACTTTCATGACCTGGAAATTTTTTTATCGTTCGTCAGAATGATTTCTACTGTAGCGACAATTCAAGGACATCGATCCCCGAACTAATTGGCGTCCATTTTGTTTCACCATTCTCTGTGGTCTAGGATGAAATCTGCACACTACATTCTTATGGGGTCCCTTAGAAACACCCCCCCCCTTTATTTTTGCAGGCTGGCGGAATACCCTAAAATTCCCCATGTTTTTGCCCATGCCTGGCACCAAATTGTATTGCGACATGTAGCAAGCTAAAAATACAAAGCGAATCCAAAGGTACAAAAATTCACATGTCGCTGTACTGAAACACAGGTGACCTTGACCTTTGACCTTGTGACCTTGGGCAAGGTCAAGGTGAAAGTTGACCTTTTACCTATTACAAGTTATTGCCTATCTTTTACCGTTTCAAGGGAATAGCGATGGCGAGACAATGTCAAAATTTCAAACGTGACCTTGGCCTTTGACCTTGTGTCCATTTTCAAGGTCAAGGTCAATGATGACCAATGATATAAGGTTTCATGTATATATCTGTTATAGTTACTGAGATATAGTGATCTAATGTAACTCACAATGCATATTATTGGTCTAAGGGGAGACAACTCTTATAAAATGTCAAATAAAAAAAGTGACGATTCAAGATCTTAATATGATACACATTTTGGTAAAGGTTTCAGTTCTCTATCTATTATAGTAAAGGAGGAGATCTGCACACAACAAAGGGTCAAAAATTAGAACATGACCTTGACCTTTGACCTTGTGACCTTTTTCAAGGTCAAGGTCAATGATGACCAACTGTGAAATATCTAGTCTTTATCACCTCTGGTTCATGAGTTACTCTGGTCAAAAATGTACTTGCAATAAATAAGGGGAAATAACTCCTATAAGAAGGTGAAAATTTCTTTAATGCGATATGTTATAAAGTGTCGCAATCCTTCGCTGAACATTTTGGAACAACTTTTATTGCGATATCTTTTACAGTTTCAAAGTTAATCTGCACACAAGCTTTTTTATGACAGGGGAAATAACTCTGTAAAGAAAAAGTGTTCGGTGTGACAGGGTCAACTGCGAAAGCGTAATGTCTCATACATTCATAGTACAAAATGTCTTTACGACATGTCGCGAAACAAAATTTATAATAAGGAAAAAAAGTTGGCGGAAAAAAAATAAGAATAATAATAATAATAATAAGAAACAGACTAATAACAGTAAGTCTTTCCACTGGAAAGTGGAAAGCCTTAATAATAAGAAACAGACTAATAACAGTAAGTCTTTCCACTGGAAAGTGGAAAGCCTTAATGAAAGTCATTTGTTCAGAGAACAAATGTGAGGTCTTTCCCTGCATTTTGTAGTGTTATGTCTAGGTATATAGTTGCTAATGACTTTACGGTCAGTTACCATGGTTTTAATGTACAAAGCAAGTGGTCCTAAGTCAGAAAATGTATGGTTGCTAAGGACATTTAGTTGGTTGCTATGGACAAAATGTCACTTCCGGTCATACAATATGATATTTAAATTTAGTTAGTGATCCCGATTCAGTTTCCCTTGTATTGTCCGCTTCAATATTGTACGGTTAAAGTGTTATTTTATAAAAACTATTTACGGTGTCAGCCATTTTGAAAATGGCTGCCCATAACCATTCGACTTCGGTCTTAAATTGAAGGGCTTGTTATGATCGTTACAAAAAAAACATATGTTTACTATATTATCCCAGCCAAAAACTGATTAGCCGAAACTTGTCAAGGGCCATAACCTCGAAAACGGGTTGTCGCACAGTTTTCGACCTTTACATCAAATGTAGATCTCAATGAGAGGAAGATTTTTCTGATATATGGTCTGCTTCAATTTTTTTAATTGGTTTTTGAGTTTTTCAAAAATAAAATTTAGCCGAAACCTGTCAAGGGCCATAACCTCGAAAACGGTTTGTCGCACAGTTTTTAAACCATATATCAAATGTAGATCTCAACGAGAGGAACATTTTTCTGATATATTGTCTGCTTCAATATTTTATGGTTTTATGGAGTTATATTGAAAACAAAATTTCAATGGCGGCCATTTTGAAAATGGTGAACCAAAAACAAATTTTGATCCGACATATGTAATTAGGACCCTCATATCGACTTGGAAACCAATGTTTGTGTAAATCGAACAACTTTGACTTTTTCGACAAACTTCGCGCCGAAATCACGTAAACAAGAAGTGGATCGAAGAAATTTTTTTACATGACAAAACATGGCCATGAGTCAAACAACATTTTCCCCACTTTAGATTTTTGATATTTGTCATGGTTTCTGAATTTATCTAAACACAAGGGTTTTGGGTTTGGGGCAGATAACTCTGTTACTAAAAATAGATCGGTTTCGCAAGGTGACTCAGGTCGAGCCCAAGTAATGTTGGTTAAGTGTGCCAAGTTTCAAAGCGATACGTCAAGACACTTTTTCGACATTGACCGTCTTTCCCGTATTGTCCCTATTTCCATAGAAAAAACTGACGTTAAACGTCAAACAATAAACCCCAGAGGGTAAAAATCTATTATTTTATATTGTAATAAATAAATTTTGCGAGAATACTGACTTTTGATTGGCTGGAAAATATTTTCTATCAGGATAGAAAGCAAATTTGATCGTCATGGAGACACGCGCCATTTGACGTCATATATTACTCCACGGGAAACTAACAGTTTTTGTGTTGATCTCTTTTTAAAAAATGTCCATTAACAAGAATAAAATTGTTGAGTGTATTCTATTGTTTGAATTTATTTATAAGTATTAACTACATAAAATATTTTCTCCATCGAAGGATAACAAAATTTCCGTTGTGCACATTTAAATATAATCCGCTACGCAGATTATACAATGTGCAAAACGGAAATTTTGTTATCCTTCGATGGAGAAAATATTTTTTGTAGTTAATCCTTAAAAATATCCGTAGGCCTCCTCCTCCCCCGGTTTCTTTTCTATTGTTTCTATAACATTCTAATTATTTAAAAACGGACCCGGCCCCCTCAACCAGGGCAGCATGTAAACTTATTTTGTTATTCATCTTGGTATTTTTAATTGATTGTCTAACATTGATTCAAAAAGCTTTGTACTAATTTTGAGAAAAACGGGAAAATGGGACTCTGCAGATTTAAATATTGTGACAAAAATTTGTTAAACTAGTTTTAAAAATTCATATACATTGTTTTGGTGTAAAATAAATACTTCTTTGTCATTTCGCTCTATTTATAGTATACATTAAATGAACACTTTACATTTCACTGAGGTGTCTTCGTCGAAGCTCGCGTTCATAGCATTTTGTCAGCGTCTTCTGTTTCTTGTTCTGTGTGGACGAATACTACATGAAGCACGATCTTAAGTTTAATCTCAGTGATTATTTATATATTTCAGGACGACACGGGTTATTACAAACGGAGCTACCGACGAACATTTAAAGACGTTTTTATTCATAGGAATTTTACGCTGGAATGTGGGAAATAAGGACACGAGTCACGTAGCAGACGACCGACTACACAAAAATTCACGTCGGAAATTGTTTCAATTTGATTAAAATGTGAGGTAAAATGCAGTTCGGATAGTTAGAACAACTTGTTGAGAAACGATTTACACTATGATTCACTGACGATAACTGAAATGGACATCACAGCAGACGAAATTTACAAATAAGGGGGAGGTGTGGTCACGTGCTTCAGTCTGGGATTTTAAGGATTTATTGACTCGTATACTTTGAGGAAATACGTTTTTAGACTGAAATCCACATTCTAAACGGAAAGTATCATCTATTTAGCTGACAAAGTAAGTTGATTAAATTTAGTGTTTTGGTCATGTATATTGAAAAAATGTACACTATGAAAGTAGACCAAACTTCATAACATTTTATGCAAACTTATTTTGTCATACATCTTGGTATTTTTCATTGATTGTCTCCATACAATATTATTATTATGATTCAGAAATAGCTTTGTACTCATTTTTAATGGAGAAACACACTAAAATAGGAGACAACAGCTTTAAATATTTTAAATTTAATAATTAAACAATTAGGAAAAGAGGGAAACTTGTAGAAATCACAAGGTTTTGTTTTAACATTGGTTTAAAATGTGTCGATTTAGGCTATTGTCACAGTGTTGAATATTTTTTCATGAAAATTTAGGAATATAGTGTACCATTTTTAAAGTAATTGCACTTAAATTGCTAATTTCTGTATAAATGTGCAAGTAAACATCATTTCAATCATTTTTAAATAATTTTCACATTTGGTTTAATACAGCAAATTTTGTAACAAAGTGGATGTTTTCTTCACTCGACACATAATTACACACTGTCGGAACTCACTCAATGTTCATTATTTTTTCAATTTTTGCCAAAAGTTATTTTTTTATGTTACAAAAAGTACATTTAATATGTACTAAAAATTTGAAATTAGTGTTTAAGCCATTTTGAATTGTCCATCATTGAAAAATTTTAAGTCTCATATGATTACCCCTTTCTAAGCCAAAAAGTACTAATATCTTGATACATATGAATTCTTATAGTTGTTTTTTTTTCACTCGACAAGGCTTATCAGGTCCATATCAGATGAGCTCGAAGATATAAGATACTCTCTAGATACTGGTTATGTGTTACGTTTTATATATTGTAACACTTCTTAGTGTCTGGACAGGTCTGATTAATTGCAGCAAAGATGTGTATTTTTTTTATCGTGATGTATGTTTTCCTTAATATTCATGAGCTTTGGTCAGTGATGTACGATTGGTCAAAAAGCTAGGCAGATTCTTCGCGCACGACATATGACCATGTTGACTATATTATCTCTTTACTGTTTTCAAGTTATAAGTCAAAAACCAAATAACAGAAATGCATCAAGGCCGATAAATCGAATACGGTTCATATAACAGTTTCGGATACAATATACTAAATGAAGGTCTTGATGAGAGGATCACTTTAAATATACATGTTTACTATATTATCTCTAACCGTTTTCAAGTTTTAAGGCAAAAACTGATTAGTCGAAACCTGTCAATGGCCATAACCTCGAAAACGGTTTGTCTCACAGTTTTCGACAATTTATATCAAATGTAGATCTCAATGAGAGGAACATTTTTCTGATATATTGTCTGCTTCAATATTTTATGGTTTTTGAGTTATATTAAAAACAAAATTTAACCGAAACCTGTCAAGGGCCATAACCTCAAAAACGGTTCGTCGCACAGTTTTCAACCAATTATATCAAATGTAGATCTCAATGAGAGAAACATTTTTCTGTCATATTGTCTGCTTCAATTTTTTATGGTTTTTCAGTTTTATTGAAAACAAAATTTAGCCGAAACCTGTCAAGGGCCATAACCTCGAAAACGGTTTGTCGCACAGTTTTCAACTATTTATATCAAATATAGATCTCAATGAGATGAACATTTTTCTGATATATTGTCTGCTTCAATTTTTTATGGGTTTTGAGTTATATTGAAAACAAAATTTAGTCGAAACCTGTCAAGGGCCATAACCTCGAAAACGGTTTGTCGCACAGTTTTCAACCAATTATATCAAATGTAGATCTCAATGAGAGGAACATTTTTCTGATATATTGTCTGCTTCAATTTTTTTATGGTTTTTGAGTTATATTGAAAACAAAATTTCAATGGCGGCCATTTTGAAAATGGTGGACCAAAAAAAATTTTTGATGCGATATATGTAATTAGGACCCTCACATCTACTTGGAAACCAAGTTTTGTGTAAATCCGACAACTTTGACGTTTTCGACAAATTTTGCGTCAAAATCGCGTAACCAGGATGTTGATGGAAACACAATTTTTTGCGTAACGAATCATGACCAGGAGTTTAGCAACATTTTCCCCACTTCAGATTTTTGATAACGGTTACAGTTTCTGAGTTTATCTGAACACAAGGTTTTTGGGTTTGGGGCAGATAACTCTGTTACTAAAAATAGATTTCTTTCGCAGGGTGACTCAGGTCGAGTCCAGGTAGTGTCGGTTAAGTGTGCCAAGTTTCAAAGCGATACGTCAAGACACTTTTTTGACATCTGCGGCGGAAAAGAAGAAGAATAATAAAAAAAATAATAATAATCAGAAGAAATACAGTAAGGTCTTTCCCTTGGAAAGGGGAAAGACCTTAATAATAAACAGACAAATAACAGGAAGGCTTTCCACTCGGAAAGTGGAAAGCCTTAATAATAAGAAACAGAAGAATAACAAGAAGGCTTTCCACTCGGAAAGTGGAAAGCCTTAAATATATGTTCAATCGTTCTAAAGACCGATTAATAGGCTTTCCACTTCAAAAGAAGACCTTAAATAAATGACCTTGAAACCAGAAAGCTAAGAAACATACGTAATTTGTCTATAGCAATTAATAACAACAAAAATTATTAAAAACTATTTAGATATCTTTAAAAATAAGAAAGGTCATTAAATAGGACGTAAGAAAACTTGAATGACCTTGACAACTGATCTTTTAATCTACGTAAATATTACTTATAGGCAATAGCATTAAAAGAAGAAGCCATTCAAAATACATAGTACCATGATAAACATTTATAAAGGACTTTGACCTTGACTTTTACAGCATGACCTTGACCATGCTGAAGGTCAACAGTGATCAACATTGAAGATTTTATGCCAATATCTCTTAAAGTCATTAAGATATGACTACTTATAACATATACAAAAAATTAGAAAATGACCTTAACCTTTGACCTTGTATTTGTTTTCAAGGTCAAGGGTCCTAATGATCCATAGTGAAGACCCCATGCCTCTACTATCAATAGTTGATAAGTAATTAATGAAAAAGTAAATATCAATGGTTGTAATGGGAGATAACTCCTATAAGATGAAGTCAAATCCTTTTCCTTTAAATAGAAAAAAGTTGCGCATTAATGAGGCCGACATTTTATCCGTTATAAGTTATCAGCTATCTTTTACCGTTTCAAAGAAATAGCGATGACAAAATAATGTCAAAATTTCAAACGTGACCTTGACCTTTGACCTTGTGTCCATTTTCAAGGTCAAGGTCAATGATGACTAATGATATAAGGTTTCATATAAATATCTGTCATAGTTACTGAGATAACGCTCTATACACTATATTTAATTGATCCAGGGGAGATAACTCTTTCAAAAGTCAAATCATTTATAGTGACCTTTCAAGACCTTAATATGATACACATTTTGGTAAAAGATTTATTTCTGTATCTCTTATGGTTCAGGAGGAGAATCGCACACACCACAGTGTCAAAATTTAGAATGTGACCTTGACCTTTGGCCTTGTAACCTTTTTCAAGGTCAAGGTCAATGATGACCAACTGTGAAATATCTAGTCTTTATCACCTCTGGTTCATGAGTTACAATGGTACAAAATGTACTTCCAATAAATAAGGGGAAATAACTCCAACAAGGAGTCGTCAAAATACTTTGCGCGATATGTAACAAATTGTCGCGATCAATAGCTGAGCATTTTGCAACAACTTTCATTGCGAAATCTTTTACGGTTTCAAAGTTTATCTGCACACAAGATTTTTATGACAGGGGAAATAACTCCGTAAAGAAAAAGTGTTCGGTGTGACAGGGTTAACTGCGAAAGAGTAATGTCTCATACATTCATAGTACAAAATGTCTTTACGACATGTCGCGAAACAAAATTTATAATGGGAAAAGAAAAAACTTGGCGGAAGAATAATAAGAATAATAATAAGAAACAGACAAAATGCAATAAGTCTTTCCACTGGAAAGTGGAAAGCCTTAATAAATATAGGTTCAATCGTTCTAATGAACGATTAATAGGCTTTTCACTTCAAAAGAAGACCTTAAATAAATGACCTTGAAACCAAAAAGCAAAGAAACATACGTAATTTGTCTATAGCAATTAATAAGAACAAAAATTATTAAAAAACTATTTAGATATCTTTAAAAATAAGAAAGATCATTAAATAGGACGTAAGAAAACTTGAATGACCTTGACAACTGATCTTTAAATCTACGTAAATATTACTTATAGGCAATAGCATTAAAAGAATAAGCCATTCAAAATACATAGTACCATGAAAAACATTTATAAAGGACTTTGACCTTGACCTTTACAGCATGACCTTGACCATGCTGAAGGCCAACAGTGATCAACATTGAAGATTTTATGCCAATATCTCTTAAAGTCATTAAGATATGACTACTTATAATATATACAAAAAATTAGAAAATGACATTGACCTTTGACCTTGTATTTGTTTTCAAGGTCAAGGGTCCCAATGATCCATAGTGAAGACCCCATGCCTCTACTTTCAATAGTTGATAAGTAATTAATGAAAAACTAATTATCAATGGTTGTAATGGGGGATAACTCCTATAACATGAAGCCGGATCCTTTCCCTTTAAATAGAAAAAAGTTGCGCCTTTATGAGACCAACATTTTATCCATTATAACTTATAGCCTATCTTTTACCGTTTCAAAGTAATAGCGATGACAAGACAATGCCAAAATTTCAAACGTGACCTTGACCTTTGACCTTGTGTCCATTTTCAAGGTCAAGGTCAATGATGACCAATGATATAAGGTTTCATATATATATCTGTTATAGTTACTGAGATGTAGTGATATAATGCAATTCACAATACATTTTATTGGTTTAGGGGAGATAACTCTTATAAAAATGTCAAATAAAAAAAGTGACGATTAAAGATCTCAATATGATACACATTTTGGTAAAGGTTTCAGTTCTCTATCTATTATAGTAAAGGAGGAGATCTGCACACAACAAAGGGTCAAAAATTAGAACATGACCTTGACCTTTGACCTTGTGACCTTTTCAAGGTCAAGGTCAATGATGACCAACTGTGAAATATCTAGTCTATATCACCTCTGGTTCATGAGTTACAATGGTACAAATTTTACTTCCAATAAATAAGGGGACATAACTCCTACAAGGAGTAGTCAAAATACTTTGCGCGATATGTAACAAATTGTCGCAATCCATAGCTGACCATTTTGCAACAACTTTTATTGCGAAATCTTTTACGGTTTCATAGTTTATCTTCACACAAGCTTTTCTGTAACAGGGGAGATAACTCCGTAAAGAACAAGTGTTCGGTGTGACAGGGTCAACTGCGAAAGCGTAATGTCTTATACATCCATAGTGCAAAATGTCTTTACGACATGTCGCGAAACAAAATTTATAATGGGAAAAGAAAACTTGGCGGAAAAAAATAAGAATAATAAATATAAGTTCATTGGTTCTACCGAACAAATGAGAGGCTTTCCACTTATTGCAAGAACGACCATGGCCTTGACTTTGGTTTTATGGAAATTGAATCTTCTTTTCAAAATAAACAAACGAAAGAAAAACCATGCGTATATCTTTCGAAATAAAAAAGGTCATAAAATAGGACTTTAATTGAGATAAATGACCTTGACTACCAAGTGTTTGATATTTGCATATTTAATGCTTTAAAAACAAATCATTTATTATTATTTACCATTTTATATACTCGAAAAAGCAGAATTTCCAAAAACATAGGATTTGACCTTGACTTCTTACAGTGACCTTGACATAGCTGAGGGTAAAAAAAGGACCAACAATGAAGATCCACTATGTCAATATATCTTAAAGTTATGAAGATATGACTATTTATCATAAATACCAAAATTTATAAGATGACCTTGACCTTTGACCTTGTATCTGTTTCAAGGATAAGGTCATAATGGTCTTTGGTGAAAGACCCCACGCCTCTACTATCAATAGTTCATAAGTTATCAATGAAAAACTAAATATCACTTGTTGTAATGGGAGATAACTCCTATAAGATGAAGTCAAATCCTTTTCTTCCAAATAGAAAAAAGTTGCGCCGTTATGAGGCCGACATTTTATCCGTTACAAGTTATAGCCTATCTTTTACCGTTTAAAAGAAATAGCGACGATAAGAAAATGTAAAAATTTAGAATGTGACCTTGACCTTTGACCTTGTGTCCCTTTTCAAGGTCAAGGTCAATGATGACCAATGATATAAGGTTTCATATATATATCTGTTATAGTTACTGAGATTTAGGGATATAATGATATTCACAATACATTTTAATGGTCTAGGGGAGATAACTCTTTCAAAAGTCAAATCATTTATAGTGACCTTTCAAGACCTTAATAGTCTACATTTTGGTAAAAGATTTATTTCTGTAGCTCTTATGGTTCAGGAGGAGAATCGCACACACCACAATGTCAAAATTTAGAATGTGACCTTGACCTTTGACCTTGTGACCTTTTTCAAGGTCAAGGTCAATGATGACCAACTGTAAAATATCTAGTCTCTGTCACCTCTGGTTCATGAGTTACTATGGTACAAAATGTACTTCCAATAAATAAGGGGAAATAACTCCTACAAGGAGTCGTCAAAATACTTTGCGCGATATGTAACAAATTGTCGCAATCAATAGCTGACCATTTTGCAACAACATTTATTGCGACATCTTTTACGGTTTCAAAGTTTATCTGCACACAAGATTTTTATGACAGGGGAAATAACTCCGTAAAGAAAAAGTGTTCGGTGTGCCAGGGTTAACTGCGAAAGCGTAATGTCTCATACATCCATACTACAAAATTTCTTTACGACATGTCGCGAAACAAAATTTATAATGGGATAACAAAACTTGGCGGAAAAAAATAAGAATAATAAGAAACAGACTAATAACAGTAAGTCTTTCCACTCGGAAAGTGGAAAGCCTTAATAATAATAATAATAATAAGAAACAGAAGAATAACAAGAAGGCTTTCCACTGGAAAGTGGAAAGCCTTAATAATAATAAACAGACAAATAACAGGAAGGCTTTCCACTGGAAAGTGGAAAGCCTTAAATATAAGTTCATTGGTTCTACCGAACAAATGAGAGGCTTTCCACTTGAAAAATGACCTTGACCTTGACTTTGGTTTTATGAAAATTTATCTTTCTTTTCAAAATAAACAAACGAAAGAAAAAACCATTCGGATATCTTTCAAAATAAAAAAGGTAAAAAAATAGGACGTTAATTGACATAAATGCCCTTGACCAGCAAGTTTTTGATATTTGCATACTTAATGCTTTAAAAACAAAGCATTTATTAAGATTGAAGTTACATGTATAATGGGAGATAACTCCTATAAGATGACTTCAAATCCTTATCCTGTAAATGTGACAAGGGTACTCCTTTAAGAAATGAACATTTTGCACTCTTTGGTTTCGATCTATCATTAATAGTTAATGAGGTACTTGTGAAAAACCAATAATTTACATTTAAAATGGGAGATAACTCCTATAAGATGACTTCAAATCCTTTTCCTACAATGTGACAAAGTTGCTCCTTTAAGAGACCTACATTTTGCACTCTTTGGTTTCCCTCTATCATTAACAGTTAATGAGTAACATGTAAAAAACCAACAAATTACATGTATGATTGGAGATAACTCCTATAAGATGACTTCAAATCCTTATCCTGTAAATGTAACAAAGTTGCTCCTTTAAGAGACCAACATTTTGCACTCTTTAGTTTCCCTCTATCATTATTAGTTAATGAGTAACATGTGAAAAACCAATAAATTACATGTATAATGGGAGATAACTCCTATAAGATGACCTCAAATCCTTTTCCTACAAATGTGACAAAGTTGCGCCTTTAAGAGATCTACATTTTTCATTATTTGGGTTTTCCTCTATCTTTTATAGTCTTCGAGGAGTAGTGAACACAAGCAGAGGTCAAAATCTAGAACATGACCTTGACCTTTGACCTTGTGACCATGTTCAAGGTCAAAGGTCTTGAGGGTCTATGGTGAAGACCCCAGGTCTGTATCTCTTCTAGTTCCTGAGATTTCTTGGCATTTCTCTTGGCATTATATAAGGGGAGAAAACTCCCATAAGATGTCGTGAAATTCTATTTGCGACATGTCACAAAGTTGCGCACAGCTTGACTGAAGACTTTGGAAAAGGTTGCGAAGCGATATCTTTTACGGTGTCTGAGGAGAAGCGCACACAAGCTTTCCGGTGTTAGGGGAGATAACTCCGTAATGACAAAGTTTGCGACACACTGCCCATGGCAGAGATCACGGTTTCAATGACCAGTCACATGTACAAAATATCAAAGCGACACGACAAAAAGTGAGCTGTCCAGACTTGGCGGAAGAATTTTTTCGTAAAATAATAATAAGATAAATAATAAACAGAAGAAATACAGTAAGGGCTTTCCGTCGGAAGACGGGAAAGCCCTTAATAAGAAACAGACAAAAAGCAATAAGTCTTTCCACTGGAAAGTGGAAAGCCTTAAATATAGGTTCAATCGTTCTAACGAACGATTAATAGGCTTTCCACTTAAAAGAACACCTAAAATAAATGACCTTGAAACTAAAAAGCTAAGCAACATACGTAATTTGTCTATATCAATTAATAAGTACAAAAATATATAAAAAAACTATTTAGATATATTTCAAAATAAAAAAGGTCATTAAATAGGACATAAGAAAACTTGAATGACCTTGACAGCTGATCTTTTAATCTAAGTAGATATTACTTATAGACAATAGCATTTATAAAAATAAGCCATTTAAAATACATAGTACCATGAAAAACATTTAAAATGACTTTGACCTTGACTCTTACTGCATGACCTTGACCATGTTGACTTGTGTCCGTTTTCAAGGTCAAGGTCAATGATGACTAATGATATAAAATCTTTACGGTTTCATAGTTTATCTGCACACAAGCTTTTTGATGACAGGGGAAATAACTCCGTAAAGAAAGTGTTCGGTCTGCCAGGGTTAACTGCGCAAGCGTAATGTCTCATACATCCATAGTACAAAATGTCTTTACGACATGTCGCGAAACAAAATTTATAATGGGATAAGAAAACTTGGCGGAAAAAAAATAAGAATAAATATAGGTTCAATCGTTCTAAAGAACGATTAATAGGCTTTCCACTTCAAAAGAAGACCTTAAATAAATAACCTTGAAACCAAAAAGCTAAGAAACATACGTCATTTGTCTATAGCAATTAATAAGAACAAAAATTATTAAAAAACTATTTAGATATCTTTAAAAATAAGAAAGGTCATTAAATAGGACGTTAGAAAACTTGAATGACCTTGACAACTGATCTTTTAATCTACGTAAATATTACTTATAGACAATAGCATTAAAAGAAGAAGCCATTCAAAATACATAGTACCATGAAAAAGATTTAAAAATGACTTTGACCTTGACTTTTACAGCATGACCTTGACCATGCTGAAGGTCAACAGTGATCAACATTGAAGATTCTATGCCAATATGTCTTCTAGTCATTGAGATATGACTACTTATAATATATACAAAAAATTAGAAAATGACCTTGACCTTTGACCTTGTATTGTTTTCAAGGTCAAGGGTCCTAATGATCCAGAGTGAAGACCCCATGCCTCTACTATCAATAGTTGATAAGTAATTAATGAAAAAATAATTATCAATGGTTGTAATGGGGGATAACTCCTATAAGATGAAGCCGGATCCTTTCCGTCCAAATATGAAAAAGTTGCGCCTTTATGAGACCAACATTTTATCCTTTATAACTTGTAGCCTATCTTTTACCGTTTCAAATGAATAGCGGTGACAAGACAATGCCACAATTTCAAACGTGACCTTGACCTTTGACCTTGTGTCCATTTTCAAGGTCAAGGTCAATGATGACTAATGATATAAGGTTTCATATATATATATCTGTTATAGTTACTGAGATATAGTGATATAATACAATTCACAATACATTTTATTGGTCTAGGGGAGATAACTCTAATAAAAATGTCAAATAAAAAAAGTGACGATTCAAGATCTTAATATGATACACATTTTGGGAAAGGTTTCAGTTCTCTATCTATTATAGTAAAGGAGGAGATCTGCACACAACACAATGTCAAAAATTGGAACTTGACCTTGACCTTTGACCTTGTGACCTTTTTCAAGGTCAAGATCAATGATGACAAACGGTAAAATATCTAGTCTCTATCAACTCTGGTTCATGATTTACAATAGTACAAAATTTACTTCCAATAAAGAAAGGGAAATAACTCCTATAAGAAGGTGAAAAATTCTTCACTGCGATATGTTATAAAGTGTCGCAATCCTTCGCTGAACATTTTGGAACAACTTTCATTGCGACATCTTTTACGGTTTCAAAGTTTATCTGCACACAAGCTTTTTTATGACAGGGGAAATAACTCCGTAAAGAAAAAGTGTTCGGTCTGCCAGGGTTAACTGAGAATGCGTAATGTCTCATACATCCATAGTACAAAATGTCTTTACGACATGTCGCGAAACAAAATTTATAATGGGATAACAAACTTTGGCGGAAAAAAAATAAGAATAATAATAATAACAAACAGACTAATAACAATAAGTCTTTCCACTGGAAAGTGGAAAGCCTTAAATAATAAGAAACAGAAGAATAACAAGAAGGCTTTCCACTGGAAAGTGGAAAGCCTTAATAAGAAACAGACTAATAACAGGAAGTCTTTCCACTGGAAAGTGGAAAGCCTTAAATATAGGTTCAATCGTTCTAACGAACGATTAATAGACTTTCCACTTAAAAGAACACCTAAAATAAATGACCTTGAAAATAAAAAGCTAAGCAACATACGTAATTTGTCTATATCAATTAATACGTACAAAAATATATAAAAAAACTATTTAGATATCTTTCAAAATATGAAAGGTCATTAAATAGGACGTAAAAAAACTTGAATGACCTTGACAACTGATCTTATGATCTAAGTACATATTACTTATTGACAATAGCATTTATAAAAATAAGACATTTAAAATACATAGTACCATGAAAAACATTTAAAAAGGACTTTGACCTTGACTCTTACAGCATGACCTTGACCATGTTGAAGGTCAACGGTGATCAACATTGAAGATTTTATGCCACTATCTCTTATAATAGTTGAAATACGACTACTTTTAATAAATACCAAAAATTAGAAGATGACCTTGACCTTTGACCTTGTATTAGTTTTCAAGGTCAAGGGTCCTTATCGTCTATAGTGAAGACCCCATGCCTCTACTATCAATAGTTGATAAGTAATTAATGAAAAACCAGTTATCGATGTGTTTAATGGGGGACAACTCCTATAAGATGAAGTCGGATCCTTGACCTCAAAATAGAAAAAAGTTGCGCCTTAATGAGACCAACATTTTATCCATTATAACTTATTGCCTATCTTTTACCGTTTCAATGGAATAGCGATGACAAGACAATGTCAAAATTTCAAACGTGACCTTGACCTTTGACCTTGCGTCCATTCTCAAGGTCAAGGTGAATGATGACCAATGATATAAGGTTTCATATATATATCTGTTATAATTACTGAGATATAGTGATATAATACATTTCACAATATATTTTATTGGTCTAGGGGAGATAACTCTTATAAAAATGTCAAATAAAAAAAGTGACGATTCAAGATCTTAATATGATACACATTTTGGGAAAGGTTTCAGTTCTCTATCTATTATAGTAAAGGAGGAGATCTGCACACAACACAATGTCAAAAATTTGAACTTGACCTTGACCTTTGACCTTGTGACCTTTTTCAAGGTCAAGGTCAATGATGACAAACGGTAAAATATCTAGTCTCTATCAACTCTGGTTCATGAGTTACAATAGTACAAAATTTACTTCCAATAAAGAAAGGGAAATAACTCCTATAAGAAGGTGAAAAATTCTTCACTGCGATATGTTATAAAGTGTCGCAATCCTTCGCTGAACATTTTGGAACAACTTTCATTGCGACATCTTTTACGGTTTCAAAGTTTATCTGCACACAAGCTTTTTTATGACAGGGGAAATAACTCCGTAAAGAAAAAGTGTTCGGTCTGCCAGGGTTAACTGAGAATGCGTAATGTCTCATACATCCATAGTACAAAATGTCTTTACGACATGTCGCGAAACAAAATTTATAATGGGATAACAAACTTTGGCGGAAAAAAAATAAGAATAATGAAAAGTCATTTGTTCAAAGAACAAATGTGAGGTCTTTCCCGGCATTTTCTTAGTGTTGTCTAGGTATATGGTTGCTAATTTTGAAAATTGCTGCCCATAACCATTGGACTTTGGTCCTAAAACGAAGAGCTTGTTGAGACGGTCACATAAAACCTATGTTCACTATATTATCTCTGACGGTTTAAAAGTTATAAGCCATAAACTGATGAGCTGAAACCGCCAAGGCCATAACTTGAAAACGATTTGTCGCACAGTTTTCAATAATTAAAATCAAATGTAGATCTCAATGAGAGGAACATTTTTCTGATATAATGTCTGCTTAATATTTTTATGGTTTTTGAGTTATTTCGAAAACAAAATTTAGCCGAAACCTGTCAAGGGCCATAACCTCTAAAACGGTTTGTCGCACATTTTTTTAACCTGTGTATCAAATGTAGATCTCAATGAGAGGAACATTTTTCTGATATATTGCCTGCTTCAATTTTTTTATGGTTTTTGAGTTATTTCGAAAACAATATTTAGCCAAAACCTGTCAAGGGCCATAACCTCTAAAACGGTTTGTCGCACAGTTTTCGAACCGTTATATCAAATGTAGATCTCAATGAGAGGAACATTTTTCTCATATATTGTCTGCTTCAATTTTGTATGGTTTTTGAGTTATTTCGAAAACAAAATTTAATCGAAACCTGTCAAGGGCCATAACCTCTAAAACGGTTTGTCGCACAGTTTTCGAACCGTTATATCAAATGTAGATCTCAATGAGAGGAACATTTTTCTGATATATTGTCTGCTTCAATTTTTTACGGTTTTTGAGTTATTTCGTAAAATACTTTAGCCGAAACCTGTCAAGGGCCATAACCTATAAAACGGTTTGTCGCACAGTTTTTGAACCTGTATATCAAATGTAGATCTCAATAAGAGGAACATTTTTCTGTTATATTGTCTGCTTCAATTTTTTATGGTTTTTGAGTTATTTCGAAAACAATATTTAGCCAAAACCTGTCAAGGGCCATAACCTCTAAAACGGTTTGTCGCACAGTTTTTGAACCGTTATATCAAATGTAGATCTCAATGAGAGGAACATTTTTCTCATATATTGTCTGCTTCAATTTTGTATGGTTTTTGAGTTATTTCGAAAACAAAATTTAGCCGAAACCTGTCAAGGGCCATAACCTCTAAAACGGTTTGTCGCACAGTTTTCGAACCTTTATATCAAATGTAGATCTCAATGAGAGGAACATTTTTCTCATATATTGTCTGCTTCAATTTTTTAAGGTTTTTGAGTTATATTGAAAACCAATTTCAATGGCGGCCATTTTGAAAATGGTGGACTAAAAAAATTTTTTGATCCGATACATGTAATTAGGACCCTCATATCTACTTGGAAACCAAGTTTTGTGTAAATCCGACAACTTTGACGTTTTCGACAAACTTCGCGTCAAAATCGCGTAAACAGGAAGTGGATCGAAGAATGTTTTTTTGCATGACAAATCATGACCATAAGTCAGGCAACAGTTTCCTCACTTTAGATTTTTGATATCTGTCATTGTTTCTGAGTGTATCTGCACACAAGGGTAAACAGTGTTTGGGGAGATAACTCTGTTTCTAAAAATAGATCGGTGTCGCAGGGTGACTCAGGTCGAGCCCAGGTAGTGTCGGTTAAGTGTGCCAAGTTTCAAAGCGATACGTCAAGACACTTTTTTGACATCTGTGGCAGAAAAAAAAAAATAATAATCATAAGAAATACAGTAAGGTCTTTCCCTTGGAAAGGGAAAGACCTTAATAATAATAATTCAAAGAACAAATGTGAGGTCTTTCCCGGCATTTTCTTAGTGTTATGTCTAGGTATATGTTTGCTAATTTTGAAAATTGCTGCCCGTAACCATTGGACTTTGGTCTTAAATCGAAGGGCTTGTTGAGACAGTCACAAAAAAACTATGTTCACTATATTATCTCTGACGGTTTAAAAAGTATAAGCCATAAACTGATTAGCCGAAAAATGTCAAAGGCCATAACTTGAAAACGATTTGTCGCACAGTTTTCAATAATTATATTAAATGTAGATCTCAATGAGAGGAACATTTTTCTCATATATTGTCTGCTTCAATTGTGTATGGTTTTTGAGTTATTTCGAAAACAAAATTTAGCCGAAACCTGTCAAGGGCCATAACCTCGAAAACCGTTTGTCGGATAGTTTTCAACACTATATATCAAATGTAGATCTCAATGAGAGGAACATTTTTCTGATATATTGTCTGCTTCAATTTTTTATGGTTTTTGAAATTAGGACCCTCATATTTACCTGTAAAACAAGTTTTTTACAAATAAAACAACTTTGACGTTTTCGACAAACTTCGCGTCAAAAACGCGGAAACAGGAAGTGGATCACTTTTTTTGCATGCCAAATCATGGCCGTGGGTCAGATAACATTTTCCCCACTTTGGGTTTTTGATATCTGTCATGGTAAAAAGGGGATATCGGAAAATGAAGGCCACGAACAAGGTATTTATAGTGTTCAGTAACCTTTTTTGGTACAGTATATACAACAGAGATATCATAATAAACGAATTAGTACCGTTAATGCATTAATTTATGGCGAGGATGAGCGGGGATTACATTTTTGCCCTCCCTGTTCTCTTTTTTTTTTCCTTTCCCTTATAACAGGGGGGTTCGCCTCTACGCCCCCCCCTGGATCCGCCATTGCAGGTAGTGTCTGTTAAGAAGATTCAAAGGCTGACCCAAGCATAACACTAAGAAACTTCAGAAGTGATAATAATTTTGAGAAAATGAATTCAACACATTTAAAATTTTGACAAATATTTACGCTATTTACTAGTACAAGATAACATTAATATTACATTTATTTTAAAGTTTAGTCATGATTGGTTAACTAAATACATTGGATAAAAACATGCTAATCATGCTTATAACGATATCCTGTAATTACTGTAACACAATTAAGATAATATGGCCGAATTTACTATGGCCGATTTAATCTACGGACGAAGTGTACTATGGACGAAACGGAGTATGGCCGAGACGTCCAGATGCCTTTTGATCCTTACGCATGCGGGTTTATCATATCCGATTATATATTGATCTGACAGCCATTTGTTTTTGTGAAATCACACTTGTGCTTCTTTTGTCATCAGCTAACGTTTCAGGGCCAGCATGTAAACTTATTTTTAATTGATTGTCTCGCATTGATTCAAATAGCTTTGCACTAATTTTGAGAAAAAACGCGGAAAAATGGGACTCTGCAGATTTAAATATTGTGACAAAGTTTTAAAAATTCATACATTTTAATTTTGTTTAAATACTCAATACATGAGCATAGTTGGTTATTTCGTAAAACCTAACTTGGTTTTTTCAGCACGTGACTGATTGTGACGTCATAATAAGATATATTGCTGACGTTGACTATACATGAATTCTTCCGCAAACAAGTGACGACACTAAAGTAAAATTGTGAATTGCAAATATTATTTGATTACTTGTAAAATATTGTTCTTGTTACTTCATTTTTACTATAGAATTTAAAATATAAGGTTTGTTTTCAATTGTTGGTTAGATTATTTGATATAAACGACTTTGGATCGATCTACGCTGCAACATTTCATCGAAGCTCGCGTTCATAGCATTTTGTCAGCGTCTTCATAGTGTCTCTCTCGTTCTGTGTGGACGTATGGTCACACACGCGAATTTCATCCATACTCGAATTTCGGCGATTTCCTTTCATTCAGCAATGTAAACAATGAACCCAAGGTTAAATTACTTTCAAAATATCGTGCATTTATTGCTCTAACCAACTGACTCTTAAATAATAAAATATAGTGCTTTTCAATGAAATTAACGTCCGTTAAACCGACACACTTTCATTGCCGAAATTCGAGTGTACTAGTATATACTACATGAAGCACGATATTTAATCTCAGTGATTATTCATTTCAGGACGACACGGATTATTATAAACGGAGCAAAGCGAAGATCATTTTCACATTATTTCATAGGAATTTCACGCTGGAAAATAAGGACATTAGTCATGTAGCAGACGACCGAAAACACAAAAATTCACGTCGGAAATTGTTTCAATTTGATTAAAATGTGAGATAAAATGCAGTTCGGATAGTTAGAACAACTTGTTGAGAAACGATTTACACTATGATTCACTGACGATAACTGAAATGGACATCACAGCAGACGAAATTTACAAATAAGGGGGAGGTGTGGTCACATGCTTCAGTCTGGGATTTTAAGGATTTATTGACTCGTATACTTTGAGGAAATATGTTTTAAGACTGAAATCCACATTCTAAACAGAAAGTATCTGCTATTTAGCTAACAAAGTAAGTTGATTAAATTTAGTGTTTTGGTCATCTATATTGAAAAAATGTACACTATGAAAGTAGACCAAACTTCATAACATTTTATGCAAACTTATTTTGTCATACATCTTGGTATTTTTAATTGATTGTCTCCATACAATATTATTATTATGACTCAGAAATAGCTTTGTACTCATTTTTAATGGAGAAATGCACTAAAATAGGACACAACAGCTTAAATATTTTAAATTTAATAATTAAACAATAAGGAAAAGAGGGAAACTTGTGGAAATCACAAGGTTTTGTTTTCACATTGGTATAAAATGTGTCGATTTAGGCTATTGTCGCAGTGTTGAATATTTTTTCATGAAAATTTAGGAATATAGTGTACCATTTTTAAAGTAATTGCACTTAAATTGCTAATTTCTGTATAAATGTGCAAGTTAACATCATTTCAATCATTTTAATAATTATCACATTTGGTTTAATACAGCAAATTTTGTAACAAAGAGCATGTTTTCTTCACTCGACACATAATTACACACTGTCGGAACTCACTCAATGTTCATTATTTTATCAATTTTTGCCAAAAGTTAGTTTTTATGTTACAAAAAGTACATTTAATATGTACTAAAAATTTGAAATTAGTGTTTAAGCCATTTTGAATTGTCCATCATTGAAAAATTTCAAGTCTAATATGATTACCCCTTTCTAAGCCAAAAAGTACTAATATCTTGATAAATATTAATTCTTGGTTGTTTTTTTTTTTCGCTCGACAAGGCTTATCAGGTCCATATCAGATGAGCTCGAAGATACAAGATACTCTCTAGATACTGGTTATGTGTTACGTTTTATATATTGTAACACTTCTTAGTGTCTGGACAGGTCTGATTAATTGCAGCAAAGATGAATTTTTTTTTATCGTGATGTATGTTTTCCTTAATATTCATGAGCTTTGGTCAGTGATGTACGATTGGTCAAAAGCTAGGCAGATTCTTCGCGCATGACATATGACCATGTTGACTATATATCTCTAACCGTTTTCAAGTTATAAGTCAAAAACCGCATAACAGAAATGCGTCAAGGCTGATAACTCGAATACGGTTCATATAACAGTTTCGGATACAATATACTAAATGAAAGTCTTGATGAGAGGATCACTTTAAATAGACATGTTTACTATATTATCTTTAACTGTTTTCAAGTTATAAGTCAAAAACTGATTAGTCGAAACCTGTCAAGGGCCATAACCTCGAAAACGGTTTGTCGTACAGTTTTCAACCCTTTATATCAAATGTAGATCTCAATGAGAGAAACATTTTACTAGTATATTGTCTGGTTAAATTTTTTATGGTTTTTTAGTTATATTGAAAACAAAATTTAGCCGAAACCTGTCAAGGGCCATAACCTCGAAAACGGTTCGTCACACAGTTTTCAACCAATTATATCAAATGTAGATCTCAATGAGAGAAACATTATTCTAATATATTGTCTGCTTCAATTTTTTATGGTTTTTCAGTTATATTGAAAACAAAATTTAGCCGAAACCTGTCAAGGGCCATAACCTCGAAAACGGTTTGTCGCACAGTTTTCAACTATTTGTATCAAATGTAGATCTCAATGAGAGGAACATTTTTCTGATATGTTGTCTGCTTCAATTTTTTATGGTTTTCGTGTAATATTGAAAACAAAATTTAGCCGAAACCTGTCAAGGGCCATAACCTCGAAAACGGTTTGTCGCACAGTTTTCAACTATTTATATCAAATGTAGATCTTAATGAGAGGAACATTTTTCTGATATATTGTCTGCTTCAATTTTTTATGGTTTTTGAGTTATATTGAACACAAAATTTCAATGGCGGCCATTTTGAAAATGGTGGACCAAAAAAAAATTTTGATCCGATATATGTAATAAGGACGCTCATATCTACTAGGAAACCAAGTTTTGTGTAAATCTGACAACTTTGACGTTTTCGACAAATTTCGCGTCAAAATCGCGTAACCAGGAAGTTGATAGAAACAAAATTTTTTACGTAACGAATCATGACCAGGAGTCTAGCAACATTTTCCCCACTTCAGATTTTTGATAACAGTTACAGTTTTTGAGTTTATCTGAACACAAGGTTTTTGGGTTTGGGGCAGATAACTCTGTTACTAAAAATAGATTTGTTTCGCAGGGTGACTCAGGTCGAGCCCAGGTAGTGTCGGTTAAGTGTGCCAAGTTTCAAAGCGATACGTCAAGACACTTTTTTGACATCTGCGGCGGAAAAGAAGAAGAATAAAAATAATGAAAAGTCATTTGTTCAGAGAACAAATGTGAGGTCTTTCCCTGCATTTTTTAGTGTTATGTCTAGTTATATAGTTGCTAATGACTTTACGGTCAGTTACCATGGTTTTAGTGTACAATGCAAGTGGTCCTAAGTCAGAAAATGTATGGTTGCTAAGGACATTTATTGGTTGCTATGGACAAAATGTCACTTCCGGTCATACAATATGATATTTAAATTTAGTTAGTGATCCTGATTCAGTTTCCCATGTATTGTCTGCTTCAATTTTTTATGGTTTTTGAGTTATTTCGAACACAAAATTTAGCCGAAACCTTTCAAGGGCCATAACCTCTAAAACGGTTTGTCGCACAGTTTTTGAACCTGTATATCAAATGTAGATCTCAATGAGAGGAACATTTTTCTGATATATTGTCTGCTTCAATTTTTTTTTTTTTGGTTTTTGAGTTATTTCGAAAACAAAATTTAGCCGAAACCTGTCAAGGGCCATAAACTCTAAAACGGTTTGTCGCACGGTTTTTGAACCTGTATATTAAATGTAGATCTCAATGAGAGAAACGTTTTTCTGATATATTGTCTGCTTCAAATTTGTATGGTTTTTGAGTTATTTCGAAAATCAAATTTAGCAGAAACCTGTCAAGGGCCATAACCTCTAAAACGGTTTGTCGCACAGTTTTCAAACCTAATATCAAATGTAGATCTCAATGAGAGGAACATTTTTCTGATATATTGTCTGCTTCAAGATTGTATGGTTTTTGAGTTATTTCGTAAACAAAATTTAGCCGAAACCTGTCAAGGGCCATAACCTATAAAACGGTTTGTCGCACAGTTTTGAAACCTATTTATCAAATGTTAATCTCAACGAGAGGAACATTTTCCTGATATATTTTCTGCTTCAATTTTTTTATGGTTTTTGAGTTATTTCAAAAACAATATTTAGCCGAAACCTATCAAGGGCCATAACTTGATATTTGTCATGGTTTCTAAATTTATCTGAACACAAGGGTTTGGGGCAGATAACTCTGTTACTAAAAATAGATCGGTTTCGCAAGGTGACTCAGGTTCAGCCCAGGTAATGTTGGTTAAGTGTGCCAAGTTTCAAAGCGATACGTCAAGACACTTTTTCGACATTGACCGTCTTTCCCGTGTTGTCCCTATTTCCATAGAAAAAACTGACGTTAAACGTCAAACAATAAACCCCAGAGGGTAAAAATCTATTATTTTATATTGTAAAATATCCGTAGGCCTCCTCCTCCCCCGGTTTCTTTTCTAATGTTTCTATAACATTCTAAATATTTTAAAAAGGGCCCGGCCCCCAACCAGGGCAGCATGTAAACTTATTTTGTTATTCATCTTGGTATTTTAAATTGATTGTCTCACATTGATTCAAATAGCTTTGTACTAATTTTGAGAAAAAAACTGGAAAATGGGACTCGGCAGATTTAAATATTGTGACAAAAATGTGTTTAACTAGTTTTAAAAATTCATATACATTATTTTGGTGTAAAAAAAATACTTCTTTGTCATTTCGCTCTATTTATAGTATACATTAAATGAACACTTTACATTTCCACTGAGGTGTCTTCGTCGAAGCTCGCGTTCATAGCATTTTGTCAGCGTCTTCTGTCTCTCGTACTGCGTTCTGTGTGGATGAATACTATAGCTACATGAAGCACGATCTTAAGTTTAATATCAGTGATTATTTATATATTTCAGGACGACACGGGTTATTACAAAAGGAGCTACCGACGATCATTTAAAGACGTTTAAATTCATAGGAATTTTACGCTGGAATGTGGAAAATAAGGACACGAGTCACGTAGCAGACGACCGAATACACAAAAATTCACGTCGGAAATTGTTTCAATTTGATTCAAATGTGAGGTAAAATGCAGTTCGGATAGTTAAAACAACTTGTTGAGAAAGGATTTACACTATGATTCACTGACGATAACTGAAATGGACATCACAGCTGACGAAATTTACAAATAAGGGGGAGGGGTGGTCATGTGTTTCAATCTGGGATTTGGAGGATTTATTGACTCGCATACTTTGAGGAAATACGTTTTTAGACTGAAATCCACATTCTAAACGGAAAATATCTTCTTTTTACTTAACAAAGTAAGTTGATTAAATTTAGTGTTAACTTTTGGTCATGTGTACTGTATATTGAAAAAATGTACACTATGAACATGATGAAAGTAGACCAAACTACATAACATTTTATGCAAAACTTATTTTGTCATACATCTTGGTATTTTTAATTGATTGTCTCCATACAATATTATTATTATGATTCAGAAATAACTATGTACTCATTTTTAATGGAGAAACACACTAAAATGGGACACAACAGCTTTACATATTTTCAATTTAATAATTAAACAATAAGGAAAAGAGGGAAACTTGTAGAAATCACAAGGTTTTGTTTTAACATTGGATTAAAAGTGTCGATTTAGGCTATTGTCACAGTGTTGAATATTTTTTCATGAAAATCTAGGAATATAGTGTACCATTTTTAAAGTAATTGCACTTAAATTGCTAATTTCTGTATAAATGTTCAAGTTAACATCATTTCAATCATTTTAATAATTATCACATTTGGTTGAATACAGCAATTTTGTAACAAAGTGCATGTTTTCTTCACTCAACACATAATTACGCATTGTAGGAACTCGCTCAATGTTCATTATTTTATCAATTTTTGTTTAATACAGCAATTTTGTAACAAAGTGCATGTTTTCTTCACTCGACACATAATTACGCATTGTAGGAACTCGCTCAATGTTCATGATTTTATCAATTTTTGCCAAAAGTTAGTTTTTTATGTTACAAAAAGTACATTTAGATAGTACTTAAAATTTGAAATTAGTGTTTAAGCCATTTTGAAATGTCCATCATTGAAAATTTTTAAGTCTCATATGATTACGCCTTTCTAAGCCAAAAAGTACTAATATCTTGATACATATTAATTCTTAGTTGTTTTTTTTCGCTCGACAAGGCTTATCAGGTCCATGTCTAATGAGCTCGAAGATATAAGATACTCTCTAGATACTGGTTATGTGTTATGTTTTATATATTGTAACACTTCTTAGTGTCTGGACAGGTCTGATTAATTGCAGCAAAGATGTGTATTTTATCGTGATGTATGTTTTCTTTAATATTCATGAGCTTTGTTCAGTGATGTACGATTGGTCAGAAAACTAGGCAGATTCTTCGCGCATGACATATGACCATGTTAACTATATTATCTGTAACCGTTTTCACTTAAAGTAAAAAACCGAATAACAGAAATGCGTCAAGGCTGATAACTCGAATACGGTTCATATAACAGTTTCAGATACAATATACTAAATGAAGGTCTTGATGAGAGGATCACTTTAAATATACATGTTTACTATATTATCTCTAACCGTTTTCAAGTTTTAACCAAAAATCCGATTAACCCAAACACGTCAAGGGCTGTAACTCGAAAACGATTCATACCACAGCTTTGGGTCAAATGTACCAAATGAAGGTCTCAACAAAGTTTAGCCGATACGTGTCAAGGACCATAACCATGAAAACGGTTTGTCGCACAGTTTTCGAACAGTTATATCAAATGTAGATCTCAATGAGAGGAACATTTTTCTCACATATTGTCTGCTTCAATTTTGTATGGTTTTTGAGTTATTTCGAAAAAAAAATTTAGCCGAAACCTGTCAAGGGCCATTACCTCTAAAACGGTTTCCCGCACAGTTTTCGAACCTTTATATGAAATGTAGATCTCAATGAGGGGAACATTTTTCTCATATATTGTCTGCTTCAATTTTTTATGGTTTTTGAGTTATATTGAAAACCAAATTTCAATGGCGGCCATTTTGAAAATGGTGGACCAAAAAATTTTTTTGATCCGATACATGTAATTAGGACCCTCATATCTACTTGAAAACCAAGTTTTGTGTAAATCCGACAATTTTGACGTTTTCGACAAACTTCGCGTCAAAATCGCGTAACCAGGAAGTTGATGGAAACAAAATTTTTTGCATAACGAATCATGATTAAGAGTCTAGCAACATTTTCCCCACTTCAAATTTTTGATAACGATTACGGTTTCTGAGTTTATCTGAACACAAGGTTTTGGGGTTTGGGGCAGATAACTCTGTTACTAAAAATAGATTTGTTTCGCAGGGTGACTCAGGTCGAGCCCAGGTAGTGTCGGTTAAGTGTGCCAAGTTTCAAAGCGATACGTCAAGACACTTTTTCGACATCTGCGGCGGAAAAGAAGAAGAATAAAAATAATAATAATAATAATAATAATAATCAGAAGAAATACAGTAAGGTCTTTCCCTTGGAAAGGGGAAAGACCTTAATAATAATAACAAACAGACTAATAACAATAAGTCTTTCCACTGGAAAGTGGAAAGCCTTAAATAATAAGAAACAGAAGAATAACAAGAAGGCTTTCCACTGGAAAGTGGAAAGCCTTAATAAGAAACAGACTAATAACAGTAAGTCTTTCCACTGGAAAGTGGAAAGCCTTAAATATAGGTTCAATCGTTCTAACGAACGATTAATAGACTTTCCACTTAAAAGAACACCTAAAATAAATGACCTTGAAAATAAAAAGCTAAGCAACATACGTAATTTGTCTATATCAATTAATACGTACAAAAATATATAAAAAAACTATTTAGATATCTTTCAAAATATGAAAGGTCGTTAAATAGGACGTAAAAAAACTTGAATGACCTTGACAACTGATCTTATGATCTAAGTACATATTACTTATTGACAATAACATTTATAAAAATAAGACATTTAAAATACATAGTACCATGAAAAACATTTAAAAAGGACTTTGACCTTGACTCTTACAGCATGACCTTGACCATGTTGAAGGTCAACGGTGATCAACATTGAAGATTTTATGCCACTATCTCTTATAATAGTTGAAATACGACTACTTTTAATAAATACCAAAAATTAGAAGATGACCTTGACCTTTGACCTTGTATTAGTTTTCAAGGTCAAGGGTCCTTATCGTCTATAGTGAAGACCCCATGCCTCTACTATCAATAGTTGATAAGTAATTAATGAAAAACCAGTTATCGATGTGTTTAATGGGGGACAACTCCTATAAGATGAAGTCGGATCCATGACCTCAAAATAGAAAAAAGTTGCGCCTTAATGAGACCAACATTTTATCCATTATAACTTATTGCCTATCTTTTACCGTTTCAATGGAATAGCGATGACAAGACAATGTCAAAATTTCAAACGTGACCTTGACCTTTGACCTTGCATCCATTTTCAAGGTCAAGGTGAATGATGACCAATGATATAAGGTTTCATATATATATCTGTTATAATTACTGAGATATAGTGATATAATACATTTCACAATATATTTTATTGGTCTAGGGGAGATAACTCTTATAAAAATGTCAAATAAAAAAAGTGACGATTCAAGATCTTAATATGATACACATTTTGGTAAAGGTTTCAGTTCTCTATCTATTATAGTAAAGGAGGAGATCTGCACACAACCAAGGGTCAAAAATTGGAACTTGACCTTGACCTTTGACCTTGTGACCTTTTTCAAGGTCAAGGTCAATGATGACAAACGGTAAAATATCTAGTCTCTATCAACTCTGGTTCATGAGTTACAATAGTACAAAATTTACTTCCAATAAAGAAAGGGAAATAACTCCTATAAGAAGGTGAAAAATTCTTCACTGCGATATGTTATAAAGTGTCGCAATCCTTCGCTGAACATTTTGGAACAACTTTCATTGCGACATCTTTTACGGTTTCAAAGTTTATCTGCACACAAGCTTTTTTATGACAGGGGAAATAACTCCGTAAAGAAAAAGTGTTCGGTCTGCCACGGTTAACTGAGAATGCGTAATGTTTCATACATCCATAGTACAAAATGTCTTTACAACATGTCGCGAAACAAAATTTATAATGGGATAACAAACTTTGGCGGAAAAAAATAAGAATAAATATAAGTTCATTGGTTCTACCGAACAAATGAGAGGCTTTCCACTTATCGCAAAAATGACCTTGACATTGACTTTGGTTTATGGAAATTGACTTTTCTTTTCAAAATAAACACACGAAAGAAAAACCATTCGGCTATCTTTCGAAATAACAAAGGTAAAAAAATAGGACGTTAATTGACATAAATGTTCTTGACCTGCAAGTTTTTGATATTTGCATACTTAATGCTTTAAAAACAAAGCATTTATTAAGATTTACCATTTAATTTACACGAAAAAGCAGAATTTCCGAAAAATATGTTTTGACCTTGACTTCTGTCAATATGACCTTGACCATGCTGAGGGTCAATAAAGGACAAACAGTGCAGATCCTATGTCAATATGTCGTATAATTATGAAGAAATGACTATTTATCATAAATACTAAAATTTATAAGATGACCTTGACCTTTGACCTTGTTTCTATTTTCAAGGTCAAGGGTCATACTGGTCTATAGTGAAGACCCAATGCCTCTACTATCAATAGTTGATAAGTAATTAATGAAAACCTAATTATCAGTGGTTGTAATGGAGGATAACTCCTATAAGATGAAGTCGGATCCTTTCCCTCCAAATGTAAAAAAGTTGCGCCTTAATGAGACCAACATTTTATCTATTATAACTTATAGCTTATCTTTTACCGTTTCAATGCAATAGCGATGACAAGACAATATCAAAATTTAAAACATGACCTTGACCTTTGACCTTGTGTCCATTTTCAAGGTCAAGGTGAACGATGACCAATGATATTAGGTTTCATATAAATATAGTAACTGAGATATATTGATGTAATGTAATTCACAATATATTTAATTGGTCTAGGGGAGATAACTCTTATAAAAATGTCAAATAAAAAAAGTGACGATTCAAGATCTTAATATGATACACATTTTGGTAAAGGTTTTAGTTCTCTATCTATTATAGTAAAGAAGTAGATCTGCACACAACAAAGGGTCAAAAATTAGAACATGACCTTGACCTTTGACCTTGTGACCTTTTTCAAGGTCAAGGTCAATGATGACCAACTGTGAAATATCTAGTCTCTGTCAACTCTGGTTAATGAGTTACAATGGTACAAAATGTACTTCCAATAAATAAGGGGAAATAACTCCAACAAGCAGTCGTCAAAATACTTTGCGCGATATGTAACAAATTGTCACAATCAATAGCTGACCATTTTGCAACAACTTTTATTGCAAAATCTTTTACGGTTTCAAAGTTTGTCTGTCCACAAGCTCTTTTATTTCAAGGGAAATAACTCCGTAAATAAAAAGTGTTCGGTGTGACAGGGTTAACTGCGAAAGCGTAATGTCTTGTACATCCATAGTACAAAATATCTTAACGACATGTCGCGAAACAAAATTTATAATGGGAAAAGAAACTTGGCGGAAAAAAAAGAATAATAATAATAATAAACAGACAAATAACAGGAAGGCTTTCCACTCGGAAAGTGGAAAGCCTTAATAATGAAAAGTCATTTGTTCAGAGAAGAAATGTGAGGTCTTTCCCTGCATTTTGTAGTGTTATGTCTAGTTATATAGTTGCTAATGACTTTACGGTCAGTTACCGTGGTTTTAGTGTACAAAGCAAGTGGTCCTAAGTCAGAAAATGTATGGTTGCTAAGGACATTTATTGGTTGCTATGGACAAAATGTCACTTCCGGTCATACAATATGATATTTAAATTTAGTTAGTGATCCCGATTCAGTTTCCCATGTATTGTCTGCCTAAATTTTTTATGGTTTTTGAGGTATTTCGAACACAAAATTTAGCCGAAACCTGTCAAGGGCCATAACCTCTAAAACGGTTTGTCGCACAGTTTTTGAACATGTATATCAAATGTAGATCTCAATGAGAGGAACAGTTTTCTGATATATTGTCTGCTTCAATTTTTTTTTGTTTTTGAGTTATTTCGAAAACAAAATTTAGCCGAAACCTGTCAAGGGCCATAACCTCTAAAACGGTTTGTCGCACAGTTTTCAAACCTAATATCAAATGTAGATCTCAATGGGAGGAACATTTTTCTGATATATTGTCTGCTTCAAGATTGTATGGTTTTTGAGTTATTTCGTAAACAAAATTTAGCCGAAACCTGTCAAGGGCCATAACCTATAAAACGGTTTGTCGCACAGTTTTGAAACCTATTTATCAAATGTTAATCTCAACGAGAGGAACATTTTCCTGATATATTTTCTGCTTCAATTTTTTTATGGTTTTTGAGTTATTTCAAAAACAATATTTAGCCGAAACCTGTCAAGGGCCATAACTTGAAACACAAGGGTTTGGGGCAGATAACTCTGTTACTAAAAATAGATCGGTTTCGCAAGGTGACTCAGGTCGAGCCCAGGTAATGTTGGTTAAGTGTGCCAAGTTTCAAAGCGATACGTCAAGACACTTTTTCGACATTGACCGTCTTTCCCGTGTTGTCCCTATTTCCATAGAAAAAACTGACGTTAAACGTCAAACAATAAACCCCAGAGGGTAAAAATCTATTATTTTATATTGTAAAATATCCGTAGGCCTCCTCCTCCCCCGGTTTCTTTTCTAATGTTTCTATAACATTCTAATTATTTTAAAAAGGGCCCGGCCCCCCAACCAGGGCAGCATGTAAACTTATTTTGTTATTCATCTTGGTATTTTAAATTGATTGTCTCACATTGATTCAAATAGCTTTGTACTAATTTTGAGAAAAAACTGGAAAATGGGACTCTGCAGATTTAAATATTGTGACAAAAATTTGTTTAACTAGTTTTAAAAATTCATATACATTATTTTGGTGTAAAATAAATACTTCTTTGTCATTTCGCTCTATTTATAGTATACATTAAATGAAAACTACATTTCACTGAGGTGTCTTCGTCGAAGCTCGCGTTCATAGCATTTTGTCAGCGTCTTCTGTCTCTCGTACTGCGTTCTGTGTGGACGAATACTATAGCTACATGAAGCACGATCTTAAGTTTAATATCAGTGATTATTTATATATTTCAGGACGACACGGGTTATTACAAAAGGAGCTACCGACGAACATTTAAAGACGTTTTCATTCATAGGAATTTTACGCTGGAATGTGGAAAATAAGGACACGAGTCACGTAGCAGACGACCGAATACACAAAAATTCACGTCGGAAATTGTTTCAATTTGATTCAAATGTGAGGTAAAATGCAGTTCGGATAGTTAGAACAACTTGTTGAGAAAGGATTTACACTATGATTCACTGACGATAACTGAAATGGACATCACAGCTGACGAAATTTACAAATAAGGGGGAGGGGTGGTCATGTGTTTCAATCTGGGATTTGGAGGATTTATTGACTCGCATACTTTGAGGAAATACGTTTTTAGACTGAAATCCACATTCTAAACGGAAAATATCTTCTTTTTACTTAACAAAGTAAGTTGATTAAATTTAGTGTTAACTTTTGGTCATGTGTATATTGAAAAAATGTACACTATGAACATGATGAAAGTAGACCAAACTACATGACATTTTATGCAAAACTTATTTTGTCATACATCTTGGTATTTTTAATTGATTGTCTCCATACAATATTATTATTATGATTCAGAAATAACTTTGTACTCATTTTTAATGGAGAAACACACTAAAATGGGACACAACAGCTTTACATATTTTAAATTTAATAATTAAACAATAAGGAAAAGAGGGAAACTTGTAGAAATCACAAGGTTTTGTTTTAACATTGGATTAAAAGTGTCGATTTAGGCTATTGTCACAGTGTTGAATATTTTTTCATGAAAATCTAGGAATATAGTGTACCATTTTTAAAGTAATTGCACTTAAATTGCTAATTTCTGTATAAATGTTCAAGTTAACATCATTTCAATCATTTTAATAATTATCACATTTGGTTGAATACAGCAATTTTGTAACAAAGTGCATGTTTTCTTCACTCGACACATAATTACGCATTGTAGGAACTCGCTCAATGTTCATTATTTTATCAATTTTTGTTTAATACAGCAATTTTGTAACAAAGTGCATGTTTTCTTCACTCGACACATAATTACGCATTGTAGGAACTCGCTCAATGTTCATGATTTTATCAATTTTTGCCAAAAGTTAGTTTTTTATGTTACAAAAAGTACATTTAGTATGTACTTAAAATTTGAAATTAGTGTTTAAGCCATTTTGAAATGTCCATCATTGAAAAATTTTAAGTCTCATATGATTACGCCTTTCTAAGCCAAAAAGTACTAATATCTTGATACATATTAATTCTTAGTTGTTTTTTTTCGCTCGACATGGCTTATCGGGTCCATATCAAATGAGCTCGAAGATATAAGATACTCTCTAGATACTGGTTATGTGTTACGTTTTATATATTGTAACACTTCTTAGTGTCTGGACAGGTCTGATTAATTGCAGCAAAGATGTGTATTTTTTTTATCGTGATGTATGTTTTCTTTAATATTCATGAGCTTTGTTCAGTGATGTACGATTGGGCAGAAAGCTAGGCAGATTCTTCGCGCATGACATATGACCATGTTAACTATATTATCTGTAACCGTTTTCACTTAAAGTCAAAAACCGAATAACAGAAATGCGTCAAGGCTGATAACTCGAATACGGTTCATATAACAGTTTCAGATACAATATACTAAATGAAGGTCTTGATGAGAGGATCACTTTAAATATACATGTTTACTATATTATCTCTAACCGTTTTCAAGTTTTAACCAAAAATCTGATTAACCCAAACACGTCAAGGGCTGTAACTCGAAAACGATTCATAGCACAGCTTCGGGTCAAATGTACCAAATGAAGGTCTCAACAAAGTTTAGCCGATACGTGTCAAGGACCATAACCATGAAAACGGTTTGTCGCACAGTTTTCGACACTTTATATCAAATGTAGATCTCAATGAGAGGAACATTTTTCTGATACATTGTCTGCTTCAATTTTTTATGGTTGATGAGTTATATTGAAAACAAAATTTAGCCGAAACCTATCAAGGGCCATAACCTCGAAAATGGTTCGTCGCACAGTTTTCAACCAATTATATCAAATGTAGATCTCAATGAGAGAAACATTTTTCTGATATATTGTCTGCTTCAATTTTTTATGGTTTTTCAGTTATATTGAAAACAAAATTTAGCTGAAACCTGTCAAGGGCCATAACCTCGAAAACGGTTTGTCGCACAGTTTTCAACTATTTATATGAATTGTAAATCTAAATGAGAGGAACATTTTTCTGATATATTGTCTGCTTCAATTTTGTATGGTTTTTGAGTTATATTGAAAACAAAATTTAGTCGAAACCTGTCAAGGGCCATAACCTCGAAAACGGTTTGTCGCACAGTTTTCAATTATTTATATCAAATGTAGATCTCAATGAGAGGAACAATTTTCTGATATATTGTCTCCTTCAATTTTTTATGGTTTTTGAGTTATATTGAAAAGCAAAATTTCAATGGCGGCCATTTTGAAAATAGTGGACCAAAAAAACGTTTTGATCCGATGTATGTAATAAGGACCCTCATATCTACTTGGATACCAAGTTTTGTGTAAATCCGACAACTTTGACGTTTTCGACAAATTTCGCGTCAAAATCGCGTAACCAGGAGGTTGATAGAAAGAAAATTTTTTGCTTAATGAATCATGACCAGGAGTCTAGCAACATTTTCCCCACTTCAGATTTTTGATAACGGTTATGGTTTCTGAGTTTATCTGAACACAAGGTTTTTGGGTTTGGGGCAGATAACTCTGTTACTAAAAAAAGATTTGTTTCGCAGGGTGACTCAGGTCGAGCCCAGGTAGTGTCGGTTAAGTATGATAAGTTTCAAAGCGACATGTCAAGACACTTTTTTGACATCTGCGGCGGAAAAGAATAATAATAAAAAAAAAATAATAATAATCAGAAGAAATACAGTAAGGTCTTTCCCTTGGAAAGGGGAAAGACCTTAATAATAAGAAACAGACTAATAACAATAAGTCTTTCCACTGGAAAGTGGAAAGCCTTAAATAATAAGAAACAGAAGAATAACAAGAAGGCTTTCCACTGGAAAGTGGAAAGCCTTAATAAGAAACAGACTAATAACAGTAAGTCTTTCCACTGGAAAGTGGAAAGCCTTAAATATAGGTTCAATCGTTCTAACGAACGATTAATAGGCTTTCCACTTAAAAGAACACCTAAAATAAATGACCTTGAAAATAAAAAGCTAAGCAACATACGTAATTTGTCAATATCAATTAATACGTACAAAAATATATAAAAAAAACTATTTAGATATCTTTCAAAATATGAAAGGTCATTAAATAGGACGTAAAAAAACTTGAATGACCTTGACAACTGATCTTATGATCTAAGTACATATTACTTATTGACAATAGCATTTATAAAAATAAGACATTTAAAATACATAGTACCATGAAAAACATTTAAAAAGGACTTTGACCTTGACTCTTACAGCATGACCTTGACCATGTTGAAGGTCAACGGTGATCAACATTGAAGATTTTATGCCACTATCTCTTATAATAGTTGAAATACGACTACTTTTAATAAATACCAAAAATTAGAAGATGACCTTGACCTTTGACCTTGTATTAGTTTTCAAGGTCAAGGGTCCTTATCGTCTATAGTGAAGACCCCATGCCTCTACTATCAATAGTTGATAAGTAATTAATGAAAAACCAGTTATCGATGTGTTTAATGGGGGACAACTCCTATAAGATGAAGTCGGATCCTTGACCTCAAAATAGAAAAAAGTTGGTTGCGCCTTAATGAGACCAACATTTTATCCTTATAACTTATTGCCTATCTTTTACCGTTTCAATGGAATAGCGATGACAAGACAATGTCAAAATTTCAAACGTGACCTTGACCTTTGACCTTGCGTCCATTTTCAAGGTCAAGGTGAATGATGACCAATGATATAAGGTTTCATATATATATCTGTTATAATTACTGAGATATAGTGATATAATACATTTCACAATATAGTTTATTGGTCTAGGGGAGATAACTCTTATAAAAATGTCAAATAAAAAAAGTGACGATTCAAGATCTTAATATGATACACATTTTGGTAAAGGTTTCAGTTCTCTATCTATTATAGTAAAGGAGGAGATCTGCACACAACCAAGGGTCAAAAATTAGAACATGACCTTGACCTCTGATCTTGTTACCTTTTTCAAGGTCAAGGTCAGTGATGACCAACTGTGAAATATCTAGTCTATATCACCACTGGTTCATGAGTTACAGTGGTACAAAATCTACTTCCAATATATAAGGGGAAATAACTCCTACAAGAAGGTGAAAAATTCTTTAATGCGACATGTTAGAAAGTGTCGCAATCCTTAGCTGAACATTTTGGAACAGCTTTCATTGCGAAATCTTTTACGGTTTCATAGTTTATCTGCACACAAGCTTTTTTATGACAGGGGAAATAACTCCGTAAAGAAAAAGTGTTCGGTCAGCCAGGGTTAACTGCGAAAGCGTAATGTCTCATGCATCCATAGTACAAAATGTCTTTACGACATGTCGCGAAACAAAATTTATAATGGGATAAGAAAACTTGGCGGAAAAAAAATAAGAATAATAATAAGAAACAGACTAATAACAGTAAGTCTTTCCACTGGAAAGTGGAAAGCCTTCATAATGAGAAACAGACTAATAACAGTAAGTCTTTCCACTGGAAAGTGGAAAGCCTTAATTAAAGTTCATTGGTTCTACCGAACAAATGGTAGGCTTTCCACTTATCGCAAAAATGACCTTGAGATTGACCTTTGTTTACCGAAATTGACTTTTCTTTTCAAAATAAACAAACGAAAGAAAAAACCATTCGGCTACCTTTCGAAATAAAAAAGGTAAAAAAATAGGACGTTAATTTACATAAATGCCCTTGACCAGAAAGTTTTTGATATTTGCATACTTAATGCTTTAAAAACAAAGCATTTATTAAGATTTACCATTTTATTTACACGAAAAAGCAGAATTTCCCAAAAATATGTTTTGACCTTGACTTCTGTCAATATGACCTTGACCATGCTGTGGGTCAATAAAGGACAAACAGTGAAGATCCCATGTCAATATGTCGTATAATTATGAAGAAATGACTATTTATCATAAATACCAAAATTTATAAGATGACCTTGACTTTTGACCTTGTTTCTATTTTCAAGGTCAAGGGTCATACTGGTCTATAGTGAAGACCCAATGCCTCTACTATCAATAGTTGATAAGTAATTAATGAAAACCTAATTATCAGTGGTTGTAATGGGGGATAACTCCTATAAGATGAAGTCGGATCCTTTCCCACCAAATGTAAAAAAGTTGCGCCTTAATGAGACCAACATTTTATCCATTATAACTTATAGCTTATCTTTTACCGTTTCAATGCAATAGCGATGACAAAACAATGTCAAAATTTCAAACGTGACCTTGACCTTTGCCCTTGTGTCCATTTTCAAGGTCAAGGTCAATGATGACTAATGATATAGGTTTCATATAAATATCTGTTATAGTAACTGAGATGTAGTGATATAATGTAATTCACAATATATTTTATTGGTCTAGGGGAGAGAACTCTTCTAAAAATGTCAAATAAAAAAGTGACGATTCAAGATCTTAATATGATACACATTTTGGTAAAGGTTTCAGATCTCTATCTATTATAGTAAAGGAGGACATCTGCACACAACCAAGGGTCAAAAATTAGAACATGACCTTGACCTTTGACCTTGTGACCTTTTCCAAGGTCATGATCAATGATGACCAACGGTGAAATGTCTAGTCTCTATCACCTCTGGTTCATGAGTTACAATGGTACAAAATGTACTTCCAATAAATAAGGGGAAATAACTCCTACTAGGAGTCGTCAAAATACTTTGCGCGATATGTAATAAATTGTCGCGATCAATAGCTGAGCATTTTGCAACAACTTTCATTGCGAAATCTTTTACGGTTTCAAAGTTTATCTGCACACAAGATTTTTATGACAGGGGAAATAACTCTGTAAAGAAAAAGTGTTCGGTGTGACAGGGTTAACTGCGAAAGCGTAATGTCTCATACATTCATAGTACAAAATGTCTTTACGACATGTCGCGAAACAAAATTTATAATGGGAAAAGAAAAACTTGGCGGAAGAATAATAAGAATAAATATAAGTTCATTGGTTCTACCGAACAAATGAGAGGTTTTCCACTGATTGCAAAAATGACCTTGACCTTGACTTTCGTTTTATGAAAATTGACCTTTTTTTCAAAATAAACAAACGAAAGAAAAAACCGTTCGGATATCTTTCGAAATAAAAAAGGTCATAAAATAGGACGTTAATTGACATAAATGACCTTGACCAGCAAGTTTTGTTATTTGCATAGTTAATGCTTTAAAAACAAAACATTTATACATATTTACCATTTTATTTACTCGAAAAATGAGAATTTCCGAAAAATATTATTTGACCTTGACTTCTGTCAATATGACCTTGACCATGCTGAGGGTCAATAAAGGACAAACAAACAGTGAAGATCCTATGTTAATATGTCGTATAAATATAAAGAAATGACTATTTATCATAAATACCAAAATTTATAAGATGACCTTGACCTTTGATCTTGTTTCTATTTTCAAGGTCAAGGGTCATACTGGTCTATAGTGAAGACCCCATGCATCTACTATCAATAGTCGATGAGTAATCAATGAAAACCTAATTATCAGTGGTTGTAATGGTGGATAACTCCTATAAGATGAAGTCGGATCCTTTCCCTCTAAATGTAAAATAGTTGCGCCTTGATGAGACCAACATTTTATCCATAATAACTTATTGCCTATCTTTTACCGTTTCAAAGCAATAGCGATGACAAGACAATGTCAAAATTTCAAACACGACCTTGACCTTTGACCTTGTGTCCATTTTCAAGGTCAAGGTCAATGATGAGTAATGATATAAGGTTTCATATAAATATCTGTTATAGTAACTGAGATATAGTGATATAATTTTATTCACAATATATTTTATTGGTCTAGGGGAGATAACTCTTATAAAAATGTCAAATAAAAAAAGTGACGATTCAAGATCTTAATATGATTCACATTTTGGTACAGGTTTCAATTCTGTATCTATTATGGTTAAGGAGGAGATCCGCAAACAACACTGGGTCCAAAAATTAGAACGTGACCTTGACCCTTGACCTTGTGACCTTTTTCAAGGTCAAGGTCAATGATGACCAACTGTGAAATATCTAGTCTCTATCACTTCTGGTTCATGAGTTACTATGGTAAAAAATGTACTTGCAATAAATAAGGGGAAATAACTCCTATAAGAAGGTGAAAATTTCTTTAATGCGATATGTTATAAAGTGTCGCAATCCTTCGCTGAACATTTTGGAACAACTTACATTGCGACATCTTTTACAGTTTCAAAGTTAATCTGCACACAAGCTTTTTTATGACAGGGGAAATAACTCCGTAAAGAATAAGTGTTCGGTGTGCCAGGGTCAACTGCGAAAGCGTAATGTCTAATACATCCATAGTACAAAATATCTTTACGACATGTCGCGAAACAAAATTTATAATGGGAAAAGAAAACTTGGCGAAAAAAAAAGAATAATAATAATAAACAGACGAATTACAAGAAGGTTTTCCACTGGAAAGTGGAAAACCTTAATGAAAAGTCATTTGTTCAGAGAACAAATGTGAGGTCTTTCCCTGCATTTTGTAGTGTTATGTCTAGTTATATAGTTGCTAATGACTTTACGGTCAGTTACCATGGTTTTAGTGTACAAAGCAAGTGGTCCTAAGTCAGAAAATGTATGGTTGCTAAGGACATTTATTTGTTGCTATGGACAAAATGTCACTTCCGGTCATACAATATGATATTTAAATTTAGTTAGTGATCCCGATTCAGTTTCCCATGTATTGTCTGCTTTAATTTTTTATGGTTTTTTAGTTATTTCGAACACAAAATTTTGCCGAAACATTTCAAGGGCCATAACCTCTAAAACGGTTTGTCGCACAGTTTTTGAACCTGTATATCAAATGTAGATCTCAATGAGAGGAACATTTTTCTGATATAATGTCTGCTTAAATTTTTTTTGGTTTTTGAGTTATTTCGAAAACAAAATTTAGCCGAAACCTGTCAAGGGCCATAACCTCTAAAACAGTTTGTCTCACGGTTTTTGTACCTGTATATCAAATGTAGATCTCAATGAGAGAAAGGTTTTTCTGATATATTGTCTGCTTCAAATTTGTATGGTTTTTGAGTTATTTCGAAAACAAAATTTAGCCGAAACCTGTCAAGGGCCATAACCTGTAAAACGGTTTGTCGCACAGTTTTCAAACCTAATATCAAATGTAGATCTCAATGAGAGGAACATTTTCCTGATATATTTTCTGCTTCAATTTTTTTATGGTTTTTGAGTTATTTCAAAAACAATATTTAGCCGAAACCTGTCAAGGGCCATAACTTGATATTTGTCATGGTTTCTAAATATGTCTGAACACAAGGGTTTGGGGCAGATAACTCTGTTACTAAAAATAGATCGGTTTCGCAAGGTGACTCAGGTCGGGCCCAGGTAATGTTGGTTAAGTGTGCCAAGTTTCAAAGCGATACGTCAAGACACTTTTTCGACATTGACCGTCTTTCCCGTGTTGTCCCTATTTCCATAGAAAAAACTGACGTTAAACGTCAAACAATAAACCCCAGAGGGTAAAAATCTATTATTTTATATTGTAAAATATCCGTAGGCCTCCTCCTCCCCCGGTTTCTTTTCTAATGTTTCTATAACATTCTAATTATTTTAAAAAGGGCCCGGCCCCCCAACCAGTGCAGCATGTAAACTTATTTTGTTATTCATCTTGGTATTTTAAATTGATTGTCTCACATTGATTCAAATAGCTTTGTACTAATTTTGAGAAAAAACTGGAAAATGGGACTCTGCAGATTTAAATATTGTGACAAAGATTTGTTTAACTAGTTTTAAAAATTCATATACATTATTTTGGTGTAAAATAAATACTTCTTTGTCATTTCGCTCTTTTTATAGTATACATTAAATGAACACTTTACATTTCACTTTCTGTGTGGACGAATACTATAGCTACATGAAGCACGATCTTAAGTTTAATATCAGTGATTATTTATATATTTCAGGACGACACGGGTTATTACAAAAGGAGCTACCGACGAACATTTAAAGACGTTTTCATTCATAGGAATTTTACGCTGGAATGTGGAAAATAAGGACACGAGTCACGTAGCAGACGACCGAATACACAAAAATTCACGTCGGAAATTGTTTCAATTTGATTCAAATGTGAGGTAAAATGCAGTTCGGATAGTTACAGTCTTGTGCCAAAAGTATTCGCGGAAAAATGGCCGACGTTTTTAGATATTTCACTTCGCGCTGTTTTGATTTTATTTTTTGATACCAATTATCTTGCGATTTTTACTTTGAGAACTTCCCCGTGTACTTGAAAGCATTCCAAATCGATGACGTAAAAATCGTCTGCAATAAACTATTACATTGTAATATTTTTGATGTAAATAAACATGGGTCGCAAATCAAAAGAATTGTCACCGGACAAGAAAGAAGTGATCGTCAATTTAAAGTCTGATGGATATAGAATAAGTGAAATATCTAGGATGTTGGGAATACCTGAGAGTACCTGCAGATCGATTTTGAAAACTTACAAAGCACGGAAAAGTTTTGAAATAGGCCATCGTTCTGGACGTCCAAGAAAAGTGTCAAAACGGGGCGAATCCCGATTGAAGCGTCTGGTGAAAAGGCATCGCGGAAAAGCTCTAAAGGATATTACCACCGAATTTAATGTTGGAAATGGTGAAAACCGTGTTAGTGCGAGGACTGTCCAGAGATTTTTGCACAAGAATCAGATTTACCGGCGAGTTGTGAAAAAACGGATGGTTGTCAAAGAGGCGAATAGAAGGAAGTGGATAACATGGTGTTTACAGAAAAGAAGATGGACCGTGAATGATAACTGGAGACATGTTATATTTAGTGATGAATCTCAAATAGTTATAGGCCAAAACAACCGTGTATATGTGTGGAGATCGTCCCAGGAAGCGTATCGTCCAGAATGCATGTATGCAGAGTGTGTGCCTAAGGTTTCTGTTATGGTATGGGGTTGCATCACTTGGTTTGGTGTCGGTACTCTTTGTAAAGTCGATGGAAGTATAAATGCCCAGAAATATATTTCAATACTTGACGATCAGTTATGGCCAGTTATAGCCCGTCATTTCCCCGACGATTCCTACACTTTCCAAGATGACAACGCCCCCGTCCATAGGGCTCGGATTGTGGAACGTTACAAGCATGAAAATAATATCCATGGTATGGTATGGCCGGCCCAATCTCCGGACATTAATATCATAGAAAACTGTTGGCTTAGAATTAAAATTTTTGACATCTGGCAAAACTTCACGGTTGAATATGTACAAAACTTATATAATTCCATTCCAAGGAGAGTTTTGGCTTGCATAAGATCCAAGGGACACCTAACAAAATATTAAGGTAAGTCACAGCTTTATTTTAATATTTTTTGCTTGTTTTACTATTCAAGGCGAGATAACTCCAAGATGACGTCGGCCATTTTTCCGCGAATACTTTTGGCACGAGACTGTAGAACAACTTGTTGAGAAAGGATTTACACTATGATTCACTGACGATAACTGAAATGGACATCACAGCAGACGAAATTTACAAATAAGGGGGAGGGGTGGTCATGTGTTTCAATCTGGGATTTGGAGGATTTATTGACTCGCATACTTTGAGGAAATACGTTTTTAGACTGAAATCCACATTCTAAACGGAAAATATCTTCTTTTTACTTAACAAAGTAAGTTGATTAAATTTAGTGTTAACTTTTGGTCATGTGTATATTGAAAAAATTGTACACTATGAACATGATGAAAGTAGACCAAACTACATAACATTTTATGCAAAACTTATTTTGTCATACATCTTGGTATTTTTAATTGATTGTCTCCATACAATATTATTATTATGATTCAGAAATAACTTTGTACTCATTTTTAATGGAGAAACACACTAAAATGGGACACAACAGCTTTACATATTTTAAATTTAATAATTAAACAATAAGGAAAAGAGGGAAACTTGTAGAAATCACAAGGTTTTGTTTTAACATTGGATTAAAAGTGTCGATTTAGGCTATTGTCACAGTGTTGAATATTTTTTCATGAAAATCTAGGAATATAGTGTACCATTTTAAAAGTAATTGCACTTATATTGCTAATTTCTGTATAAATGTTCAAGTTAACATCATTTCAATCATTTTAATAATTATCACATTTGGTTGAATACAGCAATTTTGCAACAAAGTGCATGTTTTCTTCACTCGACACATAATTACGCATTGTAGGAACTCGCTCAATGTTCATTATTTTATCAATTTTTGTTTAATACAGCAATTTTGTAACAAAGTGCATGTTTTCTTCACTCGACACATAATTACGCATTGTAGGAACTCGCTCAATGTTCATGATTTTATCAATTTTTGCCAAAAGTTAGTTTTTTATGTTACAAAAAGTACATTTAGTTTATACTTAAAATTTGAAATTAGTGTTTAAGCCATTTTGAAATGTCCATCATTGAAAAAATTTTAAGTCTCATATGATTACGTCTTTCTAAGCCAAAAAGTACTAATATCTTGATACATATTAATTCTTAGTTGTTTTTTTTCGCTCGACAAGGCTTATCAGGTCCATATCAAATGAGCTCGAAGATATAAGATACTCTCTAGATACTGGTTATGTGTTACGTTTTATATATTGTAACACTTCTTAGTGTCTGGACAGGTCTGATTAATTGCAGCAAAGATGTGTATTTTTTTATCGTGATGTATGTTTTCTTTAATATTCATGAGCTTTGTTCAGTGATGTACGATTGGTCAGAAAGCTAGGCAGATTCTTCGCGCATGACATATGACCATGTTAACTATATTATCTGTAACCGTTTTCACTTAAAGTCAAAAACCGAATAACAGAAATGCGTCAAGGCTGATAACTCGAATACGGTTCATACAACAGCTTCAGATACAATATACTAAATGAAGGTCTTGATGAGAGGATCATTTTAAATATACATGTTTACTATATTATCTCTAACCGTTTTCAAGTTTTAACCAAAAATCCGATTAACCCAAACACGTCAAGGGCTGTAACTCGAAAACAATTCATAGCACAGCTTCGGGTCAAATGTACCAAATGAAGGTCTCAACAAAGTTTAGCCGATATGTGTCAAGGACCATAACCATGAAAACGGTTTGTCGCACAGTTTTCGACACTTTATATCAAATGTAGATCTCAATGAGAGGAACATTTTTCTGATACATTGTCTGCTTCAATTTTTTATGGTTTATGAGTTATATTGAAAACAAAATTTAGCCGAAACCTATCAAGGGCCATAACCTCGAAAACGGTTCGTCGCACAGTTTTCAACCAAATATATCAAATGTAGATCTCAATGAGAGAAACATTTTTCTGATATATTGTCTGCTTCAATTTTTTATGGTTTTTCAGTTATATTGAAAACAAAATTTAGCCGAAACCTGTCAAGGGCCATAACCTCGAAAACGGTTTGTCGCACAGTTTTCAGCTATTTATATGAATTGTAAATCTAAATGAGAGGAACATTTTTCTGATATATTGTCTGCTTCAATTTTGTATGGTTTTTGAGTTATATTGAAAACGAAATTTAGCCGAAACCTGTCAAGGGCCATAACCTTGAAAACGGTTTGTCGCACAGTTTTCAATTATTTATATCAAATGTAGATCTCAATGAGAGGAACAATTTTCTGAGATATTGTCTGCTTCAATTTTTTATTGTTTTTGAGTTATATTGAAAAACAAAATTTCAATGGCGGCCATTTTGAAAATGGTGGACCAAAATAAAGTTTTGATCCGATATATGTAATAAGGACCCTCATATCTACTTGGATACCAAGTTTTGTGTAAATCCGACAACTTTGACGTTTTCGACAAATTTCGCGTCAAAATCGCGTAACCAGGAAGTTGATGGAAAGAAAATTTTTTGCTTAACGAATCATGACCAGGAGTCTAGCAACATTTTCCCCACTTCAGATTTTTGATAACGGTTACGGTTTCTGAGTTTATCTGAACACAATGTTTTTGGGTTTGGGGCAGATAACTCTGTTACTAAAAATAGATTTTTTTCGCAGGGTGACTCAGGTCGAGCCCAGGTAGTGTCGGTCAAGTGTGCCAAGTTTCAAAGCGATACGTCAAGACACTTTTTCGACATCTGCGGCGGAAAAGAAGAAGAATAATAAAAAAATAATAATCATCAGAAGAAATACAGTAAGGTCTTTCCCTTGGAAAGGGGAAAGACCTTAATAAGAAACAGACAAAATGCAATAAGTCTTTCCACTGGAAAGCGGAAAGCCTTAAATATAGGTTCAATCGTTCTAACGAACGATTAATAGGCTTTCCACTTAAAAGAACACCTAAAATAAATGACCTTGAAAATAAAAAGCTAAGCAACATACGTAATTTGTCTATATCAATTAATACGTACAAAAATATATAAAAAAACTATTTAGATATCTTTCAAAATAAGAAAGGTCATTAAATAGGACGTAAAAAAACCTGAATGACCTTGACAACTGATCTTATGATCTAAGTATATATCACTTATAGACAATAGCATTTATAACAATAAAACATTTAAAATACATAGTACCATGAAAAACATTTAAAAAGGACTTTGACCTTGACTCTTACAGCATGACCTTGACCATGTTGAAGGTCAACGGTGAACAACATTTAATATTTTATGCCACTATCTCTTATAGTTGTTGAAATACGACTACTTTTAATAAATACCAAAAATTAGAAGATGACCTTGACCTTGTATTTGTTTTCAAGGTCAAGGGTCCTTATCGTCTATAGTGAAGACCCCATGCCTCTACTATCAATAGTTGATAAGTAATTAATGAAAAACCAATTATCAATGTGTTTAATGGGGGATAACTCCTATAAGATGAAGTCGGATCCTTGACCTCAAAATAGAAAAAAGTTGCGCCTTAATGAGACCAACATTTTATCCATTATAACTTTTTGCCTATCTTTTATCGTTTCAATGGAATAGCGATGACAAGACAATGTCAAAATTTCAAACGTGACCTTGACCTTTGACCTTGTGTCCATTTTCAAGGTCAAGGTGAATGATGACCAATGATATAAGGTTTCATATATATATCTGTTATAGTTACAGAGATATAGTGATATAATACATTTCACAATATATTTTATTGGTCTAGGGGAGATAACTCTTATAAAAATGTCAAATAAAAAAGTGACGATTCAAGATCTTAATATGATACACATTTTGGTAAAGGTTTCAGTTCTCTATCTATTATAGTAAAGGAGGAGATCTGCACACAACAAAGGGTCAAAAATTAGAACATGACCTCGACCTTTGACCTTGTGACCTTTTTCAAGGTCAAGGTCAATGATGACCAATGGTAAAATATCTAGTCTCTATCACCTCTGGTTCATGAGTTACAATAGTACAAAATTTACTTCCAATAAAGAAAGGGGAAATAACTACTATAAGAAGGTGAAAAATTCTTCACTGCGATATGTTATAAAGTGTCGCAATCCTTCGCTGAACATTTTGGAACAACTTTCATTGCGACATCTTTTACGGTTTCAAAGTTTATCTGCACACAAGCTTTTTTATGACAGGGGAAATAACTCCGTAAAGAAAAAGTGTTCGGTCTGCCAGGGTTAACTGCGAATGCGTAATGTCTCATACATCCATAGTACAAAATGTCTTTACGACATGTCGCGAAACAAAATTTATAATGGGATAACAAAACTTGGCGGAACAAAAATAAGAATAATTAAAGTTCATTGGTTCTACCGAACAAATGATAGGCTTTCCACTTATCGCAAAAATGACCTTGACATTGACTCTGGTTTATGGAAATTTACTTTTCTTTTCAAAATAAACAAACGAAAGAAAAAACCATTCGGCTATCTTTCGAAATAAAAAAGGTTAAAAAATAGGACGTTAATTGACATAAATGCCCCTGACCAGCAAGGTTTTGATATTTGCATACTTTATGCTTTAAAAACAAAGCATTTATTAAGATTTTCCATTTTATTTACACGAAAAAGCAGAATTTCCGAAAAATATGTTTTGACCTTGACTTCTCTAAATATGACCTTGACCATGCTTAGGGTTAATAAAGGACAAACAGTGCAGATCCTATGTCAATATGTCGTATAATGATGAAGAAATGACTATTTATCATAAATACAAAAATTTGTAAGATGACCTTGACCTTTGATCTTGTTTCTATTTTCAAGGTCAAGGGTCATACTGGTCTATAGTGAAGACCCAATGCCTCTACTATCAATAGTTGATAAGTAATTAATGAAAACCTAATTATCAGTGGTTGTAATGTGGGATAACTACTATCAGATGAAGTCAGATCCTTTCCCTTCAAATGTAAAAAAGTTGCGCCTTTATGAGACCAACATTTTATCCATTTTAACTTATAGCCTATCTTTTACCGTTTCAATGAAATAGCGATGACAAGACAATGTCAAAATTTCAAACATGACCTTGACCTTTGACCTTGTGTCCATTTTCAAGGTCAACGTCAATAATGACTAATGATATAAGGTTTCATATAAATATCTGTTATAGTAACTGAGATATATTGATATAATGTAATTCACAATATATTTAATTGGTCTAGGGGAGATAACTCTTATAAAAATGTCAAATAAAAAAAGTGACGATTCAAGATCTTAATATGATACACATTTTGGTACAGGTTTTAATTCTGTATCTATTATGGTTAAGGAGGAGATCCGCACACAACAAAGGGTCAAAAATTAGAACATGACCTTGACCCTTGACCTTGTGACCTTTTTCAAGGTCAAGGTCAATGATGAGCAACTGTGAAATATCTAGTCTCTATCACTTCTGGTTCATGAGTTACTATGGTAAAAAATGTACTTGCAATAAATAAGGGGAAATAACTCCTATAAGAAGGTGAAAATTTCTTTAATGCGATATGTTATAAAGTGTCGCAATCCTTCGCTGAACATTTTGGAACAACTTTTATTGCGATATCTTTAACAGTTTCAAAGTTAATCTGCACACAAGCTTTTTTATGACAGGGGAAATAACTCCGTAAAGAATAAGTGTTCGGTCTGCCAGGGTCAACTGCGAAAGCATAATGTCTCATACATCCATAGTACAAAATGTCTTTACGACATGTCGCGAAACAAAATTTATAATGGGAAAAGAAAACTTGCCGGAAAAAAAAGAATAATAATAAATATAAGTTCATTGGTTCTACCGAACAAATGAGAGGCTTTCCACTTATTGCAAGAACGACCATGGCCTTGACTTTGGTTTTATGGAAATTGAATCTTCTTTTCAAAATAAAAAAACGAAAGAAAAACCATGCGTATATCTTTCGAAATAAAAAAGGTCATAAAATAGGACTTTAATTGAGATAAATGACCTTGACTACCAAGTGTTTGATATTGCATATTTAATGCTTTAAAAACAAATCATTTATTATTATTTACCATTTTATATACTCGAAAAAGCAGAATTTGCAAAAAAATAGGAATTGACCTTGACTTCTTACAATGTGACCTTGACCTAGCTGAGGGTAAAAAAAGGACCAACAATGAAGATCCACTATGTCAATATATCTTAAAGTTATGAAGATATGACTATTTATCATAAATACCAAAATTTATAAGATGACCTTGACCTTTGACCTTGTATCTGTTTCAAGGTTAAGGTCATAATGGTCTTTGGTGAAAGACCCCATGCCTCTACTATCAATAGTTCATAAGTTATCAATGAAAAACTAAATATCACTTGTTGTAATGGGAGATAACTCCTATAAGGTGAAGTCAAATCCTTTTCTTCCAAACAGGAAAAAGTTGCGCCATTATGAGGCCGACATTTTATCCGTTACAATTTATAGCCTATCTTTTACCGTTTAAAAGAAATAGCGACGACAAGAAAATGTAAAAACAAATTTAGAATGTGACCTTGACCTTTGACCTTGTGTCCCTTTTCAAGGTCAAGGTCAATGATGACCAATGATATAAGGTTTCATATATATATATATATGTTATACTTACTGAGATTTAGGGATATAATGATATTCACAATACATTTTAATGGTCTAGGGGAGATAACTCTTTCAAAAGTCAAACATTTATAGTGACCTTTCAAGAACTTAATATGGTCTACATTTTGGTAAAAGATTTATTTCTGTAGCTCTTATGGTTCAGGAGGAGAATCGCACACACCACAATGTCAAAATTTAGAATGTGACCTTGACCTTTGACCTTGTGACCTTTTTCAAGGTCAAGGTCAATGATGACCAACTGTGCAATATCTAGTCTCTGTCACCTCTGGTTCATGAGTTACTATGGTACAAAATGTACTTCCAATAAATAAGGGGAAATAACTCCTACAAGGAGTCGTCAAAATACTTTGCGCGATATGTAACAAATTGTCGCAATCAATAGCTGACCATTTTGCAACAACTTTCATTGGGAAATCTTTTACGGTTTCAAAGTTTATCTGTACACAAGCTTTTTATGACAGGGGAAATAACTCCGTAAAGAAAAAGTGTTCGGTGTGACAGGGTTAACTGCGAATGCGTAATGTCTCATACATCCATAGTACAAAATGTCTTTACGACATGTCGCGAAACAAAATTTATAATGGGGTAACAAAACTTGGCGGAAAAAAATAAGAATAATAAGAAACAGACTAATAACAGTAAGTCTTTCCACTCGGAAAGTGGAAAGCCTTAATAAACAGACGAATAACAGGAAGGCTTCCCACTCGGAAAGTGGAAAGCCTTAATTAAAGTTCCGTTCTTCCTTCGGAAGAAAAAAATCATGCTTTCCACATCAAGCGACATTTTTCACACCGCAGCGTAAAAAAAATTGTTTTTTTCTATATAAAAGTACAGAACTGCATAAAATATACATGAAACGTAGCAGAAACCATGCAAAAATGACTTGTCACATCCTAGGCTCGAACCGACGATGTCAGTATTGGTAAACAGCGATGTAACCACTGCGCCACGGAAGCTTGTTGTTGAAATGTCAAATTTTGACGTATATATACCTTCTATGTGTTTTCTACATTTAAAATACAAAGACATTTTAAAATGTTTTCGTGTATTTATAAATGAAATAAATAAGAAAGATAGAAAATTCTATGATTTTTATTTATGAAATACATATAGAACGCTTTGATCTGAATGTCACGTGACCAGGCCATATATTATCGTGGACTTAGTTTTAATCAATTCACTTGGGGGGCTGACGTTGGACAGATAACATGGATATATTACATATGATCGCGATATACATATAAGTATCATCAAAATTACGTTTCGCGACGTCAACAGTGATGCTATTTTGACAGTTTAATTCAAAGGAATGTTACTTTCAATTCATTGTAATAGGGAAACCGTTTCTTTGTTCGGTAAAATACAGCAGTCGTGCTTACCGGACGACATTCGATGTCATTTCAAAATAACTGCTCAAGTAGAAAAAATGTTTGTTTCAGCTAGAACAACTCATGAAGACATAATTCAGATGTATATTTTAAGGATTTATCAACGCACAAACATTCAACTTCTGAAATCTAGAGGGTCCCGATGGGGTCTCGACATTTGATTGTTGCTGCCGATTTTCGAGTTTGTTGACATTTATGCACATCCGAGATACTTGGTTGGGGTAAAATCGACATTCCAAATCGATTGGCGCCATTTTCGAAAGGCTAGGATTTATGGTTTTTCTGAAAATCGCGATTTTTGCATAAAAAACCTATCTTCAACTTTCATGACCTGGAAATTTTTTTATCGTTCGTCAGAATGATTTCTACTGTAGCGACAATTCAAGGACATCGATCCCCGAACTATTTGGCGTCCATTTTGTTTCACCATTCTCTGCGGTCTAGGATGAAATCTGCACACTACATTCTTATGGGGTACCTTAGAAACACCCCCCCTTTATTTTTGCAGGCTGGAGGAATACCCTGAAATTCCCCATGTTTTTGCCCATGCCTGCCACCAAATTTTATTGCGACATGTAGCAAGCTAAAAAAACAAAGCGAATCCAAAGGTACAAAAATTCACATGTCGCTGTACTGAAACACAGGTGACCTTGACCTTAGACCTTGTGACCTTGGGCAAGGTCAAGGTGAAAGTTGACATTTTACCTATTACAAGTTGTTGCCTATCTTTTACCGTTTCAAGGGAATAGCGATGGCGAGACAATGTCAAAATTGAGAACGTGACCTTGACCTTTGACCTTGTGACCTTTTTCAAGGTCAAGGTCAATGATGACCAATGATATAAGGTTTCATGTATATATCTGTTATAGTTACTGAGATATAGTGATCTAATGTAACTCACAATGCATTTTATTGGTCTAAGGGGAGACAACTCTTATAAAATGTCAAATAAAAAAGTGACGATTCAAGATCTTAATATGATACACATTTTGGTAAAGGTTTCAGCTCTCTATCTATTATAGTAAAGGAGGAGATCTGCACACAACAAAGGGTCAAAATTTAGAACGTCACCTTGACCTTTGACCTTGTGACCTTTTTCAAGGTCAAGGTCAATGATGACCAACTGTGAAATATCTAGTCTTTATCACATCTGGTTCATGAGTTACTATGGTCAAAAATGTACTTGCAATAAATAAGGGGAAATAACTCCATAAGAAGGTGAAAATTTCTTTAATGTGATATGTTAAAAAGTGTTGCAATCCTTCGCTGAACATTTTGGAACAACTTTTATTGCGATATCTTTTACAGTTTCAAAGTTAATCTGCACACAAGCTTTTTTATGACAGGGGAAATAACTCCGTAAAGAAAAAGTGTTCGGTGTAGCAGGGTCAACTGCGAAAGCGTAATGTCTCATACATCCATAGTACAAAATGTCTTTACGACATGTCGCGAAACAAAATTTATAATGGGAAAAGAAAACTTGTCGGAAAAAAAAGAATAAATATAAGTTCATTGGTTCTACCGAACAAATGAGAGGCTTTCCACTTATCGCAAAAATGACCTTGACATTGACTTTTGTTTATGGAAATTGACTTTTCTTTTCAAAATAAACAATTGAAAGAAAAAACCATTCGGCTCTCTTTCGAAATAAAAAAGGTAAAAAAATAGGACGTTAATTGACATAAATGCCCATGACCAGCAAGTTTTTGATATTTGCATACTTAATGGTTTAAAAACAAAGCATTTATTAAGATTTAACATTTTATTTACACGAATAGGCAGAATTTCCGAAAAATATGTTTTGACCTTGACTTCTGTCAATATGACCTTGACCATGCTGAGGGTCAATAAAGGACAAACAAACAATGAAGATCCTATGTTAATATGTCGTATAATTATCAAGAAATGACTATTTATCATAAATACCAAAATTTATATGATGACCTTGACCTTTGACCATGTTTCTATTTTCAAGGTCAAGGGTCATACTGGTCTATAGTGAAGACCCCATGCCTCTACTATCCATAGTTGATGAGTAATTAATGAAAACCTAATTATCATTGGTTTTAATGGGGGATAACTCCTATAAGATGAAGTTGGATCCTTTCCCCCTAAATGTAAAATAGTTGCGCCTTTATGAGACCAACATTTTATCCATTATAACTTATTGCCTATCTTTTACCGTTTCAAAGGAATAGCGATGACAAGACGATGTTAAAATTTCAAACATGACCTTAACCTTTGACCTTGTGTCTATTTACAAGGTCAAGGTCAATGATGACTAATGATATAAGGTTTCATATAAATATCTGTTATAGTAACTGAGATATAGTGATATAATGTTATTCACAATATATTTTATTGGTCTAGGGGAGATAACTCTTATAAAAATGTCAAATAAAAAAGTGACGATTCAAGATCTTAATATGATACACATTTTGGTAAAGGTTTTAGTTCTCTTTCTATTATAGTAAAGGAGGAGATCTGCACACAACCAAGGGTCAAAAATTAGAACATGACCTTGACCTTTGACCTTGTGACCTTTTTCAAGGCCAAGGTCAATGATGACCAACTGTGAAATATCTAGTCTCTATCACCTCTGGTTCATGAGTTATTATGGTACAAAATGTACTTCCAATAAATCAGGGGAAATAACTCCTACAAGGAGTCGTCAAAATACTTCGCGCGATATGTAACAAATTGTCGCGATCAATAGCTGAGCATTTTGCAACAACTTTCATTGCAAAATCTTTTACGGTTTCAAAGTTTATCTGTACACAAGCTTTTTTATGACAAGGGAAATAACTCCGTAAAGAAAAAGTGTTCGATGTGACAGGGTCAACTGCGAAAGCGTAATGTCTCATACATACATAGTACAAAATATCTTTATGACATGTCGCGAAACAAAATTTATAATGGGAAAAGAAACTTGGCGGAAAAAAAAGAATAATAATAATAATTAAAGATCAACTGTTCGGTTGAACATTTGAGGGTCTTTCCACATTAGTTTTAATTTGTATTACATGATGACATTTAAAATAATCATCTTTTTGCAAGATGCTATAACTTTGCTATAAATATTTTAAAAAAATATTTTGTATTATTTGCCGCAGATTGTCATTCTGAGAGAGATAACTCTTATAAAAGTATTATACAACTTTTCACGCCATGTCTTAGTTTACTCGAAATTATTAATAGAACATTTTAGGACGAAAATAATTTCAATATCTTTAAAAAAAGCAAAGGTCAAAAACTAGTACGTGACCTTGACCCATACAAGTTTTCAAGGTCAAAGGGCATGAGTATTTATGGTGAAGACCCCATGCCTCTATCATTACTAGTTAATGAGTAACATGTAAAAAATCAATAAGTTGCATATATAATGGGAGATAACTCGTATAAAATGAAGTCAAATTCTTTCCCTGTAAATGTAACATAGTTGCTCCTTTAAGAGATCAACATTTTGCACTCTTTCGTTTCCCTTTATCATTAATAGTTAATGAGTAACATGTAAAAAACCAATAAGTTACATATATAACGGGAGATAACTCCTATAAAATGAAGTCAAATCCTTTACCTGTAAATGTAACAAAGTTGCTCCTTTAAGAGACCAACATTGTGCACTCTTTAGTTTCCCTCTATCATTAATAGTAAATGAGTACCATGTAAAAAACCAATCAGTTACATATATAATGGGAGATAACTCCTATAAAATGAAGTCAAATCCTTTCCCTATAAATGTAACAAAGTTGCTCCTTTTAAAGACCAACATTTTGCACTCTTTAGTTTCCCTTTATCATTAATAGTTAATGAGTAACATGTAAAAAACTAATAAATTACATATATAATGGGAGATAACTCCTATAAAATGAAGTCAAATCCTTTTCTTGTAAATGTAACAAAGTTGCTCCATTAAGAGATTAACATTTTGCACTCTTTAGTTTCCCTCTATCATTAATAGTTAATGAGTACCATGTGAAAAACCAATCAGTTACATATATAATGGGAGATAACTCCTATAAAATGAAGTCAAATCCTTTCCATATAAATGTAACAAAGTTCCTCCTTTAAGAGACCAACATTTTGCACTCTTTCGTTTCCCTTTATCTTTAATAGTTAATGAGTAACATGTAAAAAACCAATAAGTTACATATATAATGGGAGATAACTCCTATAAAATGAAGTCAAGTCCTTTCCCTGTAAATGTAACAAAGTTGCTCCTTTAAGAGATCAACATTTTGCACTCTTTACTTTCCCTCTAGCATTAATAGTTAATGAGTACCATGTGAAAAACCAATCAGTTACATATATAATGGGAGATAACTCCTATAAAATGAAGTCAAATCCTTTCCCTATAAATGTAACAAAGTTGCTCCTTTAAGAGACCAACATTTTGCACTCTTTCGTTTCCCTTTATCTTTAATAGTTAATGAGTAACATGTAAAAAACCAATAAGTTACATATATAATGGGAGATAACTCCTATAAAATTAAGTCAAATCCTTTCCCTACAAATGTAACAAAGTTGCTCCTTTAAAAGACCAACATTTTGCACTCTTTAGTTTCCTTTTATCAGTAATTGTTAATGAGTAACATGTGAAAAACCAATAAATTACATATATAATGGGAGATAACTCCTATAAAATGAAGTCGAATTACTTCCCTCCAAATGTGACAAAGTTGCGTCTTAATAAGACGAACATTTTACTCTCAATAAGTGTTTATCTATCATTTACCGTTTCAAAGGAGTAGCGGACACAAGCAAATGTAAAAATTTAGAACGTGACCTTGACCTTTGACCTTGTGTCCATTTTCAAGGTCAAAGGTCATGATGGTCTAAAGTGAGACCCCAGGCCTCTATCTCTTTTAGTTGCTGAGATTTGTTTGAATATCACTTAATACTTTTATTTAAAGGGAGATAACTCCTATAACGAACATGTCATCAGAACCCTTCAATCAATCTGTCCCAAAGTTGCGTAAGGATATAGGACACATTTTGGTAAAGGTTTGGTATTGCTATCTTTTTTGGTTTAGGAGGAGTAGCAGGAACAAGCTTTTTAGTAAAAGGGGAGATAACTCCGTAAAGGAAAAGGGTGCGGTCAGTCAGGGTGAACTGCGAAAGCGCAATGGGTAACCGATATCAGGTATAAAATATCAAAGCGACATGTCGCGAAGTGAAAAAACCAGACATCGAAATAAGTTGGCGGAAGAAAAGAGAAAATAATAATAATAATAATAATAATAATAATAATAATAATCAGAACAATAACTATAGGTCTTTCCACAGAAAGGTGGAAAGACCTAATAAACAGACAAATAACAGGAAGGCTTTCCACTCGGAAAGTGGAAAGCCTTAATAATAATAATAAATATAAGTTCATTGGTTCTACCGAACAAATGAGAGGCTTTCCACTTATTGCATAAATGACCTTGACATTGACTTATATGGAAATTGAATCTTCTTTTCAAAATAAACAAAAGAAAGAAAAACCATTCGTATATCTTTTGAAATAAAAAAGGTAAAAAAATAGGACGTTAATTGAGATAAATGACCTTGACTACCAAGTGTTTGATTTTTGCATATTCAATGCTTTAAAAACAAATCATTTATTTGTATTTACCATTTTATATACACGAAAAAGCAGAATTTCCAAAAAATATTATTTGACCTTGACTGCTGTCAGTATGACCTTGACCATGCTGAGGGTCAATAAAGGACCAACAGTGAAGATCCTTTGTCAATATGTCTTATAATTATGCAGAAATGCCTATTTATCATAAATACCCAAATTTATAAGATGACCTTGACCTTTTACCCTGTTTCTATTTTCAAGGTCAAGGGTCATAATGGTCTTTGGTGAAGTCCCCATGCCTCTACTATCAATAGTTAATAAGTTATCAATGAAAAAGTAAATATCAATGATTGTAATGGGAGATAACTCCTATAAGATGAAGTCAAATCCTTTTCCTTTAAATAGAAAAAAGTTGCGCATTTATGAGGCCGACATTTTATCCGTTATAAGTTATAAGCTATCTTTTACCGTTTCAAAGAAATAGCGATGACAAGATAATGTCAAAATTTCAAACGTGACCTTGACCTTTGACCTTGTGTCCATTTTCAAGGTCAAGGTCAATGATGAGTAATGATATAAGGTTTCATATAAATATCTGTCATAGTTACTGAGATAACGCTATATACACTATATTTAATTGATCCAGGGGAGATAACTCTTTCAAAAGTCAAATCATTTATAGTGACCTTTCAAGACCTTAATATGATACACATTTTGGTAAAGATTTATTTCTGTATCTCTTATGGTTCAGGAGGAGAATCGCACACACCACAGTGTCAAAATTTAGAATGTGACCTTGACCTTTGACCTTGTGACCTTTTTCAAGGTCAAGGTCAATGATGACCAACTGTGAAATATCTAGTCTCTGTCAACTCTGGTTCATGAGTTACTATGGTACAAAATGTACTTCCAATAAATAAGGGGAAATAACTCCAACAAGGAGTCGTCAAAATACTTTGCGCGATATGTAACAAATTGTCGCAATCAATAGCTGAGCATTTTGCAACAACTTTCATTGCGAAATCTTTTACGGTTTTAAAGTTTATCTGCACACAAGATTTTTATGACAGGGGAGATAACTCCGTAAAGAAAAAGTGTTCGGTGTGACAGGGTTAACTGCGAAAGCGTAATGTCTCATACATTCATAGTACAAAATGTCTTTACGACATGTCGCGAAACAAAATTTATAATGGGACAACAAAACTTGGCGGAAGAATAATAAGAATAAATATAAGTTCATTGGTTCTACCGAACAAATGAGAGGCTTTCCACTTATTGCATAAATGACCTTGACATTGACTTTGGCTATATGGAAATTGAATCTTCTTTTCAAAATAAACAAAAGAAAGAAAAACCATTCGTATATCTTTTGAAATAAAAAAGGTAAAAAAATAGGACGTTAATTGTGATAAATGACCTTGACTACCAAGTGTTTGATATTTGCATATTCAATGCTTTAAAAACAAATCATTTACTTGTATTTACCATTTTATATACACGAAAAAGCAGAATTTCCAAAAAATATTTTTTGACCTTGACTGCTGTCAATATGACCTTGACCATGCTGAGGGTCAATAAAGGACCAACAGTGAAGATCCTTTGTCAATATGTCTTATAATTATGAAGAAATGCGTATTTATCATAAATACCCAAATTTATAAGATGACCTTGACCTTTTACCTTGTTTCTATTTTCAAGGACAAGGGTCATAATGGTCTTTGGTGAAGTCCCCATGCCTCTACTATCAATAGTTAATAAGTTATCAATGAAAAAGTAAATATCAATGGTTGTAATGGGAGATAACTCCTATAAGATGAAGTCAAATCCTTTTCCTTTAAATAGAAAAAAGTTGCGCATTTATGAGGCCGACATTTTATCCGTTATAAGTTATAAGCTATCTTTTACCGTTTCAAAGAAATAGCGATGACAAGATAATGTCAAAATTTCAAACGTGACCTTGACCTTTGACCTTGTGTCCATTTTCAAGGTCAAGGTCAATGATGACTAATGATATAAGGTTTCATATAAATATCTGTCATAGTTACTGAGATAACGCTATATACACTATATTTAATTGATCCAGGGGAGATAACTCTTTCAAAAGTCAAATCATTTATAGTGACCTTTCAAGACCTTAATATGATACACATTTTGGTAAAAGATTTATTTCTGTATCTCTTATGGTTCAGGAGGAGAATCGCACACACCACAGTGTCAAAATTTAGAATGTGACCTTGACCTTTGGCCTTGTGACCTTTTTCAAGGTCAAGGTCAATGATGACCAACTGTGAAATATCTAGTCACTGTCATCTCTGGTTCATGAGTTACTATGGTACAAAATGTACTTCCAATAAATAAGGGGAAATAACTCCTACAAGGAGTCGTCAAAATACTTTGTGCGATATGTAACAAATTGTCGCGATCAATAGCTGAGCATTTTGCAACAACTTTCATTGCGAAATCTTTTACGGTTTAAAAGTTTATCTGCACACAAGATTTTTATGACAGGGGAAATAACTCCGTAAAGAAAAAGTGTTCGGTGTGACAGGGTTAACTGCGAATGCGTAATGTCTCATACATTCATAGTACAAAATGTCTTTACGACATGTCGCGAAACAAAATTTATAATGGGATAACAAAACTTGGCGGAAGAATAATAAGAATAAATATAGGTTCAATCGTTCTAAAGAACGATTAATAGGTTTTCCACTTCAAAAGAAGACCTTAAATAAATGACCTTGAAACCAAAAAGCTAAGAAACATACGTAATTTGTCTATAGCAATTAATAAGAACAAAAATTATTAAAGAACTATTTAGATATCTTTAAAAATAAGAAAGGTCATTAAATAGGACGTAAGAAAACTTGAATGACCTTGACAACTGATCTTTTAATCTACGTAAATATTACTTATAGGCAATAGCATTAAAAGAATAAGCCATTCAAAATACATAGTACCATGAAAAACATTTATAAAGGACTTTGACCTTGACTTTTACAGCATGACCTTGACCATGCTGAAGGTCAACAGTGATCAACATTGAAGATTTTATGCCAATATCTCTTAAAGTCATTGAGATATGACTACTTATAATATATACAAAAAATTAGAAAATGACCTTGACCTTTGACCTTGTATTTGTGTTCAAGGTCAAGTGTCCCAATGGTCTATAGTGAAGACCCCATGCCTCTACTATCAATAGTTGATAAGCAATTAATGAAAAACTATTTATCAATGGTTGTAATTGGGGATAACTCCTATAAGATGAAGCCGGATCCTTTCCTTCTAAATAGAAAAAAGTTGCGCCTTTATGAGGCCAACATTTTTTCCATTTGAACTTATTGTCTATATTTTACCGTTTTAAAGGAATAGCGATGACAAGACAATGCAAAAATTTCAAACGTGACCTTGACCTTTGACCTTGAGTCCATTTTCAAGGTCAAGGTAAATGATGACTAATGATATAAGGTTTCATATAAATATATGTTATAGTTACTGAGATAAAGTGATATAATGCAATTCACAATATATTTCAGTGGTCTAGGGGAGATAACTCTAATAAAAATGTCAAATAAAAAAAGTGACGATTCAAGATCTTAATATGATACACATTTTGGTACAGGTTTCAGTTCTCTATCTATTATAGTAAAGGAGGAGATCTGTACACAACGCAATATCAAAAATTAGAATTTTTCAAGGTCAAGGTCAATGATGACCAACTGTGAAATATCTAGCCTCTATCATCTCTGGTTCATGAGTTACTATGGTAAAAAATGTACTTGCAATAAATAAGGGGAAATAACTCCTATAAGAAGGTGAAAATTTCTTTAATGCGATATGTTATAAAGTGTCGCAATCCTTCGCTGAACATTTTGGAACAACTTTTATTGCGATATCTTTTACAGTTTCAAAGTTAATCTGCACACAAGCTTTTTTATGACAGGGGAAATAACTCCGTAAAGAATAAGTGTTCGGTCTGCCAGGGTCAACTGCGAAAGCGTAATGTTTCATACATCCATAGTACTAAATATCTTTACGACATGTCGCAAAACAAAATTTATAATGGGAAAAGAAAACTTGGCGGAAAAAAAAGAATAATAATAAACAGACGAATTACAAGAAGGTTTTCCACTGGAAAGTGGAAAACCTTAATAATAATAATAATAAGAAACAGACAAAATGCAATAAGTCTTTCCACTGGAAAGTGGAAAGCCTTAATAAGAAACAGAAGAATAACATTAAAGTTCATTTGGCCTTCAGAAGAAAAAATCATGCTTTCCACATCAAGCGACATTTTTCACACCGCAGCGTAAAAAAATTGTTTTTTTTTGTATATAAAAGTCCATAACTACTTAAAATATACGTGAAACGTAACAGAAAAACATGCAAAAAAAGACATGTCACAACCTAGGCTCGAACCGACGATGTCAGTGTTGCTAAGCAGAGCTCTATCCACTGCGCCACGGAAGCTTGTTGTTGAAATGTCAAATTTTGACGTATATATACCTAATATGTGTTTTCTACATTTAAAATACAAAGACATTTTGTAATGTTTTCGTGTATTTACAAATGAAATAAATAAGAAAGACAGAAAATTCAATGATTTTTATTTATGAAATACAAATAAAACGCATTAATTTGACTGGTGGAAACGACTGAAGTCACGTGACAATTCTATATATTATCACGAAGTTGGGTTTTTTTTTTTTTTTTTTTTTTTGTTGTTGAAAAGATGACTTTTCAGGACGTCAACAGTGATGCTATTTTGACAGTTTAATTCGAAGGAATGTTACTTTCAATTCATTGTAATAGGGAAACCGTTTCTTTGTTCGGTAAAATACTGCAGTCGTGCTTACCGGACGACACTCGATGTCATTTCAAAATAAATGCTCAAGTAGAAAAAATGTTTGTTTCAGCTAGAACAACTCATGAAGACATAATTCAGATGTATATTTTAAGGATTTATCAATGCACAAACATTCAACCGCTGAAATCTAGGGGGTACCGATGGGGCCTCGACATTTGATTTTTTCTGCCGATTTTCGATTTTGTTGACATTTATGCACATCCGAGATACTTGGTTGGGGTAAAATCGACATTCTAAATCGATTGGCGCCATTTTCGAAAGGCTAGGATTTATGGTTTTTCTGAAAATCGCGATTTTTGCATGAAAAACCTATCTTCAATTTTCATGACATGGGAATTTTTTTATCGTTCGTCAGAATGATTTCTACTGTAGCGACAATTCAAGTACATGGATCCCCGAGCTATTTGGCGTCCATTTTGTTTCACCATTCTCTGCGGTCTAGGATGAAATCTGCACACTACATTCTTATGGGGTCCCTTAGAAACACCCCCCCTTTTATTTTTGCAGGCTGGCGGAATACCCTCAAATTCCCCATGTTTTTGCCCATGCCTGGCACCAAATTTTATTGCGACATGTAGCAAGCTAAAAAAAACAAAGCGAATCCAAAGGTACAAAAATTCACATGTCGCTGTACTGAAACCCAGGTGACCTTGACCTTTGACCTTGTGACCTTGGGCAAGGTCAAGGTGAAAGTTGACATTTTACCTATTACAAGTTATTGCCTATCTTTTACCGTTTCAAGGAAATAGCGATGGCGAGACAATGTCAAAATTTCAAACGTGACCTTGACCTTTGACGTGTCCATTTTCAAGGTCAAGGTCAATGATGACCAATGATATAAGGTTTCATGTATATATCTGTTATAGTTACTGAGATAACGCTATATACACTATATTTAATTGATCCAGGGGAGATAACTCTTTCAAAAGTCAAATCATTTATAGTGACCTTTCAAGACCTTAATATGATACACATTTTGGTAAAAGATTTATTTCTGTATCTCTTATGGTTCAGGAGGAGAATCGCACACACCACAGTGTCAAAATTTAGAATGTGACCTTGACCTTTGACCTTGTGACCTTTTTCAAGGTCAAGGTCAATGATGACCAACTGTGAAATATCTAGTCTATATCACCTCTGGTTCATAAGTTACAATGGTACAAATTGTACTTCCAATAAATAAGGGGAAATAACTCCTACAAGGAGTCGTCAAAATACTTTGCGCGATATGTAACAAATTGTCGCAATGAATAGCTGACCATTTTGCAACAACTTTCATTGCGAAATCTTTTATGGTTTCAAAGTTTATCTGCACACAAGCTTTTTATGACAGGGGAAATAACTCCGTAAAGAAAAAGTGTTCGGTGTGACAGGGTTAACTGCGAAAGCGTAATGTCTCATACATTCATAGTACAAAATGTCTTTACGACATGTCGCGAAACAAAATTTATAATGGGATAACAAAACTTGGCGGAAGAATAATAAGAATAATAATAATAATAATAAGAAACAGACAAAATGCAATAAGTCTTTCCACTGGAAAGTGGAAAGCCTTAATAATAATAATAAGAAACAGACAAAATGCAATAAGTCTTTCCACTGGAAAGTGGAAAGCCTTAATAATAATAAGAAACAGACAAAATGCAATAAGTCTTTCCACTGGAAAGTGGAAAGCCTTAAATATGTTCATTGGTTCTACCGAACAAATGAGAGGCTTTCCACTTATTGCACAAATGACCTTGACCTTGACTTTGGTTTTATGAAAATTGAGATTTCTTTTCAAAATAAACAAACGAAAGGAAAAACCATTCGGATATCTTTCGAAATAAAACAGGTCATAAAATAGGACGTTAATTGACATAAATGACCTTGACCAGCAAGTTTTGTTATTTGCATACTTAATGCTTTAAAAACAAAAAAAATATTAATATTTACCATTTTATTTACTCGAAAAAGCAGAATTTCCGAAAAATATTATTTGACCTTGACTTCTGTCAATATGACCTTGACCATGCTGAGGGTCAATAAAGGACCAACAGTGAAGATCCTATGTCAATATGTCTTATAATTATGAAGAAATGACTATTTATCATAAATACCAAAATTTATAAGATGACCTTGACCTTTGACCTTGTTTCTATTTTCAAGGTCAAGGGTCATACTGGTCTATAGTGAAGTCCCCATGGCTCTACTATCAATAGTTAATAAGTTATCAATGAAAAACCAAACATCAATGGTTGTAATGGGAGATAACTCCTATAAGATGAAGTCAAACCCTTTTCCTCAAAATAGAAAAAAGTTGCGCCTTCATGAGGCGGACATTTTATCCGTTATAAGGTATAGCCTATCTTTTACCGTTTCAAAGGAATAGGGACGACAAGATGTCAAAATTTCAAACTTGACCTTGACCTTTGACCTTGTGTCCATTTTCAAGGTCAAGGTCAATGATGACTAATGATATAAGGTTTCATATAAATATCTGTTATAGTTACTGAGATATAGTGATATAATGCAATTCACAATATATTTTATTGGTCTAGGGGAGATAACTCTTATAAAATGTCAAATAAAAAAAGTGACGATTCAAGACCTTAATATGATGCACATTTTGGTACAGGTTTCAATTCTGTATCTATTATGGTTAAGGAGGAGATCCGCACACAAAATTGGGTCAAAAATTAGAACGTGACCTTGACCCTTGATCTTGTGAACTTTTTCCAGGTCAAGGTCAATGATGCCCAACTGTGAAATATCTAGTCTCTATTACTTCTGGTTCATGAGCTACTATTGTAAACAATGGACTTGCAATAAATAAGGGGAATTAACTCCTATAAGAAGGTGAAAATTTCTTTAATGAGATATGTTATAAAGTGTCGCAATCCTTCGCTGAACATTTTGCAACAACTTTCATTGCGAAATCTTTTACGGTTTCAAAGTTTACCTGCACACAAGCTTTTTATGACAGGGGATATAACTCCGTAAAGAAAAAGTGTTCGGTGCGACAGGGTTACCTGTGAATGCGTAATGTCTCATACATTCATAGTACAAAATGTCTTTACAACATGTCGCGAAACAAAATTTATAATGGGATAACAAAACTTGGAAAGCCTTAATAAGAAACAGACAAAAAGCAATAAGACTTCCCACTGGAAAGTGGAAAGCCTTAAATATAAGTTCATTGGTTCTACCGAACAAATGAGAGGCTTTCCACTTATTGCACAAATGACCTTGACCTTGACTTTGGTTTTATGAAAATTGAGATTTCTTTTCAAAATAAACAAACGAAAGGAAAAACCATTCGGATATCTTTCGAAATAAAACAGGTCATAAAATAGGACGTTAATTGACATAAATGACCTTGACCAGCAAGTTTTGTTATTTGCATACTTAATGCTTTAAAAACAAAAAATTTATTAATATTTACCATTTTATTTACTCGAAAAAGCAGAATTTCCGAAAAATATTATTTGACCTTGACTTCTGTCAATATGACCTTGACCATGCTGAGGGTCAATAAAGGACCAACAGTGAAGATCCTATGTCAATATGTCTTATAATTATGAAGAAATGACTATTTATCATAAATACCAAAATTTATAAGATGACCTTGACCTTTGACCTTGTTTCTATTTTCAAGGTCAAGGGTCATACTGGTCTATAGTGAAGTCCCCATGGCTCTACTATCAATAGTTAATAAGTTATCAATGAAAAACCAAACATCAATGGTTGTAATGGGAGATAACTCCTATAAGATGAAGTCAAACCCTTTTCCTCTAAATAGAAAAAAGTTGCGCCTTCATGAGGCGGACATTTTATCCGTTATAAGTTATAGCCTATCTTTTACCGTTTCAAAGGAATAGGGACGACAAGATAATGTCAAAATTTCAAACTTGACCTTGACCTTTGACCTTGTGTCCATTTTCAAGGTCAAGGTCAATGATGACTAATGATATAAGGTTTCATATAAATATCTGTTATAGTTACTGAGATATAGTGATATAATGCAATTCACAATATATTTTATTGGTCTAGGGGAGATAACTCTTATAAAATGTCAAATAAAAAAAGTGACGATTCAAGACCTTAATATGATGCACATTTTGGTACAGGTTTCAATTCTGTATCTATTATGGTTAAGGAGGAGATCCGCACACAACATTGGGTCAAAAATTAGAACGTGACCTTGACCCTTGATCTTGTGAACTTTTTCAAGGTCAAGGTCAATGATGACCAACTGTGAAATATCTAGTCTCTATTACTTCTGGTTCATGAGTTACTATTGTAAACAATGGACTTGCAATAAATAAGGGGAATTAACTCCTATAAGAAGGTGAAAATTTCTTTAATGAGATATGTTATAAAGTGTCGCAATCCTTCGCTGAACATTTTGCAACAACTTTCATTGCGAAATCTTTTACAGTTTCAAAGTTTACCTGCACACAAGCTTTTTATGACAGGGGATATAACTCCGTAAAGAAAAAGTGTTCGGTGCGACAGGGTTAACTGCGAATGCGTAATGTCTCATACATTCATAGTACAAAATGTCTTTACAACATGTCGCGAAACAAAATTTATAATGGGATAACAAAACTTGGAAAGCCTTAATAAGAAACAGACAAAAAGCAATAAGACTTACCACTGGAAAGTGGAAAGCCTTAATAATAAGAAACAGAAGAATAACAAGAAGGCTTTCCACTCGGAAAGTGGAAAGCCTTAATTAAAGATCAACTGTTCGGTTGAACATTTGAGGGTCTTTCCACATTAATTTTAATTTTGTATTACATGATGACATTTAAAATAATCATCTTTTTGCAAAATGTTATAACTTTGCTATAAAGATTTAAAAAAAAAATATTTTGTATTATTTGCTACAGATTGGCATTCTAAGAGAGATAACTGATATAAAAGTTTGATACAACTTTTCACGCCATGTCTTAATTTACTCGAAATTATTAATAGAACATTTTAGGACGAAAATAATTTCAATATCTTTAAAAATAGCAAAGGTCAAAAACTAGTACGTGACTTGGACCCATACAAGTTTTCAAGGTCAAAGGGCATGAAGGTCTACGGTGAAGACCCCATGCCTCTATCATTAATAGTTAATGAGTAACATGTAAAAAACCAATAAGTTACATCTATAATGGGAGATAACTCCTATAAAATGAAGTCAAATCCTTTCCCTGTAAATGTAACAAAGTTGCTCCTTGAAAAGACCAACATTTTGCACTCTTTAGTTTCCCTTTATCATTAATAGTTAATGAGTAACTTGTGAAAAACCATAAGTTACATATATAATGGGAGATAACTCCTATCAAATGAAGTCAAATCCTTTCCCTGTAAATGTAACAAAGTTGCTCCTTTAAGAGACCAACATTTTGCACTCTTTAGTTTCCCTTTATCATTAATAGTTAATGAGTAACATGTAAAAAACCAATAAGTTACATATATAATGGGAGATAACTCCTATAAAATGAAGTCAAATCCTTTCCCTGTACATGTAACAAAGTTGCTCCTTTAAAAGACCAACATTTTGCACTCTTTAGTTTCTCTTTATCATTAATAGTTAATGAGTAACATGCGAAAAACCATAAGTTACATATATAATGGGAGATAACTCCTATCAAATGAAGTCAAATCCTTTCCCTGTAAATGTAACAAAGTTGCTCCTTTAACAGGCCAACAATTTGCACTCTTTAGTTTTGCTTTATCATTAATAGTTAATGGGTAACATGTAAAAAACCAATAAGTTACATATATAATGGAAGATAACTCCTATAAGATGACTTCAAATCCTTTTCCTGTAAATGTGACAAGGTTGCTCCTTTAAGAGATGAACATTTTGCACTCTCTATTTTCCCTTTATCGTTAATAGTTAATGAGTTACATGTGAAAAACCACTCAGTTACATATATAATGGGAGATAACTCCTATAAAATGAAGTCAAATCCTTTTCCTGTAAATGTGACAAAGTTGCTCGTTTGAGAGACCAGCATTTTGCACTCTTTGGTTTCCCTCTATCATTAATAGTTAATGAGTAACTTGTGAAAAACCAATAAGTTACATTTATAATGGGAGATAACTCCTATAAGATGACTTCAAATCCTTTTCCTGTAAATGTGACAAGGTTGCTCCTTTATGAGATGAACATTTTGCACTCTCTACTTTCCCTTTATCGTTAATAGTTAATGAGTTACATGTGAAAAACCACTCAGTTACATATATAATGGGAGATAACTCCTATAAAATGAAGTCAAATCCTTTTCCTGTAAATGTGACAAAGTTGCTCCTTTAAGAGACCAACATTTTGCACTCTTTGGTTTACCTCTATCATTAATAGTTAATGAGTAACGTGAAAAACCAATAAGTTACATGTATAATGGGAGATAACTCCTATAAGATGACTTCAAATCCTTTTCCTACAAATGTGACAAAGTTGCGCCTTTACGAGGTCTACATTTTTAATTATTTGGGTTTTCCTCTATCTTTTATAGTTTTGGAGGAGTAGTGAACACAAGCACTCTGGAACATGACCTTGACCTTTGACCTTGTGACCATGTTCAAGGTCAAAGGTCATGAGGGTCTATCGTGAAGACCTCAGGTCTGTATCTCTTCTAGTTCCTGAGATTTCTTGGCATTTCTCTTATAACCAATAGATAAGGGGAGAAAACTCCCATAAGATGCCGTGAAATTCTATTCGCGACATGTGACAAAGTTGCGCACAACTATACCGAAGACTTTGGAAAAGATTGCGAAGCGACATCTTTTACCGTGTCTGAGGAGAACCGCACACAAGCTTTCCAGTGTTAGGGGAGATAACTCCGTAATGACAAAGTTTGCGACACACTGCCCATGGCAGAGATCACGGTTTCAATGACCGGTCACATGTACAAAATATCAAAGCGACACGACAAAAAATGAGCTGTCCAGACTTGGCGGAAGAATTTTTTCCGTAAAATAATAATAAAAAGAAAAATAATAAACAGAAGAAATACAATAAGGGCTTTCCGTCGGAAGACGGGAAAGCCCTTAATAATCAGAACAATAACTATAGGTCTTTCCACAGAAAGGTGGAAAGACCTAATAATAATAAACGGACGAATTACAAGAAGGCTTTCCACTCGGAAAGTGGAAAACCTTAATAATAATAATAATTAAAGATCAACTGTTCGGTTGAACATTTGAGGGTCTTCCCACCTTTCATTTAAAGTGGCGTTAAACGCCAAACAAGAGGCCCCAGAGGGTAGAACATATATAACATCGTAATATACCCGTATTTCATCCGCCCCCCCCCCCTTCCCCCGGGTTACTTTTCTATTGTTTCTAGAACGTTCTAATTAAAAAAAATAGAAAAAAAATCAATAAAAAAAAGTGCCCGGCCCCCCACCCAGGGCCAGCATGTTTTATTATTTTTAACATGCTGGCCCTGGGTAGGGAGCCGGGCCCTTTTTGGTTTCATATTTTTATATGCAACTATGATTATATAAAAACCGGGAACCAGTTTTTTGTTTATTTGTTTGTTTGTTTATTTTTTCTGTTTTAACTGTATGTTTTGTATTTTAATGCGTTTTCTTTACTTGTAGGAGAAGAGAAACAGATTTATGGTAAAAGACAAAGAAATGAACTAGCTGGAGTCACGTGACATTGTTGTATAATATCACGGAGATAGTTTTATTTTTCACTACAGGCAGTTACCATGGTCCTGAACAGACCTGTATATGACATGATGCACGATCTTTAATCTCAGTGATTGTTTATTTCAGGACGACACGGATTATTATCAACGGAGAATGCCGACGTTTTCCCTTTATTTCAGAGGAATTTCACACTGTAAAATAAGGACACGAGGCCCGTAGCAGACGATGGAATACACAAGAAAGTGACGTCGGAAATTGTTTCAATTTGTTATTGTTTCAGGTAAAATGCAGTTCGGAGAGTTAGAACAACTTGTTGACACACGATTTACACTGTCATTCACTGACGATGGCTGAAACGGACATCACGACAGACGAAATTTACGTGGCTGGGGGGAGGGATGGTCACGTGTTTCGTTGTGGTATTTTAAGGATTTATTGACTCGTACACGTTACGGAAAGACATTTTTAGACTGAAATCGACATTCTAAAGCGAATGACGAAGGTTTCAAACAGCTGGGATGCATCGTTTTTCGGGAAATTACAATTTTTACAGAAAAACTGGTGTTGGACGTGCACGACTTGTTACTTTTTACTGGTTGCGCCCAACGATTTTCTACCTATCGACAATTCGAGGACATCGATCCCAGATGGAATTGGCCTCCATTTTATTGCACCATTTTGTGTGCCTTAGGAGGAGATGTGGACACAACGTTTTTGTGGGTGGTCCCTGCCACGCCCTCATTTTTGACCGGACGTGCTAACAGGGTGGATGGGAGACAGCCCATGGGGTATCCAGCAAATTGACAAATTTTCAGCAGGATCGGATAAGAAACTTCTTTGCATCACGAAATTGAATTTTTGATCGGAAGAAAATTATTAATAATATAGGTTCATTTTTCTTCCTTCGGAACAAAAAATCATGGCTTACCACTTTCATCGACATTTTTTACACCGCGGTGTAAAAAAATACAGCTTTTTTGTGTTTTTTTCTATATAAAAATCCCTAACTGCATAAAATATACGTGAAACGTAGCAGAAAACCATGCAAAAATGATATGTCACATCCTAGGCTCGAACCCACGATGTCAGTATTGCCAGCCCTTCGTTGTTACCACTCAGCTACGGAAGCCGATATTCAGAAAGCCAAATTTTGACGTATATATACCTACTATGTGTTTTCTACATTTAAAATACAAAGACATTTTGTAATGTTTTCGTGTATTTACAAATGAAATAAATAAGAAAGACAGAAAATTCTATGATTTTTATTTATGAAATACAAATAGAACGCTTTGATTTGACTGGTTACCTCGTCTTTTGTTACGTGATATCGAGGTATATTATCGCGGACTTAGTATAATATATTCTTTTGGGGGGGAGAGACTTTATACTGCACAGATGCATATTACATATGATCGCGATATACATCAAAGTGTCATCAAGATCACGGCTCAGGAGGTCAACAATTATGCAGTTGGTATCAATGTTAGAATGTTACGTTCAATGCATTGTAAAAGGCAACGGATTTTCACAAAAAGGAAGGAACAGACGACATATCGCGTGAATTTTATTGTCATTTCAAAATAAATGCAAGTACAAAAAAATGTTTGTTTCATCTAGAACAACTCACGAAGAGACGATACAGATGTAGATTTCAAGGATTACTCCATGCACAAAAATTCAAGCGATGAAATCTAGGGGGTCCCAATGGGGTTTCGATATTTGATTTTTTCTGCCGATTTTCGAGTTTGTTGACATTTATGCACATCCGAGATACTTGGTTGGGGTAAAATCGACATTCTAAATCCATTGGCACCATTTTCGAAAAGCTAGGATTTATGGTTTTTCTGAAAATTGCGATTTTTGCATCTTCAACTTTCATACTGGAAATTTTTTTATCGTTCGTCAGAACGATTTCTACTGTAGCGACAATTTAAGGACATCGATCCCCGAACGATTTGGCGTCCATTTCGTTTCACCATTCTCTGTGGTCTAGGATGAAATCTGCACACTACATTCTTATGGGGTCCCCTTAGAAACACCCTCCCCCTTTTTTTGGCAGGTTGGCGGAATACCATAAAATTCCCCGTGTTTTCTCCTTTAAGAGAGCAACATTTTGCACTCTTTAATTTCCCTTTATCATTAATAGTCAATGAGTTACTTGTGAAAAACCAATAAATTACCTATATATAATGGGAGATAACTCCTGTAAAATGAAGTCAAATCCTTTTCCTGTAAATGTGACAAGGTTGCTCCTTTAAGAGAACAACATTTTGCACTCTTTAGTTTCCATCTGTCATTAATAGTTAACGAGTTACATGTGAAAAACCAATAAATTACATAAATAATGGGAGATAACTCCTGTAAGATGACTTCAAATCCTTTTCCTGTAAATGCCACAAAGTTGCTCCTTTAAACGGTCAACATTTTGCACTCTTTACGTTCCCTTTATTATTAATAGTTAATGAGTTAAATGTGAAAAAACTAATAAATTACTAATATAATGGGTAATAACTCCTATAGGATGACTTCAAATCCTTTTCCTGCAAATGTGACAAAGTTGCTCCTTTAAAAGATCAACATTTTGCACTCTTTACTGTCCCTTTATTATTAATAGTTAATGAGTTAAATGTGAAAAACCAAATAAGTTACATATATAATGGGAGACAACTCCTATAAAATGAAGTCAAGTCATTTTCCTGTAAATGTGGCAAAGTTGCTCCTTTAAAAGATCAACATTTTGCACTCTTTACTGTCCCTTTATTATTAATAGTTAATGAGTTAAATGTGAAAAACCAATAAGTTACATATATAATGGGAGACAACTCCTATAAAATGAAGTCAAATCCTTTTCCTGTAAATGTAACAAAGTTGCTCCTTTAAGAGGTCAACATTTTGCACTCTTTACTTTCCCTCTATCATTAATAGTTAATGAGTACCATGTGAAAAAACAACCAGTTACATATATAATGGGAGATAACTCCTATAAAATGAAGTCAAATTACTTCGCTGCAAAAGTGACAAAGTTGCGTCTTAATAAGACGGACATTTTACTCTCAATAAGTGTTTATCTATCTTTTACCGTTTCAGAGGAGTAGCGCACATAAGCAAATGTCAAAATTTAGAACGTGACCTTGACCTTTGATCTTGTGTCCGTTTTCAAGGTCAAAGGTCAAGATGATCTATGGTGAAGACCCCAGGCCTCTATCTCTTTTAGTTGTTGAGATTTGTTTGAATATCACTTACTACTTTTTATTTAAAGGGAGATAACTCCTATAAGATGTCGTCAGAACCCTTCAATCAATCGGTCCCAAAGTTGCGCAAGGATATAGGACACATTTTGGTAAAGGTCTGGTATTGCTATCTTTTTTGGTTTAGGAGGAGTAGCATGAACAAGCTTTTTAGTAAAAGGGGAGATAACTCCTTAAAGGAAAAGGGTGTGGTCAGTCAGGGTGAACTGCGAAAGCGCAATGGGTCACCGATATCAGATATAAAATATCAAAGCGACATGTCGCGAAATGAAAAAAACCACACATAAGTTTGCGCAAGAAGTGGGAGAATAATAATAATAATAATAATAATAATCAGAACAATAACTATAGGTCTTTCCACAGAAAGGTGGAAAGACCTAATAATAATCAGAACAATAACTATAGGTCTTTCCACAGAAAGGTGGAAAGACCTAATAATAATAATCAGAACAATAATTATAGGTCTTTCCACAGAAAGGTGGAAAGACCTAATAATAATCAGAACAATAACTATAGGTCTTTCCACAGAAAGGTGGAAAGACCTAACAATAACTATAGGTCTTTCCACAGAAAGGTGTAAAGACCTAATAATCAGAACAATAACTATAGGTCTTTCCACAGAAAGGTGGAAAGACCTAATAATAATAATCAGAACTATAACTATAGGTCTTTCCACAGAAAGGTGGAAAGACCTAATAATAATCATAAGAAAGACAAGAAGGTCTTTCCACTGTAGTGGGAAAGACCTGAATAAAAGCATGAGAATTAAGTCCAAGTTGGAAAGATTTCAGCGAAAAAAAGATACTTTTAGGTGTTCACTTTCAGAATATAGCTTAATGAAATAGGGGGTCTAGTTAAATCCATTTTAAAGTTTATTTCAAGCGCCTGGCACGCTGCCAATTTCTTTGATTGTTATTAAATCAACATTAAGACAGTTTATACAACTCAAAACTGTGCATTTCAATAAGATTTATGTCAATATATATACTATATTTCTCGAGAAATGCTATAGAAAAAGATGATTTTTGCAGTATTGAAACCATCTTATGATAGGAAAATTTATTCTAAAAATAGAACAGTCCGAAGAATTTTTTTTATGTGGCTTATGACTTTGTATGCTGACATCTTTTAAATACATTACACATTTTGTCACTTTACTCCTGGACAAAATGTCGATTTGTGCATGGTTTTCTCATAGACAAGCTTTTAATTACAATTCGTTAAAACCCACGCGTATTACTATTTCAAAACAGAACCAATATTTAAAAACACACTTTACTACCTCCAATAGAATAACAGCGGATTAGAGAAATAGAAATTACACATGTGGACTTAAAACAAACCTCCAAATGTTGCATCAGGGTTTGCACAATATTCAAAATGCATATATAACTAAATGTTGACTTCCAAATTTCTCTTTATTAAAGGGAAAGTACGGCACCCTCCGTCATGAATAATGGTCGTAGGTTTCTTGCTGTCATTGTGTGTTTATTTATTCTATTTTTTTCCTTCGGTATTGAACAATTCTACTCAAATTGAAATATAATATTTCTACACACAGGAACACCTACACGTTGGAATACAAATGTACTTGAATTCTTGTTTACAGAAAAATTAAGAAATATTTATCTTTTTACAGTTGGCGCTGATATCAATTGTCAGTTCCCTTGTTTATTTATGTAACAAGTATTTTGACAAAACGTTTTGATTAAGGGTGTATTTCTAAAATGATGTAAGAGTAATATTCTATTAAGTCTAAGTCTGTAAAATGATACATGTGTGTACGAGTGCGAGTTATAATGTGGCCTATAGAAGCACAACATAAAATGTACAAAGGCTGTTTTAGAACTATTGATTGATTTATTACATGTTTCTTTACTTCTTATCTATATTCTGGACGAAGACATGTTTACAAAAAATATATCAACATGCAGAGGGATAAACCAACTGGAAAACAATTTGGAAAAGCCACTAGAAGCATCGAATATTTCTTAGGAACACATTAAACCTTGTGTACATTGTAACGGCTGCAATGAGCATGCTCTAAAACATGGTATTTATATTGCAAGGAGCGAGGCAGTCTCCTAATATGTTACGAATTATGATCCGCGGTCAGATTTTTCACATTCATATCCCCAACAGCCATCCATGGACGCGCTAAGCAGCTCTATGAATCGATCACTGGCAGCCGTCGAAATATTGTCCCAGTCTTTGGAACTAACAATTGTTAGCATTTAAAGATGCCACAAACAAAACTTAAATTATTTAAATTTGTCAATTTTTGCGATAACAACAAATGCATATTCAGTCATCGAAATTAGCGGTATACAGACGGACCGAGTCTACTTAAAAATGCATCGGTCGGTCTATATAAATCTGCATTTATTAAGAATTGTCTACGTAAAACTTCTGACTTAGTTGTTTTTTATTGAAAACCATCTTCGTTTATCTTCGCCGTTGCGTAAATAATGATGATAACTGTACTATTTACACTATGACCTGGTATTAGTACTAGCATAAGGGTGCCAGTAATTGTCATTGTGAGATACACTAACTCGTGACGTACATGTTTACCGTTTTATTAACCTTTTGATTATATCTGGTACAGATACCAGTTATACCGTAGTTTCGTTATTTCAGTTTTTCATTAACTAAGGTTCACCACACTTGGCGAAGTGGGCGATAAAGTCGCACTAAGGCGAATCAATTTGAGCTCAAAAGCGAAGTTCAAGTCGCCAAGTATTTTTTCAGACCGTTATGTCACCCAATGATGCACAAACGATACTTGTTTACCCACCTTACCAGTATATATGTAATTCCAATAAAACTGCAAAGAATTTGCGTACTTAACATTTTTAGACATTTTACGCATTTAAATTGGCTTACACGCCATTTGTTTATTTCCCGGATACATCCAATTACCGAAAGTGAACAATGAGAAAAAGAAAAGTACAACGGCCCAGATGAAAAATCTTAACTGCTTGATAAACAAACATTTTTAATTGATTTCAATCTTAAAGTTCTAGCAAAGTATATTATATTTTAATTATTTTATTTTTTAGATATATAAGCTCCAATTGAAAGAATTTGGATAATTAGTCCTTATTAACCTCATGATAATTTCTGTAGGATGTCCAAGAAGCAGTTTCAAATGATGTCATTTTTAATCTCGTCATAATAAAGTTGAAAATATGTAAAAGCTAATCTTTTCATAAATTTATATTTCAGGTGTTGTCCTATTGTGATACATTCCTAGGTAATTAAAAAAAAATAATAAGATACAGTTATATTTATTGATTTATATATTTAAAAACAAATAAAAATTAATCAAACTTCAAAATTAATTTGTGAAAGATTCCAAATGTTGTGGTGGTCTCCAATGCATAGCATAGTAAATAGTTCTTATACAATTAAAAAAGTTAACCAAAAACGTGGACCATCATTGTTAATTTTGGTTTGAATTGTCACAGACAGAAAAAGAAATAAATAGCATGTAAAAACTAATGATTGGAGACTAAACAAAAAGGTTTGTAATTGTATGGCAAAAAATTGCAATTCTGTAAATCTTAGAATATAAGTTGAGGGTTTAATAATTACAGATCCTTTCTCGATTTATCACAAAATCTGTAAAAATAATTCTTAAATTTGATAAAAACTCCAGGCAGGAAAAACAGAATACTTACCATCGTAATGTTCATGAATATAGATAGCGTCTACACTAAATTCCTGTTCATATTCATCAAGTTTGGTGTTGTTATGGTCTCCCGTCCTTAGTGTTATTTGTGATTTATTAAAGCTAAAAGTAAAGTTTCATATTATTAGAAACAAAGTCCAAGGCCACCCAGCCTTTAAATTCTCGTGATATGCAGAATACGTCGTTTTCAAGCTATAATCACTCTCGTTAAAGGAGGTGGAAATTGTAATGCTGATCACGTGACGTCATAAAAAATTTAGGGCATTTTTATTTTAAAACGGCAACATTTGTTACGAAATGGGACGGCGTAAGAAATACGATGCAAAACGAAACGTGCTGTGTTGTGCAGGGGTGCAAAGCCAACATTAAAGTAAATTTTTGGAAAGGTAGTCAAGTTTTATTCCGTTTTATGCCGTAAACACGACGTTAAAAGACGGTGCGTAGAGGAAAGTGCCCTAAATAAAATCACGTTATGCCATAAATCACGTGATAAGATACATCTAACTACCTATCTTGAAAATGGAGTATTCCTGTTTTCATGACAATAAAATATTTTTTTTACCTGATAAACTGTTCTTAGACATACAACATAGTAAATAGTAAATAGATCCTAAAAACATATAATTTTTTAGCTATTTATTTGACGTATAAAAAACTATTTGGGGGTCAAGGAAATCGCGTTTTTTTAATAAATATGCATAAATTGGCTTACATTTTGATATAAAGATGTATAATTACAGTTTACAAGCTGATTCACCCAATCGTTTTGGTAATTGTCCTCCTTTGTTCACCACGCGACGGTTTTTTTACATGTCTAGCGAGAATTAACAATAAGCGTTAAGCCATTGTTTACATCAGAAACTGCGTCAAGGAGCCGCTGTTTACGTCACCAAGTTCACGTGGTCAATAACGTGTTGCAATGACGGGAAGTAACCCGTAAAAAAGCGACACTTTGAACAGCTGATGTCAACAAGTTGAAGAAATGGAGGTATTGAAGTGGTAGTATATTCTTAATAAATTAAAAAATGATTACTATAGGTATAAATTTGATTACAATTTCAATGCGACCAATTCATGATATAAACAGTATAAATTGCCGAAAAAAATGAGAATTGGAGTTATTATAAATGGAACTGTAAAACAATTAAAATGCGTAATAATTTGCAGCTTTACTCATATTTACCCCGTTGTAACAAAAAAAAAACAACTCTTTACCTCACACACATTATGTTAAATTCCTTTTTTGTCACACAGAATTTACATAAACATAAGACATGTAAATACTATTGTGGTAGGACACTATACATCTATATATAGCACTATATACATAATTACATAATTTCGGCGATGAACATGTCTTTTAACTGCCGGTAATTAAGTGGAAACACCTGTTTATTATAATTAAGTAATCATTTGCTTGGAGAAATAAATGAAAGATATTTTAACAGTACACTTCGTTTACATCGCTGATTGAGGGGAAATCGCCGAAATTCGACTATCTGCCCCTATACAGATTGGTAAGCATGCGCGTCTATATAATTTATGTAATATATTTTACCCCATGAAAGATTTAAAAAACGTGAGTTATAATTGTTGCTTGATAGTATTAAGAAAATTGAATAAGCTCGAATATAATTAAGTGATAAAACAATTACTGGGACTATACCAGTGGTCAACCAAGAACTGTCTCTAGTTTCTAGGGGGAAGGTCTTATTATACAATGTAATACGAAAGCCTGATCGCAGAAGTAGCGTGCATACGAACCTCGGGGGGTGGGTGGGGGAATTTCTTTAACAGTCCATCAGACAAAATGTTCAAAAATAGCCATGGAATGTGAATCTAACTTTATTCTAAATAAAAACCCTTTCCCAATCAGCTGTACGATTGATTAAGTACCTCAACACTCCGAGATCCTGCCCATCCTTTAGTAAATGCAATTAGTTTGAAAAAGACAGTATTTTGACCTATATGTGCAAACTTTAAAATGTTTATTTGTATAGTGTTTAACGTCACTTTAGCATTTTTTCAGCTAAATCAAGGAGTCCAGTTTTTATTGGAGCAATACGCCAAAGTACCTGGAAAAAAAACCGGTTATAAAAATACCCCGCCACTCAGTGTGGTGGGGATATACAAAATGAAAGGAAGCTTGTATCTATAAAAATAAACAATTCCCTAAACTTTTAAGAAAATTGCTGAAAATATCTAAAACTAATAATCCCCCCTTTTGAAGAACAAAATCCCATTGCCTCATAGTGGAAATTTAGAAATTGACTAAAACGTACTAGCATACAGACTTAGAGGCTGACATAATTATCAACTGTGTGCAATTTGAAGAAAATCTGTTAAGGCGTTCTCAAGATACCAAGGTACAGCGTGACATGTGGACAGACAGACATTTGTAATACATCTGTCATATAAAAATAAAGAGTATTTATTGAATTTAAGCTTACCAATTTAAGGATCTCCTTTAGCCTTTAGATTTGTATAATAGGGCGGATTATAAAAAGTACTGTTAATACCTGCTCAAAATGTTTCATTAATTCAATGATAAATTTTGTCTATATTTTAATTGGTTAAGTAATTTATGTATGTATTTTATACAAATAACATTCCTTTCATAATTTAAACATTCGACACAGAAGCATAAATTAGTTTAATCCTGCCATGTATTTTTATTAATATTGATAAACATGTACTATAAAAAAAATGTGAACACTATATATCAATCATCATGCACTAACCAGAGTTGACGGGAGCTGACTCAAGTGGAAAAACATCTTAAGAAAAATTCTTGTATTACAAAAAACTTAATAAAGAGGTACAAAGCAGGACAAAATTATCAAGAAACGAAATAAACAAGTTTGATTAAGCACACTTGTCATCCTTTCGTCAGAAAAGTTGCGACAAAAATCGTGTTGCAGATTTCATTTCTTTTAGAGGAAAAACCTGTAGCTCTATTGTCCGTAAAATTAAAAATATCCAAAAGACATAACGAGATACGGTTCATCAGCTACTTAAAGCCATTCTCTGATTGTAAACAAAAAAAAAACCCACATGGGTCTGAGCTTTAGACCACTGTGACTGCCGTTGCTGTAGTTTGGAAGACCTACTACTTTTTGTTGATATTGTGACAAAATTCGCGTCTCATACTTACAACTCCTACTTAACAAGTTAAATAATTTCGTTTGCTATTTTAATGTATTTCCAGTGTAAAATACATTTATTTCTGGTTGCAAAAATTAGTGTGCGTTTTAAATACATAAACAATCAGGAACGACGACACAATTGATGACCGTAATTTTTTTCTTTGGCTTTTTTCTTGTTTTGGTTCTTGTTTTTGGGCTTATTGGAAAGGAGGATCTTTGAACATTTGATGAAATATAATGGATTAGGAGTAATTTAGTCTAGTGGAATAATTGCCAATTTCCTGTTTTCAGGGTCTCCCGGACTTCATCCATAAAGATAGGGATGCTTCCAGAGCTTTAAAAAAAGTTTGAAGTATTAGAGTTTTCTGAATTTTTGATACAGTTTAGAAGAGGTATGGAACTTTCAGACCCCTAAATAGCGTTCCAGAAACGAAGGTGGAATTTTTTAAAATTGACTTTATGTTAATATAAACAAATTGTGCTTTTGTTCCATCATTTGGGGGGGGGGGGTAGGAGGGGGTCTCATCCCGTACTACCGTAAAAATAAATACAAAATCCCGTTTTCCCGGTGAATAATTGATCAATCCCGTTTAAATAGATTAAAGAGGAAGATAGTTTAACAGGTTCGCCGTATTGGGATGGATATGGCATAAATCCGTCATTCCCAAAATCTGCGTCTTGGTATGATTCACGTTTACTTTGGGTTAATTTGTGTTCTTTTAAACGCCTAATTAATACCGACTTTTGGTATCACCCAACTATCCCAATTGTGTTCTCATCCATGATATATAATACGTTGTCCGCAGTTATTTAGTGTGTTGTCAAATCGTCAGTTGTAATACTCAGTAAGGAAATCATCAATGGGTCGAAAGTCGTGAGACGTAATATAAGAAGATTTTCAGCAGTGAAGCTCAATTATTAACAGTAGAAGTCAGATAGCGCAAAGGGTTAGTATTGACCTTTTCGAAATCCCATAGTCACGTGGTTTCATCGGGGAAAGGGGGGGGGGTAGGGTAAGATCGACAGCTCTCGTGTCTATTCGTCAAGCATCGTCATAAAATCAAAGAAAACTACCGACACTGAATTATTTTTACAGTAATTAAAATTGTTTCAAAACAAATTTGCAATTACCCATATTCCAAACGGAAAACTAACATTCACGTGCATAAACATTGTTTAGAACTTAATATTTTTAGAATTCAAAATAAACAAAAAATTTTAGAGGAAGAGCAGTGTTTTTGCAAAACAATTTATGAAATAATTAACTATTGAGATTTAAAAAAAAATATATAAACTGTTGATGACATTTTTTTTAACTTAACTGAATTATTTTGTATTGTTTTATTGTTACATTTTTTAAAATTTCATATTGCTTATTTAATTTAAGGAAGTTTTAAGGTTGATATACTATCCTATTGGTATGTTTAATTTCATTCAATTAGTATCTAAATATAACTTGCATTTTTAAATAGATTTACATCAAAATTTTTAAATCTAAAAATAAATTAAAATCAATATCTTTTGTGTCTTTCTCTTATTATAAAGATATTTATTTTGCTTCTGTTTGCTCTTGCATTTTTTCAACTGATTTGACTGATTAAGACGTCTTTTTTAAATAACATACCTGTTTTAAAAATCTAATTTTCGTATAAAAATCATTATTTAAACTTACTTTTTGCGGCTTATTATGTCGGTCGTTTATTGGTCTTTCAATTTGACCTTTCATTAAAGTAAAGTGTCAGGTAATAAATAAGCAATTAATGAATAAACAAGGCACATTTAATATACAATTACATCACATAAATATCTCTTTACCCCCCCCCCCCCACGTAGACACATAGTTGCCCTATAAAGGTGCAGTGTGCTGAAGATCAGTGCGGGTTCAGCATTGATAAACTGTGTAGTGTTGAATGCTTTGGCGTGTCGTAGACTATTGTGATACCGCTGATAGTACTGTGCTGATGGGCTTCAGCAGTGGAAACTGGTGCGCTAGAAAAGTGATTCGAAAATTAGGCACCGTTGTGCTGACGAGCTATTTCAACAGTGGTTTATTGTGCTGATGTGCTGAGGATTTCAGCAATGATTTATTGTGCTGTTGTGCTGAGGGTTTCCAGCAGTAGGCATTACAGGGCTGAGAAGGTGGGATCAGCGTGCTGAGAGTTGTCATAATATTATAAAGGTTATAAAAACTTGTACCTTCTAAGTTTCTAGTTAACCCCGCTACTGTGCTATTATAGCTGACAGCATTGGAATCCGGAGATCAACTCCGGTACGATTCCTATATTTGAGTGACGTGGGGGTTGCACGTTACAATATTTAAAGACAGTTGACAACTGTTCTGTAATAGGAGAAATTAAAAAATAACGTAAAATTACATAATAACGTCAGAACTCGCAAGAATGTACATATTTTCCTCCATAATCTACAAAGAAGGTGCGTCACCAATATGGCGGGAAATTGCATAATCGGTTATGGAACTCGAATCAGATTGGTTCATAAATGTAAATGAAACGGAAAACTACCGACAATTTGTAAATAAAAGTCTCTCACCACTGTTGCTTGGAGGCAAAACATGGCAAAATTGACAATGTGAAACCTCAGTCGAAGTCAGAAATGTCCGATTTAAGTCATAATAAGCATTACATTTACTAAAAGGACGATGGAATGAGCTTGTAAATTCATTTTTACGCTTTATAACAACAAAATATAAAGCCATGAACACAATACCAGACAAAATATATGCATTTTCCCTAGGGGACCACCCGACGGCGACATTGACTATAATAATAATCCCCTTAAATTATATCTCATTGCAATAAACAACAAATAAGGTGGTTTTTCGTATCATGCCAGGATATATTGTCCAGAATGATACAAAATTACACTTACCCTTTAACACATTTTAAACTGTATTGCTTACAAAAAACAATGAACTTAAATTTTTTTATTTATGTGGTCTACAAACGACAATAAACAACTTCAATCAATCACGTACCTTCTAAAACAATGTGCTGCACTCAGTATCCAGCGTTTATTAAGAATCGTTCCACCACACCGATGTTCTGTGATCTTTAAACCGGAAACATTACTATAATCAGTAACCACCCTTACTCCAGCCTGCCATGGATACATTCCGTATTCTGCAGACTGTCCATAGACAATCTTTGATCTCTGTCGTTTTATTCTCAAAAAATGTCTAGGACGTTTACCACACCCTAAACAAATCATTATGCGATTTAATTTTATTTGAAGTTTAATATTTCTCTACAATTGGCCAATTGACACAAACCCTTTACTTGAAACAATAATACCTGAAGTGAGAACAATTTGGAATATTATATGTGTTTATGAAATGAAAGAGTTCATGAAATTAAAATAAACTGTAATTACTCCGTTCATCATGACGGTATACTGAACCGCAAATAAAACATCGCACAAAATTACAGATTCACAGACTTTTAAAAATGACATTAGAATTTAATAAATCAATTCAAAAACATTTAAATGAATTAATTGCTGTATATAGGTTATGATGTTTTATAAAAATATCTGTCGTGAGATATATTGACTTCAATCAGTAACGTATATGTTCACCACCGGCACGTATCGCAGCGGCACATCTTCGGTTTATTTTGTTGATCAGTCGATTTATGAACCTAATTGCAATACTACCCATACTCTTTGAAACTCTAACGAAAATTCAGCTTCAGTTGCGGGACATGGCTGCTTAACATTTAGCCGTCTTTCAGCTTCGTTCCATAAATTCCTAATAGTGTTCAGATCTGGACTCAAAGCCTTCCAATTCATGAAATTTATAGTATTATGTTTTGATGACGTGCGACATATGATATGATATGGTTGAAGTATCAGGCAGCTGTTCCACCATTGCCTCCTCCTGGGACCCAAGTTTTACGTTTAACCCAATTGCACCCCATCGAGGATAAAACGTTCTTAAAAACGTTCTCCATGCCTTCTCCATACGCTTGTTCTTCCATCTGCTGTAGATATGATGTAACGGTTTTCGAAAAAGGTGATGTTACGCCATTGCTGATTACTTTAATTTTGGCTCTAATGCCCATTGAAGATGTGCTTGTTGATGTCGATTGTTAGGACCGGTTCTCAGGCGGGACGACGACATCTTATGTTCCTTTCATTAACGAACGGCAGACTGTATCAGCACTAATCGGTCGTTGGTAAACCTATTCAGCAGATGGTGACGGACAATTTCACTTTTATCTGGGGAAGGGTAGTAACATGCGGTATATTACTTCGTGGCCGGTCATTTGTGCTGTTTGTTGTATGTAAACGTATTTGCAGCTGTTCAATGGTCCGGAGAGTAGAACAATCAAAGTCGTTTGGAATAACATTATATAACATTATGCAGTCGACAAATTAATGACTTGTTCTCTTTTTTGTGGGTTCGATCATGGCAAACCTTCTGTGTCAAAACTGATATGGAGAATCATAAAATTTGTTATGCATTTCATATCCACACTGAAGCCCAAAAAAGTGAACATTTATTTTTTAAAGTGTTTCACGCGAGAGGCTTAATGTACTGAAGAAGTTCTTTAACATCAGTTAAAAAAGCATTCGAGCAAAATATAATACAAAATGTTACTTACAATACCGCTGTGTTGCAGACAAAACTTGCATTATTGACATTCAAAAATATATATTATATTTTCGGTATTTGAAGAAATCTACATTGTATTGTATTTACTCTACTTCCTAGTAGAAGGAATTTTCATTTCCGAGACTTCCTGCTATTTGTATGTCTATTATTTTTTCCACCAAGTTTTCTTTTTGTTACGTTAATTTTGTTTCGCGACATGTCATAAAGACATTTTATACTGTAGACGGGTTTGAAATTACATCGCACACCGAACTCTATTGTAACAGAGTTGTCTGTCCCGTCACCAAAAACCTTGTGTGCATATAAACTTTGGAACGTAATAAATGTCACAATCTAAGTAGCTCCATCGTGGTCAGTGATGGATTGCGACACTTACCAATTCACAAAGATTTTCAATCTTCTTCTTATAAAAATTTTCTCCCTTTTTCTACAATTTTTCCTTTTCCATTTCAACTGATATCTTAACACTTTTTCTTTCCAATTTTTTTCTGAAGACATATTAATGCTTGGAAGTCAAATTGAAAGGTCATTTAATACACGTAGGTACTTTTTATATTAAGTGTAAAGCCTATTATTCGTTTGGTAGCACGAATATGAAATTATATTTATAATTACAGGTATATGATTGATATATTTTCAGCTGAAAATTTAGCTTACCAAGAGAAAATGTAGACTGCCAATAATATGTTCCTGATGTCTGAGATTCTTTTCTACATCTAACTCCAGCATCCTCTAAGTGCCCACAATTATGGACCCCCCACCCTGCATGTCGGCAGTCTTTTATAGAACTCTCTGTACCATCACATTGAACATCGTCTAATAAAATGTCACCAGAACCTTGTCCGTAATTAGCCCCTGCGACAGCTGTGCCTCCTCTAAAATTCAATACTTCTACATTAAATCCTCATTACGTATTTGTGAGTAAATTTCAAAATCTTCTTTCACATATAAGAAATTGTTTAACGTATACTACATCAAGTTATGTAATTTATCGCGAAAAAAATTGATTTAGCAGAGAAGCAATGTTTGCATCGATGCAAGTTGGTAAGATATCTTAAATGAATTCAACAATCTTTTACTAAGTTTATCAACAACAATGTCCTATAATTCAAATGATATTATTTGACTCACTTGTTATACCCTAACATGCGGCATATAACTGTGGCATCATTATCGTCCCATTTGTCATCACAAACTGTGCCCCTTACACCATTACGAATTATTTCAACTCGTCCTGTGGATTGAGCATTACCATTCACCAACACAATTTGAAGATCTGAAATAAAATTCGTCTATGCATAATAAAATACAAAATTTATTTGTCCGTCTGCTCTTTACGGATTTAAATTTTTTTTATTTGAATTTAAAAGCTGACTGCACAGAAAGTGGAAAAATACAACTTTGTAAAAAAAGAAACAAAGATGTACGCCGCTCAGCGGCCGTTTGCTGGCACTATAATTTAAAGCAAACAAACGAAGCACACTTTTAAAACCAGCACTTAGAATAAATAGTAAGCGAAGAAAAATTTTTACAGACTAACATTATGAGTGAAGTTGAATAAGCACTAGGTGGAGACACATTTTTGTGGATGGCCATTGACGTTAGCAATTGACTTGGGGTAAGTGAAGAAAGATATGGTTATGGATTATTATAAAAGATTTGACTCATTGGTAAGTGTAATAAGAAATTTTTATGGATGAATGTTGAGGGATTGACTCAGAAATTTTTGAATGACGATCAATATGGGAGATGTGACTCGGCAGTGATTGGAGAAAGAATTTATTGATGACCATTGAAAGATTGACTAAGTAAGTCGAAAAAGAAATCTTCATAGATGACCGTTATAAGAGCTGACTCGGCGATAAGTGGAACAAGAATTTTTTTATGGATGAGAGATTTGACTCGAGGGTAATTGGAGAAAGAAATCTTTTTGGACGACCACTGAAAGATTTAACCCGACGATAAGTGGAGAAAGAAATCTTTATGGATTACCATTGAGAGATTTGACTCAAAGGTAAGTGGAGAATGAAATATTATAGATGTTCGTTATGACAGTAGTGACCAAGTTATGAACATACTTCGTAGAACTGATTAAAATAAAGTGTATCATAATAGGTTTGACCAGAACATCATGTCATAACCATATGCCTACTTACATGTAGCAACTGCAAATCATACGGCATGCACCACTAAAGAAAATAATCACGCTATTGTAATTAACATAGAGTATAATAGTGGTATATATGTATCTAATAATTCTGAAATTAATTTTAAGCTTTGAGAAACATATAATCGTTTGTACTATTTTTGAGTATACTATTAATTGAAGACTGTTGTAATATTCTTTTGCAAATCGAATTGTGTCATATCATGTCAGTAATATTTTATTTTGTTCTGACTATTTCAAATATATAACGTTAAATTGCAATCAAATATTTATCTGTACGTCCTTGTCTTTATAGCATTTGTGCACTAACGTGTGTTTTTAACAATCTGTTTTTACATGATTGTTGTCATTTCTTACATTGCCATATTGTCATGAATACTTAGTTTTATCGTTTTATCATTTAACGTATTATATATATTCATTTCAGGTTTTCATTGAAAAGAAGGTTATACTTATAACGTGAAAACGTCATTTAATAGGACTTGACGCATGGGTCGTAACATTTCTAAGCGATTTATCATGTAATCATTTGTATAATATCAGACTTTTCCGAATCATTTTCATAAACTAAGAGTATACCAAATATCTGTATATAATACATTGTCATCAATCGTAATAGATGCCGCTAAATGTAAATATGGCGTCGCATTAAGTTTTGTGTTGAAAGGGAGTATAAATTCAGTTAAATTTGCTTTGTTCTGTAGTCGGGATTCGACTCTTGAAAAACTCTAGAATTATAATTCACAGATTTGCACACAGTGTAAAAGCCTACTCCAACAAATTAATGTTATTATAATTAAGTGATCATTGTCCAAAAGCGACTCGCCTTACCTTTTACATTTACTCAGTATTATGTGAAGTCAAGTACAACCATACTATTAAATAAATAATCTGACTTTAAGGCTTATTGACTATTGCAACTCAAACACGTAAGTTATTTTCATCGTTTATAGCTCTTGAAATTAAAGTGTTTACCGATAAGATATGATAATATACTACATTTTAGTCAAGATTTTTATATCCACTGTCTGGTGTAAAAAAATGTTTATTATTATAGAAACTGGGATAATTTTATAAATACGTCTAAGAGGCGTCTCGTAGTATTCCAGTTTTTTTAGAAGATAATTACTTCAACCTCACAAAGTCATTCAAGTCTTACTAAATCATATTCAGTTGTATCGACAAAGGTCGTTACAGCATTATTACATTTTTTTGGAACAGCAACTTGATTCCAACACATTAAAGTTGTGTAAGTCTTTCTTGTTTATCCAAGTCAAAAGGTCGCAGTATCGTTTCTAGAGATCACCACGATTTTGAAACAGAAATTTTCTCTGAACAAAAATTGTGTCAAAAACGCTTGATGAGTTTATTTCGCTTACAAATAGAGGTACGATTATTTATTATCATTGTTTAGTCGTTTCTTTTGTTCTAAAAATTCAGTTTGAGATTTAATATTATTTTCATACTGCTTCTTTGCAATATTGTAATTTTGTTTACACAGAAATTATGCAATGCAAATGAATTAATTTATCTTAATTGTAGTTATTCGGCCACCTTGAATGGGTAAATTGTGCACAATAGTTGATACTATACCAGGTGAAAATGTAGAATTCCACCAAGATATCTGGTATTCTAGATTACATTGAACTCCAGCGTCCTCTGAGTGTTGACAATTATGGACCCCCCACCCTACATGGCGACAGTTTTCTATAGAACTCTCTGTTCCATCACACTGAACTTCGTCTAGTAAAATATTACCAGAACCCGCTCCATAACTTGCCGAAAGTCTAGCCCTGCCTCCTCTAAAATATAATTATACAATATTTATAATAATAATTTCATTACGTATTTGCGTTAGTACATATATTTTTATTCATATTATTTTACATCTGAGAAAATTTGTTTTAACTTTACAGCGGCAATAAGTCATAGTAAACGTTATTGATTTAGCAACGAAGCAATGTAAGCGTCGATGCAAGTTGGTAAGAAACCTTAGATGAATTCAACCATCTTTAATTAAGTATATTAACACCACTAACTACATCCTTTAATTCAAAAGATATTATTTGGCTCACTTTTTATATCCTAACATGCGGCAGATAACCGTGGCATCATTATCATCCCATTTGTCATCACAAACTGTGCCCCTTACACCATTACGAATTATTTCAACTCGTCCTGTGGATTGAGCATTACCATTCACCAACACAATTTGAAGATCTGAAATAAAATTCGTCTATGCATAATAAAATACAAAATTTATTTTTCCGTCTGCTCTTTACGGATTTTTAAAGATATATTTTGAATTTAACAACAAACTCCACAGAAAGTTTAAAACTTCAACTTAGTTTTTTATACAACAAGGATGTGCACAACTCAGCGGCCGTTTGCTGGCACTGTTATTTAAAGTAAACAAACGAAGCATACTTTTAAACCCAACACTTAACTAAATAATAAACGAACACAAGTCTTTATAGACCAAGATTATTATGAGTTGAGTTGTAGGTGGAGAGAATCTTGATCGATGGCCGTTGGCGTTAGTAATTGACTCGCTGTAGTTGGAGAAAGAAATCGTTATGGATGACCATTATGAGAGATTTGACTCAGCGGTAAGTGTAAAAAGAAATTTTTATGGATGAATGTTGAGAGATTGACTCAGCAATAAGTAGAAAAATATATCTTTATTGGTGACGAATATGAGAGATTTGACTTGGCGATAATTGGAGAAAGAATTCTTTATGGATGACCATTGAGAGATTAACTTAGTAAGTGGAGAGATAAATCTTCATGGATGACGATTATAAGAGATCTGACTCAGCGGTAAGTGGAGAAATAAATCGTTATTGGTGACCATTCAGGGATTGACTTTGTAAGTGGAGAAAGAAATCTTTATAGATGACTCTGATTTAGTGGTAAGTGGAGAAAGAAATCTATGGATGAGACATTTTACTTTGAGGTAATTGTAGAAAGAAATCTGTATAGATGACCACAGGAGATTTGACTCAACAGTAAGTGAAAAAGAAATCTTCATGGATCAATATTATGTGAGATTTGACTCAACGGTAAGGTGTGAAAGAAATCTTAATGTATCAGAAAGGTAATTACTTCAATCTTCCAAATTTATTCAAGACTGACTACATCATATTACTTCAGTTGTAGCGACAAAGGACAAAGATAATAACGATTGTGAAACAGAAAGTTTTTCTTTTTATTGATAAATACTAGTCTTAATAAGATGAAAACAATTGTGTCAAAAACGCTTCATGAGTTCTTTTTGCTAACAAATATAGGCTTGATTAATTATTATTATTGTTTAGTCGTTTCTTTTGTTCTAAAGAAATCAGTTTGAGATTTAATATTATTTTCATACTGATTGTTTGCAATATAGTATACAGCAATTTATGCAATGCAAATGAATTTATGAATTGTATATTAATTGTAGTTATTCGGCCACCTCGAATGCGTAAATTGTGTACAATAGTTGATACTATACCAGGTGAAAATATAGAATTCCACAAAGATATCTCGTATTCCAGATTACATTGAACTCCAGCGTCCTCTGAGTGTTGACAATTATGGACACCCCACCCTGCATGACGGCAGTTTTCTATAGAACTCTCTGTTCCATCACACTGAACATCGCCTAATAAAATGTCGCCAGAACCCACTCCATAACTTGCCGAAAGTCTAGCTCTGCCTCCTCTAAAATATAAAAATACAATATTTAATTCTTTATAAATATTTGAGAGCATATATATTTTAATTCATATTTTTTTACATATGAGAAATTTTGTTTCAACTTTACAGCGGCAATAAGTCGGCGTAAATATAATTGATTTAGGAGCGAAGCAATGCAAGTTGGTTAGATCCTTAAATGAATTCAACAATCTTTAATTAAGTTTTTCAACACCAATAACGACATGCTATAATTCAAAAGATATTATTATGCTCACTTGTGATATCCCAACATGCGGCATATAACTGTGGCATCATTATCGTCCCATTTGTCATCACAAACTGTGCCCCTTACACCATTACGAATTATTTCAACTCGTCCTGTTGATTGAGCATTACCATTTACCAACACAAGTTGAAGATCTGAAAGAAAATTCGTCTATGCATACTAACATACAAATTGTATTTGTCTGTCTGCTCTTTACGCATTTTTAAAAATATATATTTTTAATTTAAAAACAAACTGCACAGAAAGTGTTAAAATATAACTTTATTAATCAACAGGGATGTTCACAACGCAGTTTCCTGGAACTGAAATTTAAAGTCACAAACAACCTAAGTACACTTTAAAAATAGCACTTAACTAAATATTAAGCGGAGAAAAATCTTTATAGACCAACATTATGAGTGAAGTTGACTAAGGAGTGGGGGGAAAAATCTTTATGGATGACAGTTGGCGTTACTAATTGGCTCGCGGTAAAAGGAGAAATAAATATTTATTGATAACCAAAATGAAGATTTGACTCAGCGGTAAGTGCAGAAAGAAATTGCTAGGGATGTCCATTTGAGAGAAGTGGAGAAAGATATCTTTATTGCTGACCAATATTACAGATCTGACTCGGCGGTAATTAGAGAAAGAATTCTTTATGGATGACCATTGAGAGATTGACTCAGTAAGTGGAGAAAAAATCTTCATGGATGACCATTATAAGAGATCTGACTCAGCGGTAAGTGAAGAAAGAAATCGTTATGGGTGACCATTCATTGATTGACTTTGTAAGTGGAGAAAGAAATCTTTATAGATGACTCTGATTTAGAGGTAAGTGGAGAAAGAAATCTACGGATGAGAAATTTTACTTTGAGGTAATTGTAGAAAGAAATCTTTATGGATGACCACAAGAGATTTGACTCAAAGGTAAGTAAAAAGGAATCTTCATGGATTAACATTATGAGAGATTTGATTCAACGGTAAGGTCTGAAAGAAATCTTAATGGATGAATATTATGATAGATTTCACTCAGCGGTAAGGTGTGAAAGAAATCTTCATGGATGAATATTATGAGAGATTTGACTCAGAGGTAAGGTGTGAAAGAAATCTTCATGGATAAATATTATGATAGATTTGACTGAGCGGTAAGCTCTCAAAGAAATCTTCATGGATGAATATTATGAGAGATTTAACTCAACGATAAGTGGAGAAGAAATCTTTATGGGTGAATAATATGAGCGATTTGACTCAGTGGTAAGGTGTGAAAGAAATCTTTATGTATGAATATTATGAGAGATTTGACTCAGCAGTAAGGTGTGAACGAAATCTTTATGGATGAATATTATGAGAGATTTGACTCAGTGGTAAGGTGGGAATGAAATCTTTATGTATGAATATTATGAGAGATTTTACTCAGCGGTAAGGTGGGAATGAAATCTTTATGGATGAATATTATGAAAGGTTTAACTCAACGGTAAGTGGAGTAGAAATCTTTATGGGTAAATATAATAAGCGATTTGACTCAGCGGTAAGGTCTGAAAGAAATCCTTATTGATGAATATTATGAGAGATTTGACTCAGTGGTTATGTGTGAAAGACGTCTTTATGAATGAATATTATGAGAGATTTGACTCAGCGGTAAGATGTGAAAGAAATCTTTATGGATGAATATTATGAGAGGTTTGTCTCAACGGTAAGTGGAGAAAGAAATTTTCATGAATGAACATTATAAAAGATTTGACTCAGCAGTAAGTGGAGAAAGAAATCTTTTAGATGACTGTTATGACAGGAATGGCTAAACTATAAAGATAATTCATTGAACTGACTAAAATAAAGGCTATCATAATAGGTTGGAGCAGAACATCATTTCATAATCATATGCCTAATTTGGCAACAGTACATCATATGGAATGCAGCCCTTAACAATATAATTACGCTATTGTGAAATAACAGGGAGTATTATAATAGTGTATAGGTGTAACTTTTAGTGTCTCAAAATTTTTAAACTTACTAATGCTTGGACAAACCTATATCGTTTTTTCTAATTTCATTTACTAATTTTGAGTAGACTATTAATTGAACACTGTTGTAATATTCTTTTGCAAATCGAATCATGTCATATCATGTCAGTAATATTTTATTTTGTTCTGTCTATTTCAAATATATAGTGTTAAATTGTAATCAATTATTAAACGTAAATTATGGTGTATATAGCGTTTGTGCACTATATACACAATTGTATACTAAAATTTGTGTTTTTAACAATCATGTGTTTCAATGCTTGCTTGCATTTTTATTATTAAATAAATGTCTCAAGATGATAACAAAAATTATGCCGGAAACGCTTGATGAGTTTATTTTGCTTACAAATATCGCTACGATTAGCTATTAGTGTGAAGTCGTTTCTTTTGTTCGAAAGAAATCGTTTGTGATTTAATATTAGTTTATACTTTGCAATATTGTAATTTTGTTTTTACAGCAATTAAGCAATGTAAATGAATTTATGAATTTTATATTACTTGTAGTTATTCGGCCACCTTGAATGGGTAAATTGTGCACAATAGTTGATACTATACCAGGTGAAAATGTAGAATTCCAGCAAGATATCTGGTATTCTAGATTACATTGAACTGAGTGTTGACAATTGTGGATACCCCACCCTGAATGGTAGCAGTTTTCAGAACTCTCTGTTCCATCACACAGAACATTTGTATAATAAGATACAACTAGAACCCTCTCCATAACTTGCAAAATGTCTAGCTCTGCCTCCTCTGTGAGCAAGTGAGCAGAAATTGTTTACTTAAACCATTATTGGCTACCAACAGGAAGTCAACAGTACAGTGACATTTGCGTGGACTCTGTTTCAGTGACTGTTACTAGTGGACTAGGACTAGTATAATTTATTGGATCCTGCGCGTGGAGTTTACTTAGTGGTATGAGGAGATAACATCATTATGGATAACTATTTTGAGAAATGTTTACTCAGCAGAGAAAAAAGTTCTCATCGCTTTACATCAATCGTTATCTGTAAACTAATACATTTAATTTTATTTTCCTAACAACTTGATACATTCTAATCAACCTGGTCACGTTGCATGAATGGTCCTGTACTAAGGTTTTTGTCCTAATCGGATATTAAAAATGATGTCCACTGCCTGCATGAGTTTAATATAGGAAAGGTTTTGCAGAGCATGCTGTAAATTATATAAACTCTTTATAGCGGGCTATATAGCTAGCTATCAGACCGTCCTATTATAACCTGGAAGCCCCCTGAATGGGAAAACCTCACCTTTCAACCATAAGGTGATGAGATGTGAAGCTATGTGTGTTGAGCTTTGAAAACCATCACAGTAGTGATGGTCCTCCACAGAGTTGGCCTTTTTCGAAAATTCAAATTGGCTGCCATCCAAGGACTTAGTTTAACATATGACACTGACCCTTCCATGATTTTTTACTGTTTTCCACCACAAAGCGGATCACGGGACATAAGCATTCCGGCCTCCCTACCCGGTGTAAGCGTTTTCAAGCGTTTTCTTTTACATTTACAATAATTGTTCACATCACCAATATTTAGGACAAGTTCAAAAATAAGCATAGAGCGATTTGATTATTTTCCTTATAATTGTAATTAATATTGAAAATTGTCTTTTAACCCCCTTACGGATATATTTCTTGTAAGATTTATATGAAAAATAAAAGACATGTTTATATCAGCAATATTTGGAGTTATTCTGAAATTAGTATAGGCCAATAATTTTTGGGTGAGTAATACCTTCCGTCAAAATGTAAAATTAAATGGAAAACATTACGGTAAGCGTTAATCCGGATACATATCTTGATCGTAAAGGTTACATCAAATACTTAATATATCAGTAATACAGTCCCTGGAACGTATAATTTAGCGATATTATCGTTCGTACATCGTGCGTTTATCGTTCGTACATCGTCTGTACATCGTTCGTACATCGTGCGTATATCGTTCGTATATGGTACCGTATAACGTATAGTATATCGTGCATCGTTTTCACCAGCGTGCATCGTTTGGTGGATCGTTTGTTCTATCGTTTATCGTATGGTTTTCCGTTTATGTTAGCGTATATCGTATGGTTTATCGTACATCGTATGGTTTATCGTTTGCGTTATCGTTCGCCATATTGTTGTTCCGTCAAATTAGCGTACATTGTATAATGCTTGGGTAATTTGATTTTACATGTACATCCTTATTTACGTTTAGTAAACTGCAACATTAAATAACATATTTCTGCTCTAAGTATAATAACTGTGCATTAATAGTTTTTAAATAACTTTGAATCATTGATTTAAAAAAGTTTATTGCATTAAACAGGATCTGAATTTTCTTTTTACATAATGTAAACTGCAATTTAGATGTCTTAAATAAATAAATAAATAAATAAATAAATAAATAAATAAATAAATAAATATGTCGATACGAATACATCAGAACATACGACAAAGTTTTATTTAAAGTCAATATGGTTTATACAATAAGAACACCAGCTGTTTAACCGACATTGTCCTAGAGAACATGACCATGTATGTGTAGTTTATGTATGCACTTAATTGATACAAGTAATAAACAGGTACACTGAACAGGAGATATGATACCGATTTTTTAAATTAAATATATTCATTGATAAATTATATATAAAAAAATTAATAGTAGATGCTACAGATAGCAGTAACCGTTACACTTGTGCACAATAGCTACATTAATGTAGCTCCGCCGACATAAAACAATGTTAATGTAGCTTTTGTGCGTAATTGCATGTATGAGACACTCCTATTTCAAAATGATTTAATACCTTTTTTATATTTTTTCTATATTTAATTTTGAGCTGTCTTATGGATGAGTATTTGTACATATATGTAGGAGCCTGGTTTTGCATACGTATGTAACAAGGGGGACTAGTATATTATGTTTGTTAAAATATAAGGATTTTTCATAAGTACCTATGTTAGTTTGTAATTAAACAAAAACTTGATGTATTTGTTCGAACTTTGAATAGGACCGCTTGCATCCGAATTGATTTAAAATTATTACATTAATCCACAATATTTACTCGTATGTCTAATAACATTGTATCAAAACGATGAAATATAAATACCGACAATGAAGAGTTTTTTCTTTGTCTTCCCTAACAGATAGTTCAAGAGATATCTAAAATAAATACACGTATCTCCACCTTTCCATCAACTAAATATAATGTCGGCCGTATGACATCGTTACTTCGAAATTTTTTTAATAAATTTAATAAATTTTTTAATACTTTTGATAAGAGTACTTATCAAAAGATAATCAAGTTGTTATATAAATTACACTGTAATCGGATCACTTCAAAGGGACACGTTATCCTCTATTACCTGTGGGGATTGCAATTAACATAATAACAATAAACGTATCTTACTTGTGCACCTTTGCACCCCAGGTAGCTACACGTAAGTGACACGTATACATCCTTTTTATACATAGTAACAATCATTACAATAAAATTACGTTTTCGAACTTTATAGTGCATGACGAATCACGCGTCTCGTGCTTTTTTTTAAATTTTATTTTAAATTGAAACTTATTTTTAAAAAACCGTATGTTTGGAACACAAAATGCATCTATGGTCTTGTATTATTAAAGTGCTGTGAAGAAATATTCAAATACTGTGCAACTAAAAACTAACTAAAAAGTGTGTGCTCGACTTCATCCCTCTTTCCTTGCCGAAAAAGTAAGGGCTTCCACCAGGATCTCGCTATTCTTTCTCCATTAAAAATTCGAGCCCCTCCCCCCCCCCCACCCGCCTGCTGAAAAGTGCTGAAAGTGATTTATAACATCAAACAAGAAATCAAATTATTTTTCAGGTAATCAAAAACCTTAACTCATGGTAAAAAATAGTGCAAATATTTTGAGCTTTAAAGTGTATTAACAACGCATTAAACTGTTAAAAGACGTTATGGCGATTGGAATTGTTTTGGGGTTTTGTTGATTCAGAGCTAATTAGAATCTTAAAAAAAATTTCTCACATAAAACGCAGTACATTACTGTTATTTTTTTTAAGGTTGATTGATTAGCTCAGATGTTATCAAACTGAATTCTCTATGTTATAAATGCATACGTATTTGTTCGTGCGTGACATTGTACGGTGAAAGCAAATCGTGCACTCGAATCGAATTCATGTTTGTCAGGTACTTGTCCAGGTTCGGTGATTCTCTCTGTCGTCCTATGTAAAGATTTAAAGTGTTCGATTTTAAAGCTAGTTAGGTACTTTCGACAATAAAGAAGAATTAACCTTCACAACGCTACATAAAGTTTACGATATTTACAACAGGGACGAAAAAACGTCTTGTTAAAAGACACTTCTTTTAAATTCATAAAAGACACTTCTTTTAAATGCATAACTGCAAATGGAGGAATTACATTATCAAGTATAAATCTGAATCGTTGTCTTGGATGATCGCGCAAAATTACCTGTCATTAAATATACAAATGTGTCATTCTTTACGACTGGTAAGTTCCCGCGGCGACGCACACTTATTTACCACCTAAGACATAAAAACAATCAGTAGATGTATATAAGAAAACAAAAATAGTTCTAGCTAAAACAAAGAACATGTAGTGACAACAATACAAAATTTAATAATATTTTTTTACACCGCAACAATGTTACTATTTGTAAATGACTGGCGCATTTAGTAAGATAGGAACTTGATGAAAGGTACATGTATAGGAGTTACTGCTTTTAAAACATATAGCCAGAATTGTTTAACTTTGTCCGCTTTTTCAATCGAATGAATATAAACGCTTTTATTAAGAAATGTAGATAAGGTTTAAGTTATTTTTTTAAATTTATTTAAAACAGAGGTCAAATTAATGTTATTAATCAACGAAGTTACATAACAAAATACATAGAGTTATATACGGATGCTAAATTTTAGGCACATTATTGTGCTCCGTTATTAATTAAGTACCTTTTAAATTATTATGTATATAGCAAAAACTAGTAAATGCCTTCAATACTGGAGAAAATACTGAAAAATAAAACATTTAAACCAAGAACAATCATTCAACCCTGCAATGACGACATAAGAAACGATGCACCATACGATAAACCATGCGATAAACGAAACGTTGCACGATACGATATACTATACGATAGACGAAACGATCTATTAAAACGATAAACGCCGTCTCACTGTTTCTATCGTATATCGTATCGTATATCGTTTCGTGCATCGTGCGTACATCGTTCGTACATCGTTCGTGCATCATGCGTTTCGTTAACTTATACGTTCCAGGGACTGTATCTTGAACAAGTTCAAAAATCAACATATCCGTTGGAATTGTTAATTAAAGGTAAAACTGTATTTGTCTTATATTTTTATGAAACTTGCACTAAACACAAGTTTTCTAATAAACAAGGTAAAATGAATGAATAGCATAAACATAGTTGTATAAGGTCATTCTGTACGTTTACCTTTGAATTAAAATTAATAATAGATCAATTATGCAAAGACAATGGAATAGTTTTTGCATTCCGTGGCATGAAGGTTTGTGTTGAAAGGGAGTATAAATTAGGTTAAATCTGCTTTGTTCTGTAGTCGGGATTCGACTCTTGAAAAACTCGAAATTCCTAGAACTATAATTCACAGATTTGCACACAGTGTAAAAGCCTACTGCAGCAAATCAATGTTATTATAATTAAGTGATCATTGTCCAAAAGCGACTCGCCCTACCTTTTACATTTACTCAGTATTATGTGAAGTCAAGTACGACCATACTATCAAATAAATAATCTGACTTTAAGGCTTATTGACTATTGCAACTCAAATGCGTAAGTTATTTTCATCGTTTATAGCTCTTGAAATTAAAGTGTTTACCGATAAGATATGATAATATACTACATTGTGGTCAAGATTGTTATATCCACTGTCTGGGTTAAAAAAATGTTCATTATTATAGAAACTGTGATAATTTTATAAATACGTCTAAAAGGCGTCTCGTAGTATTCCAGTGTTTTTTAGAAGGTAATTACTTCAACCTCACAAAGTCATTCAAGTCTTACTAAATCATGTTACTTCAGCTGTAGCGACAAAGGTCGTTACAGCATTATTACATTTTTTGGAATAGCAACTTGATTCCAACACATTAAAGTTGTGTAAGTCTTTGTTTGTTTATCCATGTCAAAAGATCGCAGTATCGTTTCTAGAGATCACCACGATTGTGAAACAGAAATTTTCTCTGAACAAAAATTGTGTCAAAAACGCTTGATGAGTTTATTTTGATTACATGTAGAGGTACGATTATTTATTATCATTGTTTAGTCGTTTCTTTTGTTCTAAAAATTCAGTTTGAGATTTAATATTATTTTCATACTGTTTCTTTGCAATATTGTAATTTTGTTTATACAGCAATTATGCAATGCAAATGAATTAATTAATTTATCTTAATTGTAGTTATTTGGCCACCTTATAAGTGTAAATTGTGCACAATAGTTGATATTATACCAGGTGAAAATGTAGAATTCCACAAAGATGTCTGGTATTCCAAATTACATTGAACTCCAGCGTCCTCTGAGTGTTGACAATTATGGACCCCCCAACCTACATGGCGACAGTTTTCTATAGAACTCTCTGTTCCATCACACTGAACTTCGTCTAGTAAAATATTACCAGAACCCGCTCCATAACTTGCCGAAAGTCTAGCCCTGCCTCCTCTAAAATATAATTATACAATATTTATAATAATAATTTCATTACGTATTTGCGTTAGTACATATATTTTTATTCATTTTATTTTACATCTGAGAAAATTTGTTTTAACTTTACAGCGGCAATAAGTCATAGTAAACGTTATTGATTTAGCAACGAAGCAATGTAAGCGTCGTTGCAAGTTGGTAAGAAACCTTAGATGAATTCAACCATCTTTAATTAAGTATATTAACACCACTAACTACATCCTTTAATTCAAAAGATATTATTTGGCTCACTTTTTATATCCTAACATGCGGCAGATAACTGTGGCATCATTATCATCCCATTTGTCATCACAAACTGTGCCCCTTACACCATTACGAATTATTTCAACTCGTCCTGTGGATTGAGCATTACCATTCACCAACACAATTTGAAGATCTGAAATAAAATTCGTCTATGCATAATAAAATACAAAATTTATTTTTCCGTCTGCTCTTTACGGATTTTTAAAAATATATTTTGAATTTAACAACAAACTCCACAGAAAATTTAAAACTTCAACTTAGTTTTCTATACAACAAGGATGTGCACAACTCAGCGGCCGTTTGCTGGCACTGTTATTTAAAGTAAACAAACGAAGCATACTTTTAAACCCAACACTTAACTAAATAATAAACGAACAAAAGTCTTTATAGACCAACATAATTATGAGTTGAGTTGTAGGTGGAGAAAAATCTTTATGGATGGCCGTTGGCGTTAGTAATTGACTCGCTGTAGTTGGAGAAAGAAATCGTTATGGATGACCATTATGAGAGATTTGACTCAGCGGTAAGTGTAAAAAGAAATTTTTATGGATGAATGTTGAGAGATCGACTCAGTAATAAGTAGAAAAATATATCTTTATTAATGACCAATATGAGAGATCTGACTCGGCGGTAATTAGAGAAAGAATTCTTTATGGATGACCATTGAAAGATTGACTCAGTAAGTGGAGAAAAAAATCTTCATGGATGACCATTATAAGAGATCTGACTCAGCGGTAAGTTGAAAAAGAAATCGTTATGGTTGACCATTCAGAGATTGACTTTGTAAGTGGAGAAAGAAATCTTTATAGATGACTGATTTATAGGTAAGTGGAGAAAGAAATCTATGGATGAGAAATTTTTCTTTGAGGTAATTTTTAGTCAGCGGTAAGTGGAGAAAGAAATCTTTATGGATGACCCTGACTCAGCGGTAAGCAGAGACATAATTTTTTTTATGGAGAACAGATTCGACTCGGAGGTAATTGTAGAAAGAAATCTTTATGGATGATCATTGACAGATTTGATTCAACTGTAAGTAAAGAAATCTTCATGGGTGAATATAATGAGAGATTTGACTCAGCGGTAAGTGGAAAAATACATTCTCCTGGATGAATATTAAGAGAGATTGACTCAGGTAAACTGAAGAAAGAAATCGTTAAGGATGACCTCGATAGATTTGATTCAACTGTAAGTGGAGAAAGATATCCTGTTGACTACCGTTATGACAAGAGTGACTTAATTATAAATATAATTCATTTGAACTAAAATAAATTAAGTGTGTCATAATAGGTTAAACCAGAACATCATGTCATAATCATATGCGTATTTTGGCAACAGAAAATAATATGGGATGCACCCCAAAACAATATAATAACGCTATTGTAAATAACATACAGTATTATAATAGTGTATGTGTAGCTTTAAGTATCTAATAATTATAAAATGAAGTTTAAGACAAACATATAATTGTTATTTCTTAATTTCGTGTACTATTTTTTGAGTAGACTATTAATTGAACACTGTTGTAATATTCTTTTGAAAATCGAGTCATATCATATCATGTCAGTAATATTTTATTTTGTTCTGTCTATTTCAAGTATATAGTGTTAAATTGTAATCAATTATTAAACTGTACATTATGGTCTATATAGCGTTTGTGCACTATATACATAATTGTAATGCTAAAATTTGTGTTTTTAACAATCATGTGTTTCAATGCTTGCTTGCATTTTTATTATTAAATACATGTCTCAAGATGATGACAAAAATTATGCCGAAAACGCTTGTTTATTTTGCTTACAAATATCGGTGCGATTAAATATTAGTGTTAAGTCGTTTTTTTTGTTCAAACGAAATTCGTCTGTGATTTATATTAGTTTATACTTTGCAATATTGTAATTTTGTTTATACAGCAATTATGCAATGTAAATGAATTTATGAATTTTATATTACTTGTAGTTGTTTGGCCACCTTGAATGGGTAAATTGTGCACAATAGTATATACTATACCAGGTGAAAATGTAGAATTCCACAAAGATATCTGGTATTCCAGATTACATTGAACTCCAGCGTCCTCTGAGTGTTGACAATTATGGACACCCCACCCTGCATGGCGGCAGTTTTCTATAGAACTCTCTGTTCCATCACACTGAACATTGTCTAATAAGATATTACCAGAGCCCTCTCCATAACTTGCAAAATGTTTAGCTCTGCCTCCTCTAAAATATAATTATACAATATTTAATTCTAATTATGTATTTTTATGTATATATATTTTAATTCATATAATATTTCATATGAAAACATTTGTTTCAACTTTACAAAGGCAATAAGTCAGGGTGAATATATATGTTTTCAATGTAAGCGTCGATGCAAGTTGGTAAGAAACCTTAAATGAATTCAGCCATCTTTTAATAAGTTTATTAACACCACTAACGACATCCTCTAATTCAAAAGAGATTATTTGGCTCACTGGTTATATCCTAACATGCGGCAGATAACTGTGGCATCATTATCATCCCAATGGTCATCACAAACTGTGCCTCTTACACCATTGCGAATTATTTCCACTCGTCCTATAGTTTGATAATTACCATTTACCAACTTAATTTCAATACCTGAAATTAAAATTGTTCTATACACAATATAATTTAACATTTGTTTGACCATCTGTTTTTTACGAATTATTTTGTAATATTTTTTTTTCAAACAAGTGAGAAGAAATTGTTCACTTAAACCAATATTTTTTTTTCAAACAAGTGAGAAGAAATTGTTCACTTAAACCATTATTGGCTACCAACAGGAAGTCACACAGTACAGTGACATTTGCGTGGAATCTGTTTAAGTGACTGTTACTAGTGGACTAGGAATAGTATAATTTATTGGATCCTGCGCGTGGAGTTTACTTAGTGGTATGAGGAGATAACATCATTATGGATAACTATTTTGAGAAATGTTTACTCAGCAGAGAAAAAGTTCTCATCGCTTTACATAAATCGTTATCTGTAAACTAATACATTTAATTATATTTTCCTAACAACTGGATAAATTCTAATCAACCTCGTCACGTTCCATGAATGGTCCTGTACTAAGGTTTTTGTTCTAATCGGATATTAAAAAAGATGTTCACTGCCTGCATGAGTTTAATCTAGGAAAAGTTTTGCAGAGCATGCTGTAAATTATATAAACTCTTTATAGCGGGCTATATAGCTAGCTATCAGACCGTCCTATTATAACCTGGAAGCCCCCTGAATGAGAAAACCTCTCCTTTCCACAATAAGGTGATGAGATGTGGAGCTATGTGTGTTGAGCTTTGAAAACCATCACAGTAGTGATGGTCCTCTACAGAGTTGGCCTTTTTCGAAAATTCAAAATGGCTGCCATCTAAGGACTTAGTTTAACATATGACACTGACCCTTTTCTGATTTTTTACTGTTTTCCACCACAAATCAGATCACGGGACATAAGCATTCCGGTCTCCGAAAAATTAACACAGAGCAATTTGATTATTTTCCTTATAATTGTAATTAATATTGAAAATTGTCTTATAACGCCCTTACGGATATATTTCTTGTAAGATTTATAAGAAATATAAAAGACATGTTTATATCAGCAATATTTGGAGTTATTCTGAAATTAGTATAGGCCAATAATTTTTGAGTGAGTAATTGTTGTAAATATGTATCTCTGCAAACCAGGAGATGCATAAACCAGAACACTGAGCCAAAGGTTGCATTTAATTTGATGATGATGAGTTTATTTGGCTTTAATAAATGTGTTTCAGTCGGTATTTAGCTGAAACCGAAATGGCGGGACTTCATCATGTACAGTTCACAAGTTACCGTTGGTAAAATTTCTAATCTCAAATTCAAACCGATTATAATGGCACATTAATATTAGAGATATGTTACCTGAATGGTATCAACCATTTTCTTTTAATAAAATACTTGTTTTGAGTCGAGAACTCATATCTTTACTATCGGTGTTCTATAATGTATTTTTGTTCCTGTTTATAATTTTAACTTCCGGTCGAGAGTAGTATAAATTCCGGAGCGAGGTCAAAGTGGGGCAATTTTTTCGGTACTTTTCATTTTGGCAGACGACAACTCGGGAGGTTCCTATTTACTTATAATTTTTAATAGAGGTAACGGCGCATTAGTTGTTAACCCTCGCATATTATTTTAATTGGTTAAAAGATAATACCTACAGGTTTTTACCCCACAGACCTACAAAATTCCAATTATTAGCTCCGCCTTTTTATGCTAATTTTGGCCTTTCATATTAAGGGAAAAACACGAATGTTATTTTTATCTGTGTTGTCATTTAAATGCTGTCTTCATGTTAATAAAGGATATATATTTTAAGAATTGTTCATTTAAGATAATATACGCTACCAAAAGAATAATCCGAGGGAATTTTTTGTGGTTTTACTGCCCAAGGGTTCCTGGAAAAATATATATGTCATAGGACAACTAATTTACCGTAGTCATAAAGAAGAAAACCAGCAGCGGTGAGATCCCAATTTTCTCAGTTTTACTCAATTATTGTTATATAGATAAAACTCTTTGAAAATAGTGACGCAATTAGTCATTATTATATTTTTATGAGATAGAAAACAGTTGTGCAATAATCAAATGAGATTTTTTTAGAGAAGGGGTGCATACAGCTCCTTTAAAATTCTAATCAATCAATAAATAGTAGTGCATTAGCTGCTATTTTTAGGGTTGTAAAAATAAATTGTATAATATTTAATCAGTAGCGCATTTAGCTACTAATAGGCCATAATTGTTTTTACACTGAAATAGTTGTGCATATTTAGCAACTATTTTAACCAAACAGGGATAGGTATTTCCACAGTATGGAGTTAAGGAGTAGGTCACTCTCATACACAAATTTTAAAAAGGGGGGAGGAGGTATTAACACAGTTGGGCAGAATGAACACCCACATGTAATATCAGGTAATTTACTTGACATAGATGATCACAGTGATGTATCACCTGTAGCTAGTCCATTGGTAAGTCACTATCAGACCCCTTCTCGCAAGGATTCAGTATCAGTAATGGAAAATGATGATGTAGGTCCCACAACATCAGGTATCCCAACTGATTTAAGGGCATTGTTAATGGAAATAAAAGATACTTTTGCCAGTCAAATTAATGAAATTAAGGGTGAAGTACTCAATATCAAATCTCAGATATCATCACAAAAACAGGGTATATCATGCAGTGGAAACAATTTTAGTCAAAACAGTGTGGCTAATATGGGAGCACATGCAAGCATGCGAGCTGACCAGGTAATAAGAACTAGTCATATTGGCATTGATGATCATGTTCTGATGACCAATTCAACACAAAATATGTCAGGCACAAATAGCCTATCTAACCAACTCATGAGGGATGAACCCAAGCCAAGAAGTCCATTTTTCAATGGTAAGGGTGATTTTAAGGCATTTTGGACACAGTTTACTCTGCTGTGCAACAAGTTTCACTGGCAAAATGACAGGCAAGTGGAAGAACTTATGCTGAACTGCCTAAGAGATGATGCATTGGTATTTGTAAATGAATTGCCGTTACGCATACGGGCTGATATTGATGAAATCCACAAAGCAATGGAACAACGCTTTGGGGACCATATTTTACCGGAGACATACAGATAAACAAAGAAAGTCTTCATGACTATGCTAGTAGGGTAGAAAAACTGGTAATAAAAGCTTACCCTGAGATTCAAGACGCCAAACTCCTTGACAGGTTCAAAACAGAACATTTTATTAAAGGGTTACCAGATCAATCAGTGGCATATGAAGTGTTGTTACAGAAACCTTTCACAATGCAAGATGCAATTAATATGGTATCGTGGCATGAATGTTGTCGTAAAAATGTAGGTAAAAAATGTGACATAAGGCAAATTGAGTCCCCTGATTACTGTTTAGAATCAAACGTTTTTGAGGTATGTAGAACACAGATTTCATATGTTACTCATACCGAGCTGAAATCTAGTTTAGAGGAACTGAGGAAAGATCACAAAGCAGACATTGAACAGGTTAAGCGAGGCCAAGAGAAACTTGCAAAACTAGTGAGTAGTCAAGGTAAATTCAATGCACGCCAAGGTCAAGGGAACCCTGGTATTCAGACCCAAGGACAGAATAGAGGCAGGGACAACAATAGACAGAAAAATGGAAACAAATCTATGGTTTGTTACTGTTGTGACAAAGAGGGACATATAAGTAAATATTGTCCATTTAAAGGTAAGGAACCAGAGCACAAAAGCAGTGCAAATGGAACCCAGTCACAGGTGACTGGAGCCAAAACACAGGGTCAGTTAAACTAGAATGGGCTGGTTCTGATAGCCAAGTCTCAGCCCTCAAGTTTAATGAAGATAATATGGGTATAAAAGAGGATCAATGGGAACTTGATGAAAACACTGAGAATTCAACAAACACAGGTATTAAAGAAAGCAATGTACCACTTATAGCCATAGATGACATAACAGAATCTGTTCCAGATGACCAAGATATGGAGGTTTTCATAAATAGGGTAAATGCAGTTACAATTAGGGCTCCCATATTGGTGGAAGGACAGGAGGTAAAAGCTGTCATTGACACGGGCGCACAAGTGACTGTCATTAGTACTTCATTATTTGAGGAAATCCCAGAAGGTAACCGACCAAAACTTCAAGAATCTAGAAGATGTTTGGTTGTAGCTGAGGAAGGGAAAAGACTGAAAACTCAAGGGGTCATCGAAGCAAATTTAACTATTGGTAAACTATGCTTTAGGTGGGAAGTATATGTTGCTCCATCAGGGATAAAGTATTATTAGGATGTGATATCATTGATACATATAATATCACTATTAATACCAAGAAGGGTATAGAAGTTGGAGGTACCTGGGTTGGTTGTGAGGTTATACGTAAGTCTGATAGGGTTGCTAGAGTGTATGTCAAGGAGTCTGTAACTGTCCCCGCCAACAGCGAGATAATAATTGAGGGAATTGGAAGACAGGCTGAGTACATTGATACCAGATATGCTAGTTTGGAACCAGTCTATAATGATATTGGTAATGTAGTGGTTGCTCGAAGTCTTGTTGACCCCTTTCAAAATAGAATTCCTGTCAGGCTAGCAAATTTAGAAAGTTTTCCAGTTAAATTAGAAAAGAACCATATGATTGGAGAAATGCATCCTGTTATTGATGTAAATTACTTGGATAATATGGATAAAGAGACCGAGGTTTGCTCTCAAAACAATTTTAATATGATAAAAACAATGTGTTCTGCAGATGTTACTCCCATCAGCCAGGTTCATGCTGTTCAGGCTGTCCCAGAGATACCTGAAAATTGGAATAATGATAGTAGGGCAAATGTCGAAATAGTACATGCAAGTTATGCTGGCACTAGTAAGGATTCTGATGACACGGAGAATAAGGCTAAACTCTCCGAGTTACCAGAATACTTGGTCGATTTGTATAAGAGGAGTTGTACAAATTTAAAAGATGAGTTGTTACAAAACAAATTGCATGAGGTGCTCATGAAACACCAGGAGGCATTTGCTAAGAGCAAAACTGATTTGGGAAGATGCTCCCTTGTGAAGCATCGTATTAATACAAAAGATGCCACACCAGTACGTCAACCACTCAGGCGAACCCCTAAAGCATTTGAAGGGGAAGAGGAAAAATATTTACAGGACCAATTACAGGCTGGAGTCATAACTCCATCCAAATCAAGTTGGGCTAGTCCTGTTGTTTTAGTTCGGAAAAAGGATCAATCGGTCAGATGGTGCATAGACTATAGAAAAGTCAATGACCTTAGTGTCAAAGATGCCTACCCTATCCCTCGTATTGATATGTGTCTGGACTGTTTGTCATCAGCTTCTATATTTTCTATTATGGACCTTCAAAGTGGTTACTTGCAGCTTGAAATAGAAGAGTCTGATAGAGACAAAACTGCTTTTATTACAAAGTATGGTTTATTCGAATATAAAAAAATGCCTTTTGGGTTATGTAATGCCCCGAGTACATTTCAGAGGTGTGTTGAATTAATTCTTAGAGGTTTACAGTGGAAAACCCTTTTAATTTACATAGATGATATCGTAATTGACTCCTCTGATTTGACGACCCATATTCAAATGCTTGATGAGGTTCTGAGTCGTTTAAGCAAAGCAGGATTTAAGCTGAAACCAACTAAGTGTGATTTTTTCAGAAATGAGGTGTTGTTCTTGCAATTGGGACATGTCATTTCAGATAAGGGAATAAAGCCAAACCCGTCAGCCATACAGTCAATAAAAGACTGGAAAGAACCCAAAACAGTAAAACAGGTACAACAATTTCTAGGTTTCTGTGGATACTATCGCCAATTCGTCAGAGGCTTCAGTGAGTTGGCAGCTCCTCTCTCAAGACTCACAAGAAAAGATGTAAAGTTCAAGTGGGATATTGATTGTCAGTCGGCATTCAATGAACTCAAACATGCTCTTTGCACAGCTCCAATACTAGCATATCCCTGTGATGATAGTATTACATTCTAGACACGGATGCCTCAAATGTAGGTATAGGGGCAGTCCTGTCACAAAACCACCATGGTGTGGAAAAAGTTATTGCTTATGGTTCAAAGAAGTTAGACCCCCATCAGCAACGGTACTCAGTAACTAGGAGAGAATTACTTGCAGTTATCACATTCATGCACCAATACAGACATTACCTGTTAGGTAAGAGATTCCTGTTAAGGACTGATCATGGCTCTTTAAAGTGGTTATTTAACTTTAAGGACCCTCAGGGACAGGTAGCCAGATGGCTGGAGGTCTTATCCCAGTATAACTTTGATATACAGCATAGGGCAGGTAAGAAGCATCAAAACGCTGATGGATTATCAAGAAAGGATGGAGAAGAGGTCAGCTGTGAACACATAAAAACAGGTAACTACAATCCCAACTGTTTTGACTGCCAGCAGATCCAGCAGGAATGACATGACTTTAAAAAAGAGGTTGATGATGTAACTCATCTCGGTACAGGTGAGCTAACAGAAGAAACATCTTTAAGAGTTGTAACCAGGAGTCAAAGCAAAAAGGAGCCCGAGGTAATAGTATCTAACTGGTTCACAGGTAACTATTCACCTAAGGAGTTAGAAGTATTTCAACGTGAAGACAATGACTTGCAGAAACTACATGAATGGAAAGATTCTGGCACTTGTCCAGGTAGAGAACAAATAACCCAGAATAGTCCAGCAGTACGTAAGTACTGGTTAAATTTTAATCTGATAGCCAGAGTTGAAGGAGTGTTGTATCAGAAAATTGTTGGTCCAGGCAATGAAACTAAATACCAGCTCCTAGTTCCTAGGATACTGAGACAGGAAGTCATTGTTAAATGTCATGATCACATATTTGGGGCTCACATGGGTATTAATAAAACTACAGAGAGACTGAAATCTCAGTTTCATTGGTATGGTATGGGAAATGATGTTCGATCTCATATACAAAATTGCCAAGTCTGCAATAGATTTAAAAAGAGTAAACAACCTAAAGCTTCACTTCAAAATTACACAGTAGGTCACCCTATGGATAGAATTGCACTCGATGTTATTGGCCCTCTACCAAGAACCAGTAGAAATAACCAGTATATATTAGTAATAGGTGATCATTTTTCCCGCTGGATGGAGGCGTATCCCCTTCCTAACCAGATGGCAGAAAAGGTAGCTGAAAAGCTGGTAAATGAATTTATATCAAGGTTTGGGGTACCATTAGAAATTCATACTGACCAGGGCAGTAACTTCGAGTCTGATCTTTTTAAAGAAGTCTGCTCCCTACTCGAGGTTAAAAAGACTAGGTCAACACCCTACAGACCATCATCTAATGGCTTAATAGAAAAATTTAATCAGACACTGGAGAATATGATTAAGGGTTTTGTAAACAAGAACAAGACGGACTGGGACCAATACATAGGTTTGTTAATGGGAGCATACAGAAGTACTATACACCCAGCTACAGGTTTTACACCAAACTACTTGATGTTTGGGAGAGAGGTATATTTGCCCAATCATATTATGTACCCATTTCCAAAAGCTGAACCCCTAAATCAGAGTGAGTATGCCACTAAATTGAGACAAACACTAGAAGATGTCTACATCCAAGCCAGGAAAAACTTACAGTCCAATGCTGTTAAACAGAAGCGGGACTATGATAGTCGGCTGAAAGAAAATAGCTTTAAGGTTGGGTCCTTAGTATATAAATCCAACACATTTTACAGAAAACTAGATGCTCCTTGGAAGGGCCCTTATGTTATAGTGGAGATACTTAGCCCTGTTGTTTACAAAATTCGAGACCAAAGAAGAACTGAAGTAATACACCATGACCGTCTGAAGCCACATCACTCATCTAACATTCCTGACTGGGCTAAAAAACTGTGTTTTCAGTTGAGTAAGAATTCCCAATAGAGTACTTATGAACCTCATTTTATCTTTACAGAAAATGTATGCTTGAAATGGATACTTCTGCAATTTTACTTCAACTGCTAAGAAAACTATTAAATGGCATTATATCCGTCATCACCTTCCTTTAGAATCTGTTCCTTTTCACTGTTCCGTCTGCAAATACAGAGCCAAAAATAAATCTCAACTCATAAACCACTTTGGATCCGTTCAGAAACATAAATTAATGAATGTAGACCACAAGCCTGATTAAGAGTGTATGGTTTTTGTAAATTATGATGTTAGCTTTTCTCACGATAAGAGTGCAAATATACAGATTTTGAAAGATAACCAATATGTTCCTCCTATTGTTCATCCTGCTATTCAAGTACCTGTTAATACTAGTAAATCTTCAGAATTATCATCTCCTGTTTGTTATTATACTGCTGAGCCAGTACCAGTAGAATCATCACCTGTAGTTGATGAATCTGTAAGAAAGTCTAATGATATTGTTGCCAAAGCTGTTAAATATGCAATGATAGATCTAGAGGAAGAAGAATTTGTACCCGACTATGAAGATTGGACAGATGAGAATGACCTGATGACAACAACTATGACACAAGACTCAGCATGCCAGACAGACGACGACCTTATTTCTCGAATTGCTTTGTTAGAAGAACAACTGAAGAAAGAGAGAGAAAAACACAAGGAAGAGATGGGAAAGATGGGAGATTTCGTAGAAAGATTCCAGAAAAAGCTAGACCAAAAAGATGAAGAGTTAAAAAATATGAATTCCTTGATTGTTACTTTAGATGAATATGAAAATGTACCTAAATATGGAACAAGAAGCTCTTATGCCCTTGATGGATTTGACGACCTTTGGAATAATGTTGACGAAGAAACCAAAATACTACAGGAGCAATTTTCAGAATCAAATAAGGAAAATACTAGTAGCATTAAACCGACCGACAAACAGACAGCTGACCCTGACACCGCTAGTCCCAAGAAGAAGAAGTTGAAAAGTATAGTTCTTCGGCCCAAATCAACTGAGGAAGTTTGGAAAGGTTTTGCGAGAGGAGTAAATAATAGGTATAAAGGTGACCTACTACCCAGACGAGGATACAGATTTTAAGTGACTTTGGGGGGTGGCTTTAATATGCAATTAAACCATATAATATTTTTACTAGCTTATAATTTAAGCATTATAGATTTATGAAATAATTGTATTTTAATACAAGTATAAGGTATTGCTGATGTGCCAATGAGTATTGGGAAGTCCTAATTTTGGTATTTGCAAATCCTCAGAGGAATGCATGAGTTCCTTTGTAATTTCAGTATTCTTAAATACATGTAGTTTAGTGGTGGATGCATAAGTTCTTTGATTTTCATAAAATGTGCCATTTGAGTTCTTTAGTGAGAGCATGAGTTCACTGATGAATGCAGTATGTATGGTTAGGTGGATAGTTGATAATAGTTTTTGATGAACGCATAAGTTCATTAAAGACGCAGTAACTCTGAAAATATTTGGTATTTTGAATGAAATGTGTCATTTGAGTTCTTTAGTGAGCGCATGAGTTCACTGATGAATGCAGTATGTATGGTTAGGTGGATAGTTGATAATAGTTTTTGATGAACGCATAAGTTCATTAAAGACGCAGTAACTCTGAAAATATTTGGTATTTTGAATGAAATGTGTCATTTGAGTTCTTTAGTGAGCGCATGAGTTCACTGATGAATGCAGTATGTATGGTTAGGTGGATAGTTGATAATAGTTTTTAATGAGCGCATAAGTTCATTAAAGACGCAGTAACACTGAAAATATTTGATATTTTGAACCAATTAAATTCTTTAATTGTTGATATATAATTTCATTTTGCTAAGTGTTATTTAAAATTGTAACTTGATATAAATGCCTTAAGCATTTTGTGCGTTGTGAGTAATAGTAGTACTTTAAATTACTATTTATTTGGTGAAATTTTTATTTTTATTGATAAAGACTGATTTGAAGAATTAATCAGCTTAATCGCAGTAATTATTTTTAAACCCTAATTTCGGGGACGAAATTATTTCTTGGGGTGGGGCAGTGTTGTAAATATGTATCTCTGCAAACCAGGAGATGCATAAACCAGAACACTGAGCCAAAGGTTGCATTTAATTTGATGATGATGAGTTTAATTGGCTTTAATAAATGTGTTTCAGTCGGTATTTAGCTGAAACCGAAATGGCGGGACTTCATCATGTACAGTTCACAAGTTACCGTTGGTAAAATTTCTAATCTCAAATTCAAACCGATTATAATGGCACATTAATATTAGAGAGATATGTTACCTGAATGGTATCAACCATTTTCTTTTAATAAAATACTTGTTTTGAGTCGAGAACTCATATCTTTACTATCGGTGTTCTATAATGTATTTTTGTTCCTGTTTATAATTTTTAACTTCCGGTCGAGAGTAGTATAAATTCCGGAGCGAGGTCAAAGTGGGGCAATTTTTTCGGTACTTTTCATTTTGGCAGACGACAACTCGGGAGGTTCCTATTTACTTATAATTTTTAATAGAGGTAACGGCGCATTAGTTGTTAACCCTCGCATATTATTTTAATTGGTTAAAGATAATACCTACAGGTTTTTACCCCACAGACCTTCAAAATTCCAATTATTAGCTCCGCCTTTTTATGCTAATTTTGGCCTTTCATATTAAGGGAAAAACACGAATGTTATTTTTATCTGTGTTGTCATTCAAATGCTGTCTTCATGTTAATAAAGGATATATATTTTAAGAATTGTTCATTTAAGATAATATACGCTACCAAAAGAATAATCCGAGGGAATTTTTTGTGGTTTTACTGCCCAAGGGTTCCTGGAAAAATATATATGTCATAGGACAACTAATTTACCGTAGTCATAAAGAAGAAAACCACGACAGTAATTCCTTCCGTCAAAATGTAAAATTAAATGGAAAACATTACGGTAAGCGTTAATCCGGATACATATCTTGATCGTGAAGGTTACATCAAACACTTAATATATCAGTAATATCTTGAACAAGTTCAAAAATCAACATATCCGTTGGAATTGTTAATTAAAGGTAAAACTGTATTTGTCTCATATTTTTATGAAACATGCACTAAATACAAGTTTTCTAAAAAACAAGGTAAAATAAATGAAAAGCATAAACATAGTTATATAAGGTCATTCTGTACGTTTACCTTTAAATAAAAATTACTAAAAGATCAATTATGCAACGACAATGGAATAGTTTTCGGTTTTTTGCTCACCTGGAACGAAGTTCCGCGGGAGCGTTGGTCATTAAATGGTGTCCATCGTCTGTCGTTTATTTTCTTATCAAAAACTGTCTCCCCAAAAACCACTTGGCCACAGTTATTTTAAGGGCACCTAGTTTCAAATGTTTACATGTTTCTAAACAAAGAACATTCTGGTCATCACACTTATATCGCCCTTAAATTAGATTGTCGAAAACATCTTTTTTACAATATAACTTAAAACTGAAAACTGTAAGAGTCAAGTTGTTACTTGCACGATGATCAGCACGACAATGCATACAAATTAATTTGTTAGTCCAAGTTTTCTCATAATTCCTGATATGAGAAATTGCCATCAACGTTAATTTTGATGAAATTTTCAGTTTTTGCACTGTATGTAACTTGAAAGGTAAAGCGCTGGAGTAAAACTGTAAAATGCAAAAATGATCAGCAATACAAACCTTACAATTCACTTTATTTTTCTGAGATTCAGTTAATGCCGTTTAATGACGATTTTACTGTCAGTTGTTGCCTTAATTAAAAAATTAGTAACTATAATATCTAGATAAAAACGGTAATCAAAATGACCAGACTTACACATCATTTAATTGTCTAACAATATTATATGAGTCCTTATCGTAGGTATTGCCTTCTAATTACAGTTGTATTAGAATGAGTAAGTATTTTTACCCTGAAATGCTAGAATGAAACTGTAAATTACAAATTATAATTTGTAAAGCAAGACCTTCAGATAACATCCGTTGTCTTAGTCGATAAGGCATATAATAAGAAAACTTTTCATTAAAATGCGAATGAAATGTCATAAACAAGACCACTGGAAGGGCGGATTTAAAAAAACTTACTTAAACCTAGGTATGGTTGAATGTTGTCATTGTGGTTTTAAGAAGAACCCTTTCTCCATACATTTGTTTCTGCATATAACAGGATGACAAAACAACAAAATACGAAAAACTAGAAAGCCAACTTGTACTTATTAATGTTCTTTATGTATGCTAGTACACTCGAATTTCTGCGATGAAAGTGTGTCGCTTTGACGGACGTTTATTTCGTTGAAACGCATTGTATTTTATTATGTATCTGTCGTTAGCTTAGAGCAATGAATGCAAGATATTTTAACCATAATTTAGGCTTGGGTTAATTGTTTACATTCCTGAATGAAGGAAAATCGCCGATATTTGAGTATGGTCGAAATTCGAGTGTGTGACCATATATCCGTAAAAAGCATCTTATCAAAGAAATTCCAATGTTTTAAAGATTTAAAAAAAGATTGTTTAGATAATAATGATTATTATCCCTAATTGTTATTTCAAGTCCTGCGATTTTGACAAATGGTATTAAAACTTGTCTAAAAAATAAAGCAGTCTTGGAACGTGCCTGTAAAATAAAGAAGTTTGCAAGAATAACACACACACACACACACACACACATATATACAAAGGCCTAAGTATTGTAACAACCATATAATATATCTTTTCAGCGGATTTCTGAAACATCAGAAATACAAGGTTAATGTCAAATATTTATATATACGTCTACAAATTAAGCCCAACACTGTTAGAATTAGATTTTTAACACTGTTAAATTTTTGCTTACCCTCAGCGGAATTTAAACTCACACCGTTGTGACACTGTGGCGCCAATTCGCCTGCACTATGTCCAGCGGTCTAGAGCCCGCGCCCAACCGCTATATACAAATATAGTTTCATTAACCGGGGGGGAATCGCAGACATGGACATAGTACATGTGTACTAGCGTGTGACAATAACATTTTCGTAACCAGTACGTATTAATCTGACAGTAATCTAATTAATATAATAAATATATGTTATTCTTGCAAACTGCTTTATTTGTAGACAAGTTGTAATACCAAAATCAAAAAGACAAATTGTTTGTCAAATATATAAATATTTGATATAAACCCTGTATTTCTGATGCTTCAGAAATTCTCTGGATAGAGATATTATATGGATGTCACATTACTTAGACGTTGGTCTAAGGATATGTATTGTGTATTAACACGATCCCTTTGGACTTGTATTATTCCAACTCCCAATGAAGAACATCTTAAGCATTAAGAGTTAAACGCCACTAAGGAGTCTTTAATAGACGAAACGCGCGTCTGATGCTATGAATTTGTCACCTTAATAATTTTGATAACATCTGGGTGGAATATTTTAGGAAAGCCAAGTGACAGCTCGTCCGCCGGTGGCGGATGTTGAGGCAATGTACAGAAGTTTGAAGTTCAGTTGGAGAGAGAAAATTCAAGATCAATATTTTATGACTGGTTGACGTTATGTATTTATATTGAAACTCAATGACTAAGGACATTCGTTGGTCAGTCTGTGGCTTTAATTTTGAAAAAAACCGTCATTTGTGTCGCTGCATAAACTTCTAGACTTGTATATATATATATTGATATACTTATTTATTTATCTACCAGCCAGACGCAGACACCAGCATGTGATAAAACGCTTACGGCCTCAAAAGATGTGGATGCATTAGTGCAGGTATAGGTAATAGTTAAATGTTGCTGGGTTCAGAATCAAACCTGAAAAATGTAATGTACAAAATGGCAAACATTTAGACAATTACAACCAACAGTACATCTCACCTTGTCCGCTTTGAAAATCTTGTACTTTATTTATTACAACTTACCAACACAAGCTACTCTAAAGCGGTCAATATCAATTACATCGGTGTTAACAGCAACGCATCCTTTAGGACAATATAACTCTCTACATTTATAGGCTGTCTTGTTCTTGATCTGGAAATAAGAAATGACTTAAATATAACAAAAACACATTAATTTGTAACTGAACAACACATTTGTTTACCAGCACATCATCAAAAAGAAGAGTTATTGTAAAATGTAGAATTATATATGTTATTTCATATATCTAAGATGTACTTGTAATTGGTAAGTTTTGTTTCTAAATTATAAATGCATTTTGTAATTATGTTAAGAGGTGTTTATTACTTTTATTACTATTAAATTGGATTCGGAAATATTACTGAATTTAACATTTCCAATGAGTTGACTAACTGACAATGGAATGTTTAGTGATTGAACTAAACATTAGCATTTCATTCCCAAGATTTTGAAGATACCTTCTGGAGCACATGCATTATTAGCATTCCGTTTCGGCTGCAGAGTGACAAATGCGTAAGGCAGGTAGTTGACATCTTGTTATGGCGTTTTTGTCTGTTATTACGGAACCTTGACATTCACGTTGTATCAATTATGCAGTGCGAGGTAAAACATTTATCATTCTATACCTGTACTTTGCTAGATAATAGTTTGTAGGCCAAACAAGAAAATGTAACCAAAATATATTTATTCAATTTAATTTTCTGTTTATCTATAAATAAAACTTCCTCAGTTGTTAGCAATAATTACTTTAATTACTAAAAAAGTTAGATAATTCAATTGATTTACAAACCGTACCCAATCTGCGACCACTTCATTTATTAATTCATCAAAACCATGCCTTTCTCTATAGTCTTCGGGCCCATCTCGTTTGACACGTTTCTTAATGAAATCGACAGCTGTTTTTCTATCTATTGTAATACTGTTAAGATCTGCAATAGATTTCCTGTATGTATGTCTCTAATATTGGATTCAGAAACTGTACTTCATTGACTTAACAGACGGTATCTTTTCATATAAGGTGAGACATTTAAATGACAAATTATAACATCTAACATTTTACATGTACAAACAACAGTAAACCTTTATTATCTAATACAAACTAGTTTTATCTTGTACGACATATAACTGACAAAGCTACAGACATATCACTCTTTGTATTGTACTGTACGGGCAACTGAGCAGGGATCATTTATTATCTAATACATACCAGTTTAATCGCGCATGACACATTAATTTACATAGAACGAATAATCATACTCTCGCGTAGCCTCGGGTATGAATTTTGCCCCATTACTCATAATGTAGCAGATCCTGAGTGAATCACTCCCGGCACTTTGATGTCAAAAAGAATTCGCATATATATTCAGCCGTGGTCAATCTTGATATATTTCAACAGTGTCACCATTTTGTTTTATCGGTTTCGTGTTAAGATCGATCATTATTGATACGTGATGATAGTTATTGAAGTTTTTAATAAGCCGCTGTGCGTTGTGGGTTAATTGACATTCGTGTCTCTGTTTAATTACATTTACTACACAAAAAACGTTGAAAAACCCGAAACTGAATGTTGTGGTGCATCTTGGGGAATGTATATGTAAATTATTGGATTCTTACTACGTATTGGCTGTAACAGTATGCAAATTAGCACGATTATACTAAAATTAGGTCACATTATCCATATATGGAAAAATGATCACCATAGCATTTCAAAGACGAAAAAGAAAATTTCTTCAATAAAGATCGTTTACTGTTATTTTCGCAATGTATAAAGGTTTAATGACGTAAAGAAGATGAATATTATGTTCGAATTTTGTAAAAATAGACCAAAGGTAGAATTTTTTATTTGCTACATTACGAGCAATGGGGCTAAATTCTGCCGTTTATCCGACAAATCACAAAATTAACTTTGGATTATAACGGCAGTAAAATTCGGCCTCTAACTGACAAAGCCTCAGATATATCACACATTGTATTGGTACTGTACGGACAACTGTGCAGGGACAATTCATTATCTAATACACCCCAGTTTTATCTTGCTCAACACTTGTAACTGAGACGGCTTAAAATATATCACACTGTATTTGTACTGGAATGGCAACTGAGAAGGGATCGTTCATCTCTAATAAAAGTTTTATCTTGCATGATACATGTGACCTACGCAGGTTCAAATATGTAACACTCTTTTTTTCCGGTAAGGACATGTGATAAGGGATCCTTCATTATCTAATACATACCAGTCTGATCTTGCAAGATACAGGTTACTGACACAGCTTCTGATATAGCACACTCTGTATTTGTGCTGTAAGGACAACTGAGCAGGGTTTCTTCATTTCCTTGACATTCGAAATTGTTAACTACATATGACAAACTGTTCCAATTTTCTTGATCAGGAGTACCCTTATATATTGGCCTCGTAGCTCCACTAAAAATAAAAGAATGTTCTACATAGGGTAAAAAGGTCAGCGCATGTTTTTAAATGTGAAGGGAAAAATTGTACAGAAAATGAGATTTGTGTTTTATGCAATTGTATCTACTTTGCTGGCTTTGAGTCTTACATATTTAAATAACATGTTGACAAATCAATCTACGTTTATTTTAATTTGATTCGAGGTTAAGCATTACTTTACAAACATAGAGAAACCTAGTTTCCTCTATATTGGCCACTTCAACGACAGACATAACTCTAGTTCTCAATATGCTACATCAGTGACAATGTAGGCCTTCACATACGTATAGAATCCTTGCTCTCGATAGACCCCATCTAACCTACTGTAAACCTGCAAGTTCACTTACAGCAAGAATCCTGAAAATAGCATTTACCTAATTTAAATAACAATGAATTCCTAGTTCTCTTCAGACAACATCTAAATCATTGCCAATCTGTTTACTTGCAAAGATAATCATTGTTATATGTAAAGAAAATCTACATCAATGTAGGTCATTTCACTAACTGTAGACAATATTCTACACCTACGTGGTCCAGTTAACTTACAGAGAAAAGTTGAGTTCTCTACAGACCACATTTATGTCATTGTAGACCATTTTATTTTCAGAATAACTTTCTCTGTAGATAAAGACCACGTCACTGTAGCTGTAGGACAGTTAACATATAGACAGAATCAAAGGTTTTGTTTTTGTATTGTTTTATTCTTTGTTTATTTTCGTGGTATTTCTCTGTAGACCACATCTACATAACTATAGCCCTGTTAACATACCCCTTTAAAGAGAGAATCGTAGTTCTCTATAGCGATCCTCTACACAAATGTAAACTAGTTTACTTACAGAGAGAATCCTAGTTCTCTACAGGCGACATCAGCGTCCTGTTCATCCCAGTCATCATCGCAAACAAGGCCCCATTTTCCATCTGTATAAACCTCTAATAGACCATTACTGTATCCATTCAAATTCTTATTCACAACAAACCTGTACAACATAAATGATTTCGATTAAAAGTTTACTGTTTTTTCATACGAGATAAAGTCCTTATTAAAAATATAAGGATGCGATAAACGACGTAAAATTTTACATTTGATTATGACTATATAACAAAAGCAACGAAGGACAACTACTGACAGGAAACTCTCACATAAAACATTATTTAGTAGTTTAAAGCGGTTAAGGAGGTCAAGACACTCTTCCTTTATTGTAATACCCTAGAAAGGTGTAAATATTTCCGAAAGGACTGGCGGTGGTCATATTCCGTAATAAACATTTGTTTATTGTTCTAGGGTCAGAGATGCTATTGTTGTAATCTCATAATAATAATCGAAAAGTGTACCATAAATCGATAAAAATGAACGGAGTGCTTTCAAAGACATTTCTAATAGAGTTAAAGGTGTACACTATTTATAGGTAATTAATTGTTTGAAACAATTATTCACACAGGTGTCAAAGACGTAGTGTTTATCGTCATAGTTGATCACCATACTTTCTTTTATAGTGTGTCTTTACATGAAATACGTAAATTGCAAAGAAAGAAATTTTAAAACTGTACAGTTAATAGGTTCTAAAAATTTTTTTTCTTGAGGCTTTCTATTTAAATTAGGAATAAAACAAATTGTGTGTAAAATATCCAAACAAAATAATAGATTAAAGAAACAATTAAGCAGTTACATCCCTTTATTACAATAATTTAAAACGAACACATGTATAAATGCGTGGTGTTTGAAAATAACAATTTTTAAAATTAATTATAATATAGAACATATTTAAAAACATTATTTGGTTGATTATTTATTAAACATGTTAAAAATGTTGACTAGAATATTTAAATAGGATAATTCAAAATACTTTTAACAATAAAACATTATTAATATTTTAGACTTTGATTAGATTGTTAAAACAATTGATAAAAACGTGTCATACATATATATATTTTCTATTTCATAATTCCTTCATTACAGATAAGTAAACAGAAAATGTACCTGCTCTAAAACAGATTTAAAGCAGTATATATTAAGAATTTAAAATAAAAATTACAATCTGCCCTTCAATCTACGTATTTCAACTTCTTTCCTAAGCACAAGGAATTTGTTACTTTCCTTAGTTGCAAGTATTAAGTATTAAGTAAAGTTTTTTCTTAGAACCTGACAGGATATGACTCATAGTAGTTAAAAATCCAGCAAGTTTTAAAGAATTTGTTTAAATTAATAGTTATGCAAAATATTCACCACTATTTTTTTAACTGATAATGTCAAGAAAAAATATTTAATAAACTAAAATGCACCACACGAACTTTCATAAAATGAGTCATAAATAGTTACTCCGGAATAGAATTTACTGTTATTGTAAAAAAGATACTTCAAATGAAATGGTCAAGAACATATACACAAATTATGCAATTGTCTTTTTATGTCTGTAATTTTAAAACTGCAATAAAACTGTTTGTTCTTTACTATGAATTATCATTATAATAAATATTTATACAATTATAATATCCAATAATGGTATCCCTTGTGATTTAAAAGTTCATTATAAAAAAGCTTATCTTGAAAGCCAATCGTTCTAATTGCTTAGTCGTTCATGCAAATAGTTTCCAAGCTGAGCACAAATGTGCAATTAGAAAGACAATTATTGCCTTTGCGTCAGGTTTTGCAAATTACATAATCAATATTAGTTTGCCTGTGAACGCATACCCCATCGTGTAACCATATTGACAAAAATCGAAAAAGGGGCACATGGAAATATGTCAAAGGCAATTATAAATTAGTCATTTTTGAACTGGTGTTAGTTCAAATCTAATTTACAACTTTAACTCGGAAGAAAAAGTTAGTAGTTCGGTGTTACCGTATTCTCTGGCCGCTGTTTGACTCATCGACATCAAGAGAACGGGTAACCTGTGAAATATAAATAGAACAAATACGAATACTTAATTTCTCACAAACATGTTAATGAGAACATATGTATAATATTAAGAATGGAATGTCTGCACGTGTAAACAAATCTACATATTATAGTGTTTACCAGGATGGGCGATTTTTCTTAATACAATTTTAATAAGTTGTGACATCTTTTCAAGTGTTGATACATCAGTTGAACACAATTTTATACTTTTTATATTTATATTTTTAAGAGAATATTGAGGTAACCAGTTTGTCTTTCGTTGTTTAAAAAACTCATTTCTAATTGGCCTTGTTGCACGAAGTGCAAACCCGGGTTTATATTATCGCACCGATGTTCGGGCGGTTTGGCGGGCGGCGGGCGGGGACAATAGGGTATCAGTGTTGTGCAATCAATTCCTCCTATTGTTTTCAACCCAGATCTCTGAAACTTCACAGAAAGATTGCACATGTATTGAAGTTGTGCACCTTTTTCCAGACATGGGAACACAATCATTTTTCAGAAAATGTGCAGAAGACGATACCTATTTTGTGTAATGAATTCCTCCTATAGTTTTCAATCCAGATCTCTGCAACTTTGCAGAAAGATTGTGCATGTATTGAAGTTGGAAGTAAGTTAATCATTTTTCAAAACATTTGCAGTAGACGGTACCTATAGTGTGTAATCATCTCATCCTACAGTTTGTTTACGCAGATCTCTGAAACTTCACAGAAAGATTGCACATTTATTGAAGTTTTGCACTTGCTATTCTAGAATTGTTTGAGGTTTATTTCCTAATTTTCCAGACTTGAAAACTTAGTCATTTTGAGAACATTTGCAGAAGACGGCGACTATTTTGTGGAATCAACTCCTACACTTTTTTACACAAACCCAAAACCTACTTCAAACAATTTGTAAATCATTCCCTATTTATTTAACAGTTACTGTTGCGATTTTTTATGCAATAATGTAAAGAAACATTTATTTCTTATTATTCTTGCCACAGGCCTGCTTCTATGAAAAAATGATGATATATTAAATAATGTGCGAATTTTTGGGCCGTGTATATCTCGATCAAATTCACTAAAACTTGTTAGGCTTTGACGCATATATATTGGTAGTTGAAATGGTAGTACTATGAAATGTTTGATTTTAAGATGTATACCAGATATCTAAAAGAAACGCAAAACGAAGAAACGATACATCAGAACTTTTTTATATGACATAAAAACGAAGTATGCTCCGGTTTCAGCCGTAAAATATTTGTTTTTTGTATGCCTAATTTAGCGACATTTACCACTGATTAATTCGATAAATCGACTATAAAAAGAGTAATAGACATAGCATCGTGATATATACTGCCCCGCGTTACATTGTTTTCACCAGAAAGCTTGATAACTTAATGCAAGTCTTTCATAGTGTCCGAATAAAAATTTTTTATGTGTATGTATGTTGCATTAAATAACAATAAAAGTACGAAAATAATTACCGTCTGTAACCTTGATTTCTCTAGCAACTTTGACAATGTTGCCTCCACTGAAATGTGCAGTACAACGACGAAAAAACTGAATTCGATATAATTCATGTTAACGTATATGAAATCTTCCTAAAACTGAAGTATAGATCTATTTACATTAAGTATTGTACGTTCGAACGGAATAAGATCATTAAAGTAACTCTAATTTCAGTTGTTGTTACGAGGAAATTGCCCAATAAGTTAAATGTTTTCTCGGTAAAGTATGAAGTATATTGTGCACTTAATCTTAAACATGCATTGTATAAAGAGCATATCATGGTTGAAAAAGTGCCGTCTTCGGGTCGAAAAGTAAGTATGTATGTACATATGTAACCACTGGACTAATATGTGGGGGCGTCAAAACAGAGCATTACAAATAATAGTGCATTTGGTGTAGAGATACTGAGGTCCAAAAAATCTTAATTATATGTATATCGAAAACAATTACTGTTTGTTTTACATTCTGTCAGACGTCATTTACATTAAGTGTTCCACTTTTGACCGAAATAAGGACATTCTCTCGACTTTCATCAGTTGTGATTAAGTCAATATGATTCATGTTTTCTCGGTAATGTATGAAGTACTTAATACAATACTTTTGTCTAAAAATGCAGTGTATAAAACGCATATTTCGATTTTAGGGCATTGTATCTCTCGACCAAAGTCACTACAACTAGTTATGCTAAATTTGTTCATGTGCGCACATATTTTCCAAGTTATTAAGGTAGTTACATATACCAATGGTCTCGTACCTGTCAAGACTAGGAATGCGGGTTCGATCCAGGTAGTGCTAAACTCTAATTTTACTTGACAAGGATTGCCAGGTTTCCTACCAAAGGTCGTGGTTTTCCCCAATAACAACTCTCGAAATATTGAACCATAATAGAACCAAAAACCATACACACATACGAATACTTATGGAAGACCTTGAAACTTATCGACCCTTTACGATGGCAATATTACAGACAAATAACATGTAAATCAAAAACAATTAATATATGTTGTACATGCTGTCAGACGTGATATTATACTTAGCCAACACGCTATATTGAATGGTAATACTTAGAGCACTTGATGACTATAAGTGTACTGTTCGCACTACTCGCACTCCTTTTAAACCAGACGTTGCTCTTTTTGTTTAAGATGCGCATGTAAAGAAAAAAACATAACGAGCACATATATCAACACAGCAGATAATCACTGTACCAATCACAAAATATAATCAAACAAATAAACAAAAGTGTGACATGGGTCTATAAAGAGTTAATTAAGAAATAATTCACGCAGGCTGTGGTTTATCATTGTTTTACCACGGGGTGACCATTTATGTCGTATTATTGTATCCCGAGCGATAGCGAGGGATACAATAACGACATAAATGGTCATCCCGAGGTGAAACAATGATAAATCACAACCTCCGTGAATTATTTCTATTCTAATAAGACAATTAGAGTACATTTATAATATTTTCGTACCTATTGACAACATCATTTCCGCCATAAACTGGCTGTTCCGTCAATGTAACACACAATATATTGCAACGGATAATTATAGCGCGTGTCGCTATTTATAAGATCTATGCGTCATATGCAATAGCTTTCCGGTGGGAGTTACAGTTTTGTAACTAGAGCAGCCATTTAAAACACGCCCTTCTCAGCGCGTGTTGCTCATATATAAATCATGTTTTTACAACAGTCGTGGTCTCAAAGCCTTTAAAGCACGTCATATTAGAATAAAAGGTTAATTTAAAAGGTTAAATCTGAATTAAGTGCACCTCTACGTAGACGAAAAGAAAAATACTGGAGAAGATACTGGACTATGCACTGCAATACCATATGGGTGCAATGACAAAATCGATAGTAGAGGTAACCTTTCCAGTCCTGGTTGCAGCAATGTGAATGCGATGGGCGTTTTCAATCTCAATCACAGGCGACAACGTAGTCACAGTCATCGTCACTATACATCACCTTTGTTACATAATGTATCTATAAATGGCCAACTACCGTTTCTTCAAAAATCACTAGGACTTCATCACATTCGCACTAAATTATACTCTGTTCCACTCACAAAACTACATTCTCTTGACAAAGAATGTCTCAACTGTAACAGGCCCTTCGTCCACTGTGTTTAGATTAGTAGCTATTATTTTAGACATTGGAAAACACAGATTGTTCAAACCGGTTAACACACAAAAAAATGAAGAAGAGCCTCGTTCCTTTCATTTTCTACTTTTTGCTAACAAAGTCATAGATGCTATCAATCTTGGTAATATCTTACATCACAAGTCTGTTACTTCCAAAATTCTACCATACTTTAAAACAAATCCATTCCTATTACATCTTATACCTATACCCCCATTTCACCCAAAATTTACAATTACAAACGTTAATTGCAGGATCGTTTGTTCAATGACTTCAAAGCCAGACCCCCGACTGCTCTTGCCACAATTTCCCATTCATATATAGTCCTTCAGGTCACGTGATAACCGGAGATCTTGATATTGTGGAAAATGAAAGACTCCGCAATATTTTGTCTTAAGTGGATTTATAACTTTAAATTATTGATGGATTCAAAAGAGGACTATGCCAGAACATGGCAAAGAAAGAGTACCAGGAGGTTGATACCTTGTTCGAGTGGGTAAATTGCTTGAGGTCATTGATTCTAATAAGAATAAGTCGATTAAGAAGGTCTATGAGGTCTAGTACTCATCAATCTTCAGAATGCTCTTAAAACTTTGTCCGACATTCATGACAAATATGGTCTTGTGCCAGCAGATAAGGCCCTAAACAACATATTTTGTGTCTGAAAAAAAAATAGTTTGTTTAATTAATGAGTTAGGCGTGGACAGTTCAATTGGCAATACTACTTACACATTCACTGCGCTTTCAAAAGAGGAGATTATTGAAAATCACAATCGGTATTGGCATCCTTGGATCTCAAAAATCAAAGTCGAAGATTGTGATCTCCCCTTATTGTATTGGATTCCAAACCTTCACGAAAATCCATACAGACAGCGTTTCATAGCAGAATTGTCTAAGTATACTACTAAAACACTATTGCAACTCCTTACCACTATTTTAACAACAGTAAAAACGGGATTTCAAAAATACAGTGACACTTTCTACTACAGGAGTGTAATAACTGAAATGTGGATATTACAAAATTCAAAAGACTTGATAGACACTTTAGGTCTGGATCTCTTTCCCATTGTAACATCATTGAAACATTTGATTTTGCGACACTCTGTACGGCCATCCTTCATACGCAGCTTAAAACCAGGCTTAAAGATCTTATAAAACCCTGCTTTTTCAAGAAAAACTGAAAAAGACGATATAAATACCTGGTAATTAGTCATGACAGAACTTACCTCGTCATCAATGACTCTAAATCTAATACTAAATATACTGAAGACCAAATTTGTCACATGTTAGATTTTAGACATCATATTCGTCATGTTTGGAGGACATGTTTTTTCAACAGACTGTTGGTATTCCAATGAATACTAATTGTGCTCCTATCCTCGCCGACCTATTTTTGTACTCTTATGAGGCTGAGTTTCTAGAAGGCCTACTGAAGAAGAAAGAAACGACACTGGCACACACCTTTAATTTAACATTCCGCTATGTTGATGATGTTTTGTCCCTCAACAATGCTAAATTTGGTGACTATTTACATTCAATTTACCCAAGCGGGCTTGAAATTAAAGACACCACTAATACACTAAGGTCAGCCTCTTACTTAGATCTACTTCTAGAAATAGACTCAGGAAAACTACAAACTAGACTCTACGACAAACGTGATGACTTCAACTTTCCAATTGTCAACTTACCGTTCATCGACAGCAACATTTCAGCAGCTCCAGCATATGATGTGTACATTTCACAAATTATACGTAATTCTAGATCCTGAGATCGGTATTTCGATTTTCTGGACCTATCACTGATGTTGACTGCAAAACTACTCAAACAAGGGTTAGTTGTACCTGGATTGATGTTCAATGGTCGACTTAATTGATCGTTATGTGAAATCGGTGTCTCAAATTCGATGTGACATTTTCGCTGAGTCATATGTAGTGTTTCCTATTCCTGAAATTGACTTTTCCCTAGACATGACAATAAGTAACTCGAGGGGTGTCTAATTAGAGGCAGGCACTACCTACTCGCCCGGAGCACCTGTGTGCACCCATGGTTTTGTATTGGGTTTGAGTTACTCTCTTCTGTCTTTTATGTTTTAGGTTTTCTTGCTTGTCTTTATCCGTATTTGTAACTGTACCTTGGCTTTTGGTTCTTGTTGTTCGGTCGGGTTTCTTTGCAATTTTCTTACAAATATATATCGAACTTCCAAGTATAAAAGAATACCTTTAATAACAATAGACAGTTAACCTAATCTAAATTAGACATGACATTATTCTTATGATTTTTATTATGTACCATGAACAGTAGATATTACGCTTTAACAGTTTACCCTAGAACATAAAACTCCTTTTCCTTTATATCGCAATGTACGGTATTCCATCACGATAATCGCAAAACTGTTACATCTATCACTCCCATGGAATTTATATAAATCTTAATAGGAGTTATTTCCCTCTACTCCAGTTCAAAGTGTAACTTATGTACTATAAGTGAGACTTTGAGGTTTCACTATTGGTCATGATTGACGTCCTTGTAAAAAGTCATGTCAATGTCACGTTATAATTTTTGACATTATTTTATAGTCTCACTGCGAGCAGGGTGTGCTCGACTCCAATCTTAATTGACAAGGATTGCCAGTTTTCCTACCGAAGGTCATTATTTTCTCCGGGTACTCCAGCTTCCTCCGAATAAAAGCTGGACGTCATGATATAGCTGAAAAATTGCTAAAAGTGGCGTTAAACAACATTTAAAGAAAGAAACAAGACATTATTTTGTTTACATATTTCCTCCATACATAGATACAGAACTAAAACAAAAAATGTAGGTATCAAATAATTATAAATTTTGATTGGTCATTTATATGATATTTCCTTCGGATCAATGACATTTAGGTGATTGTTAATATCATAGCAACTGTAACAGATATTGACATAGAATGTTATTGTTATTATTATATGAATAGAACTGTACGTGTTTTGATTGGTCTAAAAACAATTTTCGTATCACGATAAATCTCAACAGTACTTAAATTACATACAAATATGGACATTTTTGTCTGTTGCACGATTCGCTGCACAGTGGTCAAGCGGAATCCTATATTGACCTGGTTTTGACCAGTTCAAGCCTGTTTTTCATGACTGTTCCAATACGATCGTTTAAAAAAAACCCTTTACTTATTTTTTAACTTTTTTATAAATGTGCCATTGCAATTTTATAGGAGATCGCAAAACAACATGGCTACATAATTACGTCATTAAAATCACGTGATGCCCTGTATAGTAAGATATGATTAGAAGCAATAACTGTTTTTGTCTTGGGTAGAATAACTCTCTGGGAATAAGCATGTAGACAAACACTCTCCCGCAAAGAGAACATAACTGGTTCGAATTCCCACATATAACCTCAGTCAGACGTCATTCCCCATTTACTGCGGGACTACATTTGTCGTCTGCTTGTAAAGTTTGTAAGCAAAGAACGATGTTTGTAAAATAATACAGAAGATCTATTTTATTCTTATATAGTCTATTTATACACTTTTGATACAGTTACATTGCAATTACCGCTTTTGTACGCGAAGCGTATCCGCCATAAGAGATATCACTCGCAATGTCAACAATGGTATGGCAGAGGTGATTGTAATTGACGTAGGATACCCAGAATCCCCTGCGTAGAGATTGGTAGACGAAATAACTAGTTATTTGTTCGACGTGCCAACGCGCGCCAAATTTGAAAGGGGAAATAACCAGTTATTTGTTCGATGCGCAAAAGCGCGCAAAACTTAGAAAGGTTACTCAGTTATGACTTCACAGTCCCCTTTTTCTTGTTGGTGTTTAGTTTAGTATAATAATGCAATTATTACCTTTAATTGACATCTTTTATTATCCAAATTATTATATCTCGCTAAAGGTATTTTTCCTCGGTCTTGCAATTGTAAAAGATATTGACATAGAATATTATTTGTTAAATTATCAGCAACTTTAGCAGATATTGACATGGAATGTTAAGTGTTGTTCATTGTTAATTTTCAGCATGTGAGGTCCAACTTTAATTATTAGAAATTCTACGTTTAAAACAGGTTATTTTCCTTCTTACAAATACTTAGGAAAATTAGCAAGGAAATCAACAGAACAACAAGAGCGGAAGCCCAGGGACAATTACAAATCCAGATATAGACGAATATATATGCAACGCAAAACAAAAAACAAAAACACAAAAAACAGAAAGTTATTAACTCGAACACTATAAAAACTATGCTGAACTCAGTTTACATTTAATTTACTAATTTATACAAGGTTAATGTAATTTGACTACCTCAACGCAATATTCGATTTTTTATTTTACAACATATATCTCAATGGTTTTTCCTTTTGACATATTTATATTGTAAACGTGTTCAAATCCTTTTACATGTTTAATCAAATATGAAGATGGTCAATCACATACATTTTTGAGAATTTGACCTCATCAGTTATTTAAATATATTTTTGTTAATTTGTTCATTTCTAACGACATATTACTAATCTTGCTTAGCATTCATTTCCTGTAAACTGCATATAGCAGAGAAGTCTACCTAGAATGATTGACATATTTCCTAACGCCTTGCTGTAAACGCATAATTTCCACAAATGCCAGAAAACTCGGACCCCTTGAAGACAACTCGGACCAATTTTAGAGACCAGTCGAACCAAAGTGATATAATTAACTGAAATATAGTATTAATTATGTCATACAAGTATATATTTGACATTTTAATGACTTTATATCAGGTGATTATTGTTACCTTTAGATGCTTATGAATATCTGGTTAAATGAGTAATTCATTCAGGCGGTGCAAATTACGAAGATGAATGAATGAGATAATGAAAACAATTTTCACACTTAGTTATACTTAAGCAAATTAAAAAATAAACAAATTTGTATTATAGTCTTACATATTAACAAAAGAAACAATGTAGTTACTATTAGGACATTAAACATGTAACAAACAATATTTAAGAATAGTAAAACTAGTTGTACAGTCAATACATTTGTAGGTGCAGTTTTTATTTTCTTTCGTCATTCTGGTGTACGTAGATCTTGGAATATCAGTACATATTCTGTACAGCTGCCTGTCACAGTATCAACAAAAAACTGCTTCTTCTCGCTTTCTAGTCTTACAAGATTTATAGTCTCTGTCTTTGTTAGGGGCAAATAATGTGTAATTTTGCAAAAATGCCCCTTATAACTGATTTTGAAGCTTGGGATATAATTATTAAGGTTTTCCACTTTCCCAGTGGAAAACCTTCTTGTAATTCGTCTGTTTATTATTATTAAGGCTTTCCACTTTCCAGTGGAAAGACTTATTGTTATTAGTCTGTTTCTTATTATTATTAAGGTCTTTCCTTCTGTGTATTTCGTCTGATTATTATTATTATTATTGTTCTTCTTTTCTGCCATCAATTGACGAAAAGTGTCGCGACATATCTTTTCGATACTTGGTACCATTATTTGGTCACTTTACTTTTATGCACTATGGAATTTAAAGAAAATGACCAATGAGAATGCGTTTTACAATTTGGTGTAAACGTGTAATTTTAACTAATTGGGAGTTAAACGGATTAACAGAATTATCTGCTTTTAACCGGTTGTCAATTAAAGTTCAGCCAGATTAACAAAAGGTGCTAATTGTATTATTTTTCTTCTATTTCATGTTACATAACATGGCCTGAGGTAAAAGATAGGAATGTAAGAATTATCATTAAAACCAGTAGATTAAGCGTAATGTGTAAAATACATGTATAAGCCTTTGCTAACTATCTGACTATACAATAAATGTCATCACGCAAAATTTTTTTTTTCGATCCACTTCCTGTTTACGCGATTTTGACGCGAAATTTGTCGAAAACGTGAAAGTTGTCAGATTTACACAAAACTCGGTTTCCAAGTAGATATGAGGGTCCTTATTACATATATCGGATCAAAATTTTTTTTCGGTCCACCATTTTCAAAATGGCCGCCATTGAAATTTGTGTTTTCGCTATAACTCGAAAACCATAAAAAATTGAAGCAGACAATATATCAGAAAAATGTTCCTCATATTGAAATATATTTTTGATATATGGTGTCGAAAACTGTGCGACAAACCGTTTTCGAGGTGATGGCCCTTGACACGTATCGGCTAAATTTTGTTTTCAATATAACTCAAAAACCATAAAAAATTGAAGCGGACAATATATCAGAAAAATGTTCCTCTCATTGAGTTCTACATTTGATATGTGTGTCGAAAACTGTGCAACAAACCGTTTTCGAGGTTATGGCCCTTGACTGGTTTCGGCTAATCAGTTTATGGCTTATAACTTTTAAATCGTCAGAGATAATATAGTAAACATATGGTTTTTATGTGACCGTCATAATAAGCCCTTCGATTTAAGACCAAAGTCGAATGGTTACGGGCAGCTATTTTCAAAATGGCCGACACCGTAAACAGTTTTTATGAAATAACACTTAAACCGTACAAAATTTAAGCGGACAATACATGGGAAACTGAATCGGGATCACTAACTAAATTTAAATATCATATTGTATGACCGGAAGTGACATTTTGTCCATAGCAACCAACTAAATGTCCTTAGCAACCATACATTTTCTGACTTAGGACAACTTGCTTTGTACACTAAAACCATGGTAACTGACCGTAAAGTCATTAGCAACTAAATACCTAGACATAACACTAACAAAATGCAGGGAAAGACCTCACATTTGTTCTCTGAACAAATGACTTTTAATTAAGGCTTTCCACTTTCCGAGTGGGAAGCCTTCCTGTTATTTGTCTGTTTATTAAGGCTTTCCACTTTCCAGTGGAAAGACTTATTGCATTTTGTCTGTTTCTTATTATTATTAAGGCTTTCCACTTTCCAGTGGAAAGACTTACTGTTATTAGTCTGTTTCTTATTAAGGCTTTCCACTTTCCAGTGGAAAGCCTTCTTGTTATTCTTCGGTTTCTTATTAAGGCTTTCCACTTTCCGAGTGGAAAGCCTTCTTGTTATTATTCTGTTTCTTATTATTATTATTATTCTTATTTTTTTCCGCCAAGTTTTCTTTTCCCATTATAAATTTTGTTTCACGACATGTCATAAAGACATTTTGTACTATGGATGTATAAGACATTACGCTTTCGCAGTTGACCCTGTCACACCGAACACTTGTTCTTTCCGGAGTTATCTCCCCTGTTACAGAAAAGCTTGTGTGCAGATAAACTATGAAACCGTAAAAGATTTCGCAATAAAAGTTGTTGCAAAATGGTCAGCTATGGATTGCGACAATTTGTTACATATCGCGCAAAGTATTTTGACGACTCCTTGTAGGAGTTATTTCCCCTTATTTATTGAAAGTACAATTTGTACCATTGTAACTCATGAACCAGAGGTGATATAGACTAGATATTTCACAGTTGGTCATCATTGACCTTGACCTTGAAAAAGGTCACAAGGTCAAAGGTCAAGGTCATGTTCTAATTTTTGACCCTTGGTTTTGTGCAGATCTCCTCCTTTACTATAATAGATAGAGAACTGAAACCTTTACCAAAATGTGTATCATAATGAGATCTTGAATCGTCACTTTTTTTATTTGACATTTTTATAAGAGTTATCTCCCCTAGACCAATAAAATGTATTGTGAATTGCATTATATCACTATATCTCAGTAACTATAACAGATATATATATATGAAACCTTATATCATTGGTCATCATTGACCTTGACCTTGAAAATGGACACAAGGTCAAAGGTCAAGGTCACGTTTGAAATTTTGGCATTGTCTTGTCATCGCTATTACTTTGAAACGGTAAAAGATAGGTTATAAGTTATAATGGATAAAATGTTGGTCTTATAAAGGCGCAACTTTTTTCTATTTAAAGGGAAAGGATCCGGCTTCATCTTATAGGAGTTATCCCCCATTACAACCATTGATAATTAGTTTTTCGATAATTACTTATCAACTATTGATAGTAGAGGCATGGGGTCTTCACTATGGATCATTAGGACTCTTTACCTTGAAAACAAATACAAGGTCAAAGGTCAAGGTCATTTTCTAATTTTTTGTATATATTATAAGTAGTCATATCTTAATGACTTTAAGAGATATTGGCATAAAATCTTCAATGTTGATCACTGTTGACCTTCAGCATGGTCAAGGTCATGCTGTAAAAGTCAAGGTCAAAGTCCTTTATAAATGTTTTTCATGGTACTATGTATTTTGAATGGCTTCTTCTTTTAATGCTATTGCCTATAAGTAATATTTACGTAGATTAAAAGATAAGTTGTCAAGGTCATTCAAGTTTTCTTACGTCCTATTTAATGACCTTTCTTATTTAAAGATATCTAAATAGTTTTTTAATAATTTTTGTTCTTATTAATTGCTATAGACAAATTACGTATGTTTCTTAGCTTTTTGGTTTCAAGGTCATTTATTTAAGGTCTTCTTTTGAAGTGGAAAGCCTATTAATCGTTCTTTAGAACGATTGAACCTATATTTAAGGCTTTCCACTTTCCGAGTGGAAAGCCTTCTTGTTATTCTTCTGTTTCTTATTAAGGTCTTTCCCCTTTCCAAGGGAAAGACCTTACTGTATTTCTTTTGATTATTATTTTTATTATTCTTCTTCTTTTCCGCCGCAGTTGTCAAAAAAGTGTCTTGACGTATCGCTTTGAAACTTGGCACACTTAACCGACACTACCTGGGCTCGACCTGAGTCACCCTGCGAAACAAATCTATTTTTAGTAACAGAGTTATCTGCCCCAAACCCCAAAACCTTGTGTTCAGATAAACTCAGAAACCGTAACCGTTATCAAAAATCTGAGGTGGGGAAAATGTTGCTAGACTCCTTGTCATGATTCGTTACGCAAAAATTTTTGTTTCCATCAACTTCCTGGTTACGCGATTTTGACGCGAAATTTGTCGAAAACGTCAAAGTTGTCGGATTTACATAAAACTTGGTTTCCAAGTAGATATGAGGGTCCTAATTTCATATATTATATCAAAATTTTTTTTTGGTCCACCATTTTTAAAATGGCCGCCATTGAAATTTTGTTTTAAATATAACTCAAAAACCGTAAAAAATTGAAGCAAACAATATATCAGAAAAATGTTCCTCTCATTGAGATCTACATTTGATATAAATAGTTGGAAACTGTGCGACAAACCGTTTTCGAGGTTATGGCCCTTGACAGGTTTCGGCTAAATTTTTTTTTCAATATAACTGAAAAACCATAAAAAATTGAAGCAGACAATATATCAGAAAAATGTTTCTTTCATTGATACCTACATTTGATATAATTGTTTGAAAACTGTGCGACAAACTGTTATCGAGGTTATGGCCCTTGACAGGTTTTGGCTAAATTTTGTTTTCAATATAACTCAAAAACCATAAAAAATTGAAGCAGACAATATACTAGAAAAATGTTCCTCTCATTGAGATCTACATTTGATATACAGGGTTGAAAACTGTGCGACAAACCGTTTTCGAGGTTATGGCCCTTTACAGGTTTCGGCTAAATTTTGTTTTCTATATAACTCAAAAACAATAAAATATTGAAGCAGACAATATATCAGAAAAATGTTCCTCTCATTGAGATCTACATTTGATATAAATTGTCATAAACTGTCAGACAAACCGTTTTCGAGGTAATGGCCCTTGACACTTTTCAACTAATCAGTTTTTGACTTATAACTTGAAAACGGTTAGAGATAATATAGTAAACATGTATATTTAAAGTTATCATCTCATCAAAACCTTCATTTAGTATAATGTATCCGAAACTGTTATATGAACTGTATTCGAGTTATCCGCCTTGACGCATTTCTGTTATTCGGTTTTTGACTTGTAACTTGAAAACGGTAAGAGATAATATAGTTAACACGGTCAAATGTCGTGCGCGAAAAATCTGCCTAGCTTTTTGACCAATCGTACATCACTGTCCAAAGCTCATGAATATTAAGGAAAACATACATCACGATAAAAAAATACACATCTTTGCTGCAATTAAACAGACCTGTCCAGACACTAAGAAGTGTTACAATATATAAAACGTAACACATAACCAGTATCTAGAGAGTATCTTATATCTTAGAGCTCATCTGATATGGACCTGATAAGCCTTGTCGAGCAAAAAAAAAACAACAATAAGAATTCATATGTATCAAGATATTAGTACTTTTTGGCTTAGAAAGGGGTAATCATATGAGACTTAAAATTTTTCAATGATGGACAATTCAAAATGGCTTAAACACTAATTTCACATTTTTAGTACATATTAAATGTACTTTTTGTAACATAAAAAACTAACTTTTGGCAAAAATTGAAAAAATAATGAACATTGAGTGAGTTCCGACAGTGTGTAATTATGTGTCGAGTGAAGAAAACATGCACTTTGTTACAAAATTTGCTGTATTAAACCAAATGTGAAAATTATTAAAATGATTGAAATGATGTTAACTTGCACATTTATACAGAAATTAGCAATTTAAGTGCAATTACTTTAAAAATGGTACACTATATTCCTAAATTTTCATGAAAAAAATATTCAACACTGTGACAATAGCCTAAATCGACACATTTTAAACCAATGTTAAAACAAAACATTGTGATTTCTACAAGTTTCCCTCTTTTCCTTATTGTTTAATTATTAAATTTAAAATATTTTAAGCTGTTGTCTCCTATTTTAGTGTGTTTCTCCATTAAAAATGAGTACAAAGCTATTTCTGAATCATAATAATAATATTGTATGGAGACAATCAATTAAAAATACCAAGATGTATGACAAAATAAGTTTGCATAAAATGTTATGAAGTTTGGTCTACTTTCATAGTGTACATTTTTTCAATATACATGACCAAAACACTAAATTTAATCAACTTACTTTGTTAGCTAAATAGAAGATATTTTCCGTTTAGAATGTGGATTTCAGTCTAAAAACGTATTTCCTCAAAGTATACGAGTCAATAAATCCTTAAAATCCCAGACTGAAGCACGTACGTGACCACACCTCCCCCTTATTTGTAAATTTCGTCTGCTGTGATGTCCATTTCAGTTATCGTCAGTGAATCATAGTGTAAATCGTTTCTTAACAAGTTGTTCTGACTATCCGAACTGCATTTTATCTCACATTTTAATCAAATTGAAACAATTTCCGACGTGAATTTTTGTGTATTCGGTCGTCTGCTACGTGACTCGTGTCCTTATTTTCCACATTCCAGCGTAAAATTCCTATGAATGAAAACGTCTTTAAATGTTCGTCGGTAGCTCCGTTTGTAATAACCCGTGTCGTCCTGAAATATATAAATAATCACTGAGATTAAACTTAAGATCGTGCTTCATGTAGTATTCGTCCACACAGAGCGAGAGACAGAAGACGCTGACAAAATGCTATGAACGCGAGCTTCGACGAAGACACCTCAGTGAAATGTAAAGTGTTCATTTAATGTATACTATAAATAGAGCGAAATGACAAAGAAGTATTTATTTTACACCAAAATAATGTATATGAATTTTTAAAACTAGTTAACAAATTTTTGTCACAATATTTAAATCTGCAGAGTCCCATTTTCCCGTTTTTCCTCAAAATTAGTACAAAGTTATTTGAATCAATGTGAGACAATCAATTAAAAATACCAAGATGAATAACAAAATAAGTTTACATGCTGCCCTGGTTGGGGGGGGGGGGCGGGCCCTTTTTTAAATAATAGAATGTTATAGAAACAATAGAAAAGAAACCGGGGGAGGAGGAGGCCTACGGATATTTTACAATATAAAATATAAAATAATAGATTTTTACCCTCTGAGGTTTATTGTTTGACGTTTAACGTCAGTTTTTTCTATGGAAATAGGGACAACACGGGAAAGACGGTCAATGTCGAAAAAGTGTCTTGACGTATCGCTTTGAAACTTGGCACACTTAACCAACATTACCTGGGCTCGACCTGAGTCACCTTGCGAAACCGATCTATTTTTAGTAACATAGTTATCTGCCCCAAACCAAAAACCCTTGTGTTCAGATAAATTCAGAAACCATGACAAATATCAAAAATCTAAAGTGGGGAAAATGTTGTCTGACTCATGGCCATGATTCGTAATGCAAAACAAGATGTTTCGATCCACTTCCTGTTAACGCGATTTTGACGCGAAGTTTGTCGAAAACAAAGTTGTTCGATTTCCACAAAACTTAGTTTCCAAGTAGATATGAGAGTTCTAATTACATATGTCGGATCAAAATTTTGTTTTGGTCCACCATTTTCAAAATGGTCGCCATTGAAATTTTGTTTTCAATATATCTCAAAAACCATAAAAAATTGAAGCAGACAATATATCAGAAAAATGTTCCTCTCATTGAGATCTACATTTGATATAATTGTTGAAAACTGCGACAAACCGTTTTCGAGGTTATGGCCCTTGACAGGTTTCGGCTTAATTTTGTTTTCGAAATAACTCAAATACCATACAAAATTGAAGCAGACAATATATGAGAAAAATGTTCCTCTCATTGAGATCTACATTTGATATAAAGTTTGAAAACTGTGCGACAAACCGTTTTAGAGGTTATGGCCCTTGACAAGTTTCGGTTAAATTTTGTTTTCGAAATAACTCAAAAACCATAAAAAATTGAAGCAGACAATATATCAGAAAAATGTTCCTCTCATTGAGAACTGCATTTGATACACAGGTTCAAAAACTGCGACAAACCGTTTTAGAGGTTATGGCCCTTGACAGGTTTCCGCTAAATTTTGTTTTCGAAATAACTCAAAAACCATAAAAATATTATGTAGACAATATATCAGGAAAATGTTCCTCTCATTGAGATCTACATTTGATATACTGGTTTGAAAAATGTGCGACACACTGTTTTAGAGGTTATGGCCCTTGACAGGTTTCGGTTAAATTTTGTTTTCGAAATAACTAAAAAACCATAAAAAATTGAAGCAGACAATATATCAGAAAAATGTTCCTCTCATTGAGATCTACATTTGATATGACAGTTCGAAAACTGCGCGACAAACCGTTTTAGAGGTTATGGCCCTTGACAGGTTTCGGCTAAATATTGTTTTCAAAATAACTCAAAAACCATAAAAAATTGAAGCAGACAATATATCAGAAAAATGTTCCTCTCATTGAGATCTACATTTGATATGACAGTTCGAAAACTGTGCGACAAACCGTTTTAGAGGTTATGGCCCTTGACAGGTTTCGGCTAAATATTGTTTTCGAAATAACTAAAAAACCATAAAAAATTGAAGCAGACAATATATCAGAAAAATGTTCGTCTCATTGAGATCTACATTTAATATATGTTTCGAAAACTGTGCGGCAAACCGTTTTAGAGGTTATGGAACTTGACAGGTTTCGGCTAAATTTTGTTTTCAAAATAACTCAAAAACCGTACAAAATTGAAGCAGACGATATATGAGAAAAATGTTCCTCTCATTGAGATCTACATTTGATACAACATTTTGAAAACTGTGCGACAAACCGTTTTAGAGGTTATGGCCCTTGACAGGTTTCGGCTAAATTTTGTTTTCGAAATAACTAAAAAAACCATACAAAATTGAAGCAGACAATATATGAGAAAAATGTTCCTCTCATTGAGATCTACATTTGATATGAGGTTCGAAAACTGTGCGACACGCCGTTTTAGAGGTTATGGCCCTTTACAGGTTTCGGCTAAATAGTGTTTTCAAAATAACTCAAAAACCAAAAAAAATTGAAGCAGACAATATATCAGAAAAATGTTCCTCTTATTGAGATCTACATTTGATATACAGGTTCAAAACTGTGCGACAAACCGGTTTAGAGGTTATGGCCCTTGACAGGTTTCGGCTAAAATTTTTTACGAAATAACTCAAAAACCGTAAAAAATTGAAGCAGACAATATATGAGAAAAATGTTCCTCTCATTGAGATCTACATTTGATATAACAGTTCGAAAACTGTGCTGCAAACCGTTTTAGAGGTTATGGTTCTTGACAGGTTTCCGTTAAATTTTGTTTTCGAAATAACTCAAAAACCATAAAAAATTGAAGCAGACAATATATCAGAAAAATGTTCCTCTCATTGAGATCGACATTTGATACACAGGTTCAAAAACTGTGCGACAAACCGTTTTAGAGGATATGGCCATTGACTGGTTTCGGCTAAATTTTGTTTTCGAAATAACTCAAAAACCATAAAAATATTAAGCAGACAATATATCAGAAAAATGTTCCTATCATTGAGATCTACATTTGATTTAAATTATTGAAAACTGTGCGACAAATCGTTTTCAAGTTATGGCCTTTGCGGTTTCGGCTCATCAGTTTATGGCTTATAACTTTTAAACCGTCAGAGATAAGATAGTGAACATAGGTTTTTTGTGACCGTCTCAACAAGCCCTTCGTTTTAGGACCAAAGTCCAATGGTTATGGGCAGCAATTTTCAAAATTAGCAACCATATACCTAGACATAACACTAAGAAAATGCCGGGAAAGACCTCACATTTGTTCTTTGAACAAATGACTTTTCATTATTATTATTAAGGCTTTCCACTTTCCAGTGGAAAGCCTTCTTGTTATTCTTCTGTTTCTTATTATTAAGGCTTTCCACTTTCCGAGTGGAAAGCCTTCCTGTTATTTGTCTGTTTATTATTAAGGCTTTCCACTTTCCAGTGGAAAGCCTTCTTGTTATTTGTCTGTTTATTATTATTCTTTTTTTTCCGCCAAATTTTCTTTTCCCAATGTAAATTTTGTTTCGCGACATGTCGTAAAGATATTTTGCACTATGGATGTATGAGACATTACGCTTTCGCAGTTTACCCTGGCAGACCGAACACTTATTCTTTACGGAGTTATTTCCCCTTTCATAAAAAATCTTGTGTGCAGATTAACTTTGAAACTGTAAAAGATATCGCAATAAAAGTTGTTACAAAATGTTCAGCGAAGGATTGCGAAACTTTATAACATATCGCATTAAAGAAATTTTCACCTTCTTATGGAGTTATTTCCCCTTATTTATTGGAAGAACCTTGTGTACCATTGTAACTCATGAACCAGAGGTGATAGAGACTAGATATTTCACAGTTGGTCATCATTGACCTTGACCTTGAAAAAGGTCACAAGGTCAAAGGTCAAGGTCACATTCTAAACTTTGACATTGTGTTGTGTACAGATCTCCTCCTTTACTGTAATAGATAGAGAATTGAAACCTTTACCAAAATGTGTATCATATTAAGATCTTGAATCGTCACTTTTTTTATTTGACATTTTTATAAGAGTTATCTCCCCTAGACCACTAAAATATATTGTGAGTTGCATTATATCACTTTATCTCAGTAACTATAATAGATATTTATATGAAACCTTATATCATTAGTCATCATTTACCTTGACCTTGAAAATGGACTCAAGGTCAAAGGTCAAGGTCACGTTTGAAATTTTGGCATTGTCTTGTCATCGCTATTCCTTTGAAACGGTAAAAGATAGGCAATAAGTTGTAATGGATAAAATGTTGGTCACATAAAGGCGCAACTTTTTCCTATTTGGAGGGTAAGGATCCGGCTTCATCTTATAGGAGTTATGCCCCATTACAACCATTGATAATTAGTTTTTCATTAATTGCTTATCAACTATTGATAGTAGAGGCATGGAGTCTTTACTATAGATCATTAGGACCCTTGACTTTGAAAACAAATACAAGGTCAAAGGTCAAGGTCATTTTCTATTTTTTTGTATATATTATAAGTAGTCATATCTCAATGACTACAAGAGATATTGGCATGAAATCTTCAATGTTGATCACTGTTGACCTTCAGCATGGTCAAGGTCATGCTGTAAGAGTCAAGGTCAAAGTCCTTTTTAAATGTTTTTCATGGTACTATGTATTTTGAATGTCTTATTCTTTTTTAGTTACGTATGTTTCTTAGCTCTTTAGTTTCAATGTCATTTATTTAAGGTCTTCTTTTAAAGTGGAAAGCCTATTAATCGTTCGGTAGAACGATTGAACCTATATTTAAGGCTTTCCACTTTCCAGTGGAAAGACTTACTGTTATTAGTCTGTTTCTTATTATTATTATTATTCTTATTTTTTTTCCGCCAACTTTTTTTCCTTATTATAAATTTTGTTTCGCGACATGTCGTAAAGACATTTTGTACTATGAATGTATGAGACATTACGCTTTCGCAGTTAACCCTGTCACACCGAACACTTTTTCTTTACGGAGTTATTTCCCTTGTCACAAAAAAGCTTGTGTACAGATAAACTTTGAAACCGTAAAAGATTTTGTAATAAAAGTTGTTGCAAAATGGTCAGCTATTGATTGCGACAATTTGTTACATATCGCGCAAAGTATTTTGACGACTCCTTGTTGGAGTTATTTCCCTTTATTTATTGGAAGTACAATTTGTACCATAGTAACTCATGAACCAGAGGTGATAGAGACTAGATATTTCACAGTTGGTCATCATTGACCTTGACCTTGAAAAAGGTCACAAGGTCAAAGGTCAAGGTCACATTCTAATTTTTGACATTGTGTTGTGTACAGATCTCCTCCTTTACTATAATAGATAGAGAATTGAAACCTTTACCAAAATGTGTATCATATTAAGATCTTGAATCGTCACTTTTTTTATTTGACATTTTTATTAGAGTTATCTCCCCTAGACCACTAAAATATATTGCGAGTTGCATTATATCACTTTATCTCAGTAACTATAATAGATATTTATATGAAACCTTATATCATTAGTCATCATTTACCTTGACCTTGAAAATGGACTCAAGGTCAAAGGTCAAGGTCACTTTTGAAATTTTGGCATTGTCTTGTCATCGCTATTCCTTTGAAACGGTAAAAGATAGGCTATAAGTTGTAATGGATAAAATGTTGGTCTCATGAAGGCGCAACTTTTTTCTATTTGGAGGGTAAGGATCCGGCTTTATCTTATAGGAGTTATGCCCCATTACAACCATTGATAATTAGTTTTTCATTAATTGCTTATCAACTATTGATAGTAGAGGCATGGAGTCTTTACTATAGATCATTAGGACCCTTGACCTTGAAAACAAATACAAGGTCAAAGGTCAAGGTCATTTCTTTTTTTTTGAATATATTATAAGTAGTCATATCTCAATGACTACAAGAGATATTGGCATGAAATCTTCAATGTTGATCACTGTTGACCTTCAGCATGGTCAAGGTCATGCTGTAAGAGTCAAGGTCAAAGTCCTTTTTAAATGTTTTTCATGGTACTATGTATTTTGAATGCCTTATTCTTTTTTAGTTACGTATATTTCTTAGCTTTTTAGTTTCTAGGTCATTTATTTAAGGTCTTCTTTTAGAGTGGAAAGCCTATTAATCGTTCGGTAGAACGATTGAACCTATATTTATTATTATTATTCTTTTTTTTCCGCCAAGTTTCTTTTCCCATTATAAATTTTGTTTCGCGACATGTCATTAAGATATTTTGTACTATGGATGTACGAGACATTACGCTTTCGCAGTTAACCCTGTCACACCGAACACTTTTTATTTACGGAGTTATTTCCCTTGAAATAAAAAAGCTTGTGTACAGACAAACTTTGAAACCGTAAAAGATTTTGCAATAAAAGTTGTTGCAAAATGGTCAGCTATTGATTGCGACAATTTGTTACATATCGCGCAAAGTATTTTGACGACTCCTTGTTGGAGTTATTTCCCCTTATTTATTGGGAGTACATTTTGTACCATTGTAACTCATGAACCAGAGGAGACAGAGACTACATATTTCACAGTTGGTCATCATTGACCTTGACCTTGAAAAAGGTCACAAGGTCAAAAGTCAAGGTCATGTTCTAATTTTTGACCCTTTGTTGTGTGCAGATCTCCTCCTTCACTATAATAGATACAGAACTAAAACCTTTACCAAAATGTGTATCATATTAAGATCTTGAATCGTCACTTTTTTTATTTGACATTTTTATAAGAGTTATCTCCCCTAGACCAATTAAATATATTGTGAATTACATTATATCAATATATCTCAGTTACTATAACAGATATTTATATGAAACCTAATATCATTAGTCATCATTGACCTTGACCTTGAAAATGGACACAAGGTCAAAGGTCAAGGTCACGTTTGAAATTTTGACATTGTCTTGTCATCGCTATTTCATTGAAACGGTAAAAGATAGGCTATAAGTTAAAATGGATAAAATGTTGGTCTCATAAAGGCGCAACTTTTTTACATTTGAAGGGAAAGGATCCGACTTCATCTTATAGGAGTTATCCCCCATTACAACCACTGATAATTAGGTTTTCATTAATTACTTATCAACTATTGATAGTAGAGGCATTGGGTCTTCACTATAGACCAGTATGACCCTTGACCTTGAAAATAAAAACAAGGTCAAAAGTCAAGGTCATCTTATACATTTTTGTATTTATGATAAATAGTCATTTCTTCATCATTATACGACATATTGACATAGGATCTTCACTGTTTGTCCTTTATTGTCCTTTATTGACCCTAAGCATGGTCAAGGTCATATTTAAAGAAGTCAATGTCAAAACATATTTTTTGGAAATTCTGCTTTTTCCTGTAAATAAAATGGAAAATCTTAATAAATGATCTGTTTTTAAAGCATAAAGTATGCAAATATCAAAAACTTGCTGGTCAAGGGCATTTATGTCAATTAACGTCCTATTTTTTAACCTTTTTTATTTCGAAAGATAGCCGAATGGTTTTTTCTTTCGTTTGTTTATTTTGAAAAGAAAAGCCAATTTCCATAAACCAGAGTCAATGTCAAGGTCATTTTTGCGATAAGTGGAAAGCCTATCATTTGTTCGGTAGAACCAATGAACTTATATTTATTCTTATTTTTTTCCGCCACGTTTTCTTTTCCCATTATAAATTTTGTTTCGCGACATGTCGTAAAGACATTTTGTACTATGGATGTATAAGACATTACGCTTCGCAGTTGACCCTGTCACACCGAACACTTGTTCTTTACGGAGTTATCTCCCCTGTTACAGAAAAGCTTGTGTGCAGATAAACTATGAAACCGTAAAAGATTTTGTAATAAAAATTGTTGCAAAATGGTCAGCTATGGATTGCGACAATTTGTTACATATCGCGCAAAGTATTTTGACGACTCCTTGTAGGAGTTATTTCCCCTTATTTATTGGAAGTACAATTTGTACCATTGTAACTCATGAACCAGAGGTGATATAGACTAGATATTTCACAGTTGGTCATCATTGACCTTGACCTTGAAAGAGGTCACAAGGTCAAGGTCATGTTCTAATTTTTGACCCTTTGTTGTGTGCAGATCTCCTCCTTTACTATAATAGATAGAGAACTGAAACCTTTACCAAAATGTGTATCATATTGAGATCTTGAATCGTCACTTTTTTTATTTGACATTTTTATAAGAGTTATCTCCCCTAGACCAATAAAATGTATTGTGAATTGCATTATATCACTATATCTCAGTAACTATAACAGATATATATATGAAACCTTATATCATTGGTCATCATTGACCTTGACCTTGAAAATGGACACAAGGTCAAAGGTCAAGGTCACGATTGAAATTTTGGCATTGTCTTGTCATCGCTATTACTTTGAAACGGTAAAAGATAGGCTATAAGTTATAATGGATAAAATGTTGGCCTCATAAAGGCGCAACTTTTTTCTATTTAAAGGGAAAGGATCCGGCTTCATCTTATAGGAGTTATCCCCCATTACAACCATTGATAATTAGTTTTTCATTAATTACTTATCAACTATTGATAGTAGAGGCATGGGGTCTTCACTATGGATCATAAGGACCCTTGACCTTGAAAACAAATACAAGGTCAAAGGTCAAGGTCATTTTCTAATTTTTTGTAAATATTATAAGTAGTCATATCTTAATGACTTTAAGAGATATTGGCATAAAATCTTCAATGTTGATCACTGTTGACGTTCAGCATGGTCAAGGTCATGCTGTAAAAGTCAATGTCAAAGTCCTTTATAAATGTTTTTCATGGTACTGTGTATTTTGAATGGCTTATTCTTTTAATGCTATTGCCTATAAGTAATATTTACGTAGATTAAAAGATCAGTTGTCAAGGTCATTCAAGTTTTCTTACGTCCTATTTAATGACCTTTCTTATTTTTAAAGATATCTAAATAGTTTTTTAATAATTTTTGTTCTTATTAATTGCTATAGACAAATTACGTATGTTTCTTAGCTTTTTGGTTTCAAGGTCATTTATTTAAGGTCTTCTTTTGAAGTGGAAAGCCTATTAATCGTTCTTTAGAACGATTGAACCTATATTTAAGGTTTTCCACTTTCCCAGTGGAAAACCTTCCTGTTATTCGTCTGTTTATTATTATTATTCTTTTTTTTCCGCCAAGTTTTCTTTTCCCATTATAAATTTTGTTTCGTGACATGTCGTAAAGACATTTCGTACTATGGATGTATTAGACATTACGCTTTCGCAGTTGACCCTGCTACACCGAACACTTTTTCTTTACGGAGTTATTTCCCCTGTCATAAAAAAGCTTGTGTGCAGATTAACTTTGAAACTGTAAAAGATTTCGCAATGAAAGTTGTTCCAAAATGTTCAGCTAAGGATTGCGACACTTTATAACATATCGCATTAAAGAATTTTTCACCTTCTTATAGGAGTTATTTCCCCTTATTTATTGGAAGTACATTTTGTACCATTGTAACTCATGAACCAGAGCTGATAGAGACTAGATATTTCATAGTTGATCATCATTGACCTTGACCTTGAAAAAGGTCACAAGGTCAAAGGTCAAGGTAATGTTCTAATTTTTGACCCTTTGTTGTGTGCAGATCTCCTCCTTTACTATAATAGATAGAGAACTGAAACCTTTACCAAAATGTGTATCATATTAAGATCTTGAATCGTCACTTTTTTTATTTGACATTTTATAAGAGTTGTCTCCCCTTAGACCAATAATATGCATTGTGAGTTACATTAGATCACTATATCTCAGTAACTATAACAGATATATACATGAAACCTTATATCATTGGTCATCATTGACCTTGACCTTGAAAATGGACACAAGGTCAAAGGTCAAGGTCACGTTTGAAATTTTGACATTGTCTCGCCATCGCTATTCCCTTGAAACGGTAAAAGATAGGCAATAACTTGTTATACGTAAAAGGTCAACTTTCACCTTGACCTTGCCCAAGATCACAAGGTCAAAGGTCAAGGTCACCTGTGTTTCAGTACAGCGACATGTGAATTTTTGTACCTTTGGATTCGCTTTGTATTTTTAGCTTGCTACATGTCGCAATACAATTTGGTGCCAGGCATGGGCAAAAACATGGGGAATTTTAGGGTATTCCGCCAGCCTGCAAAAATAAAGGGGGGGTGTTTCTAAGGGACCCCATAAGAATGTAGTGTGCAGATTTCATCCTAGACCACAGAGAATGGTGAAACAAAATGGACGCCAAATAGTTCGGGGATCGATGTCCTTGAATTGTCGCTACAGTAGAAATCATTCTGACGATAAAAAAATTTCCAGGTCATGAAAGTTGAAAATAGGTTTTTTATGCAAAAATCGCGATTTTCAGAAAAACCATAAATCCTAGCCTTTCGAAAATGGCGCCAATCGATTTAGAATGTCGATTTTACCCCAACCAAGTATCTCGGATGTGCATAAATGTCAACAAAATCGAAAATCGGCAGAAAAAATCAAATGTCGAGACCCAATCGGTACCCCCTAGATTTCAGCGGTTGAATGTTTGTGCATTGATAAATCCTTAAAATATACATCTGAATTATGTCTTCATGAGTTGTTCTAGCTGAAACAAACATTTTTTCTACTTGAGCATCTAAATGACATCGAGTGTCGTCCGGTATGCACGACTGCTGTATTTTACCGAACAAAGAAACGGTTTCCCTATTACAATGAATTGAAAGTAACATTCCTTTGAATTAAACTGTCAAAATAGCATCACTGTTGACGTCGCGAAACGTATTTTTGATGATACTTATATGTATATCGCGATCATATGTAATATATCCATGTTATCTGTCCAGCGTCAGCCCCCCAAGTGAACTGATTAAAACTAAGTCCACGATAATATAATAGCCTGGTCACGTGACATCAGACGCTGCCCACTCAGATCAAAGCGTTCTATATGTATTTCATAAATAAAAATCATAGAATTTTCTCTCTTTCTTATTTATTTCATTGGTAAATACACGAAAACAATATAAAATGTCTTTGTATTTTAAATGTAGAAAACACATAGTAGATATATATACGTCAAAATTTGATATGTCATCAACAAGCTTCCGTGGCGCAGTGGATAGAGCACTGGGCTGGCAATACTGACATCCTGAGTTCGATACTAGGATGTGACAAGTCATTTTTGCATGGTTTTCTGCTACGTTTCACGTATATTTTGTGCAGTTATGTACTTTTATATAGAAAAAAAACATTTTTTTTTTACGCTGCGGTGTGAAAAATGTCGCCTGATGTGGAAAACATGATTTTTTCTTCCGAAGGAAGAAAGGAACTTTAATTATTAAGGTTTTCCACTTTCCCAGTGGAAAACCTTCCTGTTATTCGTCTGTTTATTAAGGCTTTCCACTTTCCAGTGGAAAGACTTATTGCATTTTGTCTGTTTCTTATTATTATTATTATTATTATTATTATTATTAAGGTCTTTCCCCTTTCCAAGGGAAAGACCTTACTGTATTTCTTCTGATTATTAAGGTCTTTCCCCTTTCCAAGGGAAAGACCTTACTGTATTTCTTATGATTATTAAGGTCTTTCCCCTTTCCAAGGGAAAGACCTTACTGTATTTCGTATGATTATTATTATTATTATTTTTTTTTTCTGCCACAGATGTCAAAAAAGTGTCTTGACGTATCGCTTTGAAACTTGGCACACTTAACCGACACTACCTGGGCTCGACCTGAGTCACCCTGCGAGACCGATCTATTTTTAATAACAGAGTTATCTCCCCAAACACTGTTTACCCTTGTGTTCAGATAAACTCAGAAACCATGACAGATATCAAAAATCTAAAGTGAGGAAAATGTTGTCTGTCTTATGGTCATGATTTGTCATGCAAAAAAACATTCTTCGATCCACTTCCTGTTTACGCGATTTTGACGCGAAGTTTGTCGAAAATGTCAAAGTTGTCGGATTTACACAAAATTTGGTTTCCAAGTAGATATGAGGGTCCTAATTACATGTATCGGATCAAAAAATTTTTTTGGTCCACCATTTTCAAAATGGCCGCCATTGAAATTTTATTTTCAATATAACTCAAAAACCATAAAAAATTGAAGCAGACAATATATGAGAAAAATGTTCCTCTCATTGAGATCTACATTTGATATAAAGGTTAGAAAACTGTGCGACAAACCGTTTTAGAGGTTATGGCCCTTGACAGGTTTCGGCTAAATTTTGTTTTCGAAATAACTCAAAAACCATACAAAATTGAAGCAGACAATATATGAGAAAAATGTTCCTCTCATTGAGATCTACATTTGATATACAGGTTCAAAAACTGTGCGACAAACCGTTTTAGAGGTTATGGCCCTTGACAGGTTTTGGCTAAATTTTGTTTTCGAAATAACTCAAAAACCATAAAAAATTGAAGCAGACAATATAACAGAAAAATGTTCCTCTTATTGAGATCTACATTTGATATACAGGTTCAAAAACTGTGCGACAAACCGTTTTAGAGGTTATGCCCTTGACAGGTTTCGGTTAAATTTTGTTTTCGAAATAACTCAAAAACCATAAAAATATTAAGCAGACAATATATCAGAAAAATGTTCCTCTCATTGAGATCTACATTTGATTTAAATTATTGAAAACTGTGCGACAAATCGTTTTCAAAAAGTTATGGCCGTTGACATTTTTCGGCTAATCAGTTTATGGCTTATAACTTGTAAACCGTCAGTGATAATATAGTGAACATAGGTTTTTTGTGACCGTCTCAACAAGCCCTTTAATTTAGGACCAAAGTCCAATGGTTATGGGCAGCAATTTTCAAAATTAGCAACCATATACCTAGACATAACACTAAGAAAATGCCGGGAAAGACCTCACATTTGTTCTTTGAACAAATGACTTTTCATTATTATTATTGTTCTTCTTTTCTGCCATCAATTGACGAAAAGTGTCGTGACATATCTTTTCGATACTTGGTACCATTATTTGGTCATACCGGTACTCGCCTTAGCCGACCCTGTGAAACCGATCTATTTTTAGTAACGGAGTTATCTGCCCCAGACCGGAAAACCTTGTGCACAGATCTCCTCCTAAACCATAACCGGTATCAAAAATCTGAAGTGTGGAAAATGTGGCTGGACTCCTGGCGATATGTCATCACCCAAAAAATTTCTTTTCGATTCACTTCCTGTTTACGCGATTTCGACGCGAAATTTGTCGAAAACATCAAAGTTGTCGGATTTACACAAAACTTGGTTTCCAGGTAGTTATGAGGGTCCTAATAACATATATCGGATCAAATTTTTTTTTCGGTCCACCATTTTCAAAATGGCCGCCATTGAAATTTTGTTTTCGCTATAACTTGAAAACCATAAAAAATTGAAGCAGACAATATATCAGAAAAATGTTCCTCTCATTGCGATCTACATTTGATATATAGTGTCGAAAACTGTGCGACAAACCGTTTTCGAGGTTATGGCCCTTGACTTGTTTCGACTAAATTTTGTTTTCAATATAACTCAAAAACCATAAAAAATTGAAGCAGACAATATATCAGAAAAATGTTCCTCTTACTAAGGTCTACATTTGATATATAGTATCGAAAACTGTGCGACAAACCGTTTTCGAGGTTATGGCCCTTGACACGTATCGGCTAAATTTTGTTTTCAATATAACTCAAAAACCGTAAAAAATTGAAGCAGACAATATACTAGAAAAATGTTTCTCTCACTGAGATCTACATTTGATATAAAGTGTTGAAAACTGTACGACAAACCGTTTTCGAGGTTATGGCCCTTGACTTCTTTCGGCTAAATGTTGTTTTCAATATAACTCAAAAACCATAAAAAATTGAAGCAGACAATATATCAGAAAAATATTCCTCTCACTGAGGTCTACATTTGATATATAGTGTCGAAAACTGTGCGACAAACCGTTTTCGAGGTAATGGCCCTTGACAGGTATCGGCTAAATTTTGTTTTCAATATAACTCAAAAACCATAAAAAATTGAAGCCGACAATATATTAGAAAAATGTTCCTCTCATTGAAATCTACATTTGATATATAGTGTCGAAAACTGTGCGACACACCGTTTTCGAGGTTATGGCCCTTGACTTTTTTCGGCTAAATTTTGTTTTCAATATAACACAAAATTTTGTTTTCAATATAACACAAAAACCATAAAAAATTGAAGCAGACAATATATCAGAAAAATGTTCCTCTCATTGAGGTCTACATTTGATATATAGTGTCGAAAACTGCGACAAACCGTTTTCGAGGTTATGGCCCTTGACACGTTTTGGCTAATCAGTTTATGGCTTATAACTTTTAAATCGTCAGAGATAATATAGAAAAGATATGGCTTTTATGTGACCGTCATAATAAGCCCTTCGATTTAAGACCAAAGTCGAATGGTTACAGGCAGCCATTTTCCAAATGGCCGACACCGTAAACAGTTTTTATGAAATAACACTTAAACCGTACAAAATTGAAGCGGACAATACATGGGAAACTGAATCGGGATCACTAACTAAATTTAAATATCATATTGTATGACCGGAAGTGACATTTTGTCTATAGCAAACAACTAAATGCCATTAGCAACCATACATTTTCTGACTTAGGACCACTTGCTTTGTACACTAAAACCATGGTAACTGACCGTAAAGTCATTAGCAACTATATACCTAGACATAACACTAATAAAATGCAGGGAAAGACCTCACATTTGTTCTCTGAACAAATGACTTTTAATTATTATTATTATTATTATTATTATTATTAAGGTCTTTCCCCTTTCCAAGGGAAAGACCTTACTGTATTTCTTCTGATTATTTTTTTTATTATTATTATTATTATTCTTCTTCTTTTCCGCCGCAGATGTCAAAAAAGTGTCTTGACGTATCGCTTTGAAACTTGGCACACTTAACCGACACTACCTGGGCTCGACCTGAGTCACCCTGCGACACCGATCTATTTTTAGTAACAGAGTTATCTCCCCAAACACTGTTTACCCTTGTGTTCAGATACACTCAGAAACAATAACAGATATCAAAAATCTAAAGCAAGGAAAATGTTGCCTGACTTATGGCCATGATTTGTCATGCAAAAAAACATTCTTCGATCCACTTCCTGTTTACGCGATTTTGATGCGAAGTTTGGCGAAAACGTCAAAGTTGTCGGATTTGCACAAAACTTGGTTTCCAAGTAGATATGAGGGTCCTAATTACATGTATCGGATCAAAAAAATTTTTTGGTCCACCATTTTCAAAATGGCCGCCATTGAAATTTTGTTTTCAATATAACTCAAAAACCATACAAAATTGAAGCAGATAATATATGAGAAAAATGTTCCTCTCATTAAGATCTACATTTGATATAACTGTTCGAAAACTGTGCGACAAACCGTTTCAGAGGTTATGGCCCTTGACAGATTTCGGCTAAATTTTGTTTTCGAAATAACTCAAAAACCATATAAAATTGAAGCAGACAATATATGAGAAAAATGTTCCTCTCATTGAGATCTACATTTGATATAACAGTTTGAAAACTGTGCGACAAACCGTTTTAGAGGTTATTGCCCTTGACAGGTTTCAGCTAAATTTTGTTTTTGAAATAACTCAAAAACCATAAAAAATTGAAGCAGACAATATGTCAGAAAAATGTTCCTCTTATTGAGATCTACATTTGATATAAAGGTTCAAAAACTGTGCGACAAACCGTTTTAGAGGTTATGGCCCTTGACAGGTTTCAGCTAAATTTTGTTTTCGAAATAACTCAAAAACCATAAAAAATTGAAGCAGACAATATATCAGAAAAATGTTCCTCTCATTGAGATCTACATTTGATGTAACGGTTCGAAAACTGTCCGACAAACCGTTTTAGAGGTTATGGCCCTTGACAGGTTTCGGTTAAATTTTGTTTTCGAAATAACTCAAAAACCATAAAAAATTGAAGCAGACAATATATTAGAAAAATGTTCCTCTCATTGAGATCTGCATTTGATATACAGGTTCAAAAACTGTGCGACAAACCGTTTTAGAGGTTATGGCCCTTGACTGGTTTAGGCTAAATTTTGTTTTCCAAATAACTCAAAAACAATAAAAATATTAAGCAGACAATATATCAGAAAAATGTTCCTCTCATTGAGATCTACATTTGATTTAAATTATTGAAAACTGTGCGACAAATCGTTTTCAAGTTATGGCCTTTGATATTTTTCGGCTAATCAGTTTATGGCTTAAACTTTTAAACGTCAGAGATAATATAGTGAACATAGGTTTTTTGTGACCGTCTCAACAAGCCCTTCGATTTAGGACCAAAGTCCAATGGTTATGGGCAGCAATTTTCAAAATTAGCAACCATATACCTAGACATAACACTAAGAAAATGCCGGGAAAGACCTCACATTTGTTCTTTGAACAAATGACTTTTCATTATTATTTTTTTTTTTCTTCTGCCACAGATGTCAAAAAAGTGTCTTGACGTATCGCTTTGAAACTTGGCACACTTAACCGACACTACCTGGGCTCGACCTGAGTCACCCTGCGACACCGATCTATTTTTAGAAACAGAGTTATCTCCCCAAACACTGTTTACCCTTGTGTTCAGATACACTCAGAAACAATGACAGATATCAAAAACCTAAGGTGAGGAAAATGTTGCCTGACTTATGGCCATGATTTGTCATGCAAAAAAACATTCTTCGATCCACTTCCTGTTTACGCGATTTTGACGCGAAGTTTGTCGAAAACGTCAAAGTTGTCGGATTTACACAAAACTTGGTTTCCAAGTAGATATGAGGGTCCTAATTACATGTATCGGATCAAAAAAATTTTTTGGTCCACCATTTTCAAAATGGCCGCCATTGAAATTTTGTTTTTCAATATAACTCAAAAACCATAAAAAATTGAAGCAGACAATATATCAGAAAAATGTTCCTCTCATTGAGGTCTACATTTGATATATAGTGTCGAAAACTGCGACAAACCGTTTTAGAGGTTATGGCCCTTGACAGGTTTCGGCTAAATTTTGTTTTTGAAATAACTCAAAAACCATACAAAATTGAAGCAGACATTATATGAGAAAAATGTTCCTCTCATTGAGATCTACATTTGATACACAGGTTCGAAAACTGTGCGACAAACGTTTTAGAGGTTATGGCCCTTGACAGGTTTCGGCTAAATTTTGTTTTCAAAATAACTCAAAAACCATACAAAATTGAAGCAGACAATATATCAGAAAAATGTTCCTCTCGTTGAGATCTACATTTGATATAAAGGTTCGAAAACTTTGCGACAAACCGTTTTACAGGTTATGGCCCTTGACAGGTTTCGGCTAAATATTGTTTTTGAAATAACTAAAAAATCATAAAAATTTGAAGCAGACAATATATTAGAAAAATGTTCCTCTTATTGAGATCTACATTTGATATACAGGTTCAAAAACTGTGCGACAAACCGTTTTAGAGGTTATGGCCCTTGACAGGTTTCGGCTAAATTTTGTTTTCAAAATAATTCAAAAACCATACAAAATTGAAGCAGACAATATATGAGAAAAATGTTCCTCTCATTGAGATCTACATTTGATTTAACAGTTCGAAAACTGTGCGACAAACCGTTTTAGATGTTATGGCCCTTGACAGGTTTCGGCTAAATATTGTTTTCGAAATAACTCAAAAACCATACAAAATTGAAGCAGACAATATATGAGAAAAATGTTCCTCTCATTGAGATGTACATTTGATATTACAGTTCGAAAACTGTGCGACAAACCGTTTTAGAGGTTATGGCCCTTGACAGGTTTCGGCTAAATATTGTTTTCCAAATAACTCAAAAACCATAAAAAATTGAAGCAGACAATATATGAGAAAAATGTTCCTCTCATTGAGATCTACATTTGATATTACAGTTCGAAAACTGTGCGACAAACCGTTTTAGAGGTTATGGCCCTTGACAGGTTTCGGCTAAATATTGTTTTTGAAATAACTCAAAAACCATAAAAAATTGAAGCAGACAATATATCAGAAAAATGTTCCTCTCATTGAGATCTACATTTGATATAACTGGTCGAAAACTGTGCGACAAACCGTTTTCGAGGTTATGGCCCTTGACAGGTTTCGGCTAAATTTTGTTTTCAATATAACTCTAAAACCATAAAAAATTGAAGCAGACAATATATTAGAAAAATGTTCCTCTCATTGAGATCTACATTTGATATAACTGGTCGAAAACTGTGCGACAAACCGTTTTCGAGGTTATGGCCCTTGACAGGTTTCAGCTAAAGTTTGTTTTTAATATAACTCAAAAACCATAAAAATTTGAAGCAGAAAATATATTAGAAAAATGTTCCTCTCATTGAGATCTACATTTGATATAAATAATCGAAAACCGTGCGACTAACCGTTTTCGAGGTTATGGCCCTTGACAGGTTTCGGCTAAATTTTGTTTTCAATATAACTCAAAACGATACAAAATTGAAGCAGACAATACATGGGAAACTGTATCGGGATCACTAACAGAATTCATATATTATCAAATATCATATTTTATGACCGGAAGTGACATTTTGTCCATAGCAACCAACTAAAAGTCCTTAGCAACCATACATTTTCTCACTTGGGACTGCTTGCTTTGTACACAAAAACCATAGCAACTAACTGTAAAGCCATTAGCAACCATATACCTAGACATAGCACTAACAAAATGCAGGGAAAGACCTCACATTTGTTCTCGGAACAAATGCGTTTTAATTATTTTTCTTCTTCTTTTCCGCCGCAGTTGTCAAAAAAGTGTCTTGACGTATCGCTTTGAAACTTGGCACACTTAACCGACACTACCTGGGCTCGACCTGAGTCACCCTGCGAAACAAATCTATTTTTAGTAACAGAGTTATCTGCCCCAAACCCCAAAACCTTGTGTTCAGATAAACTCAGAAACCGTAACCGTTATCAAAAATCTGAAGTGGGGAAAATGTTGCTAGACTCCTTGTCATGATTCGTTACGCAAAAATTTTTGTTTCCATCAACTTCCTGGTTACGCGATTTTGACGCGAAATTTGTCGAAAACGTCAAAGTTGTCGGATTTACACAAAACTTGGTTTCCAAGTAGATATGAGGGTCGTTATTGCATATATTGGATCAAAATTTGTTTTTGGTCCACCATTTTCAAAATGGCCGCCATTGAAATTTTGTTTTCAATATAACTCAAAAACCATAAAAAATTGAAGCAGACAATATATCAGAAAAATGTTCCTCTCATTGAGATCTACATTTGATATAGATCGTTGAAAACTGTGCGACAAACAGTTTTCGAGGTTATGGCCCTTGACAGGTTTCGGCTAAATTTTGTTTTCAATATAACTGAAAAACCGTAAAAAATTGAAGCAGACAATATATCAGAAAAATGTTCCTCTCATTGAGATCTACAGTTGATATAAATTGTTGAAAACTGTGCGACAAACCGTTTTCGAGGTTATGGCCCTTGACAGGTTTCGGCTAAATTTTTGTTTTCAATATAACTCAAAAAGCATAAAAAATTGAACCAGACAATATACTAGAAAAATGTTCCTCTCATTGAGATCTACATTCGATATAAGGGTTGAAAACTACGACAAACTGTTTTCGAGGTTATGGCCCTTGACAGGTTTGGGTTAAATTTTGTTTCCAATACAACTCAAAAACCATAAAATATTGAAGCAGACAATATATCAGAAAAATGTTCCTCTCATTGAGATCTACATTTGATATAAATTGTCGAAAACTGAGAGACAAACCGTTTTCGAGGTTATGGCCCTTGACAGGTTTCGACTAATCAGTTTTTGACTTATAACTTGAAAACGGTTAGAGATAATATAGTAAACATGTATATTTAAAGTGATCCTCTCATCAAGACCTTCATTTAGTATAATGTATCCGAAACTGTTATATGAATCGTATTCGAGTTATCGGCCTTGACGCATTTCTGTTATTCGGTTTTTGACTTATAACTTGAAAACGGTTAGAGATAATATAGTCAACACGGTCATATGTCGTGCGCGAAGAATCTGCCTAGCTTTTTGACCAATCGTACATCACTGACCAAAGCTAATGAATATTAAAGAAAACAAACATCACGATAAAAAAATACACATCTTTGCTGCAATTAACCAGACCTGTCTAGACACTAAGAAGTGTTACAATATATAAAACGTAACACATAACCAGTATCTAGAGAGTATCTTATATCTTCGAGCTCATTTGATATGGACCTGATAAGCCTTGTCGAGCGAAAAAAAAACCAACTAAGAATTAATATGTATCAAGATATTAGTTCTTTTTGGCTTAGAAAGGGGTAATCATATGAGACTTAAAATTTTTCAATGATGGACAATTCAAAATGGCTTAAACACTAATTTCAAATTTTTAGTACATATTAAATGTACTTTTTGTAACATAAAAAACTAACTTTTGGCAAATAATGAACATTGAGTGAGTTCCGACAGTGTGCAATTATGTGTCGAGTGAAGAAAACATGCACTTTGTTACAAAATTTGCTGTATTAAACCAAATGTGGTGATTATCAAAATGATAATGATGTTAACTTGCACATTTATACAGAAATTAGCAATTTAAGTGCAATTACATTAAAAATGGTACACTATATTCCTAAATTTTCATGAAAAAATATTCAACACTGTGACAATAGCCTAAATTGACACATTTTAAACCAATGTTAAAACAAAACCTTGTGATTTCTAAAAGTTTCCCTCTTTTTCTTATTGTTTAATTATTAAATTTAAAATATTTAAAGCTGTTGTGTCCTATTTTAGTGTGTTTCTCCATTAAAAATGAGTACAAAGCTATTTCTGAATCATAATAATAATATTGTATGGAGACAGTCAATTAAAAATACCAAGATGTATGACAAAATAAGTTTGCATAAAATGTTATGAAGTTTGGTCTACTTTCATAGTGTACATTTTTCAATATACATGACCAAAGCACTAAATTTAATCAACTTACTTTGTTAGCTAAAAAGAAGATACTTTCCGTTTAGAATGTGGATTTCAGTCTAAAATCGTATTTCCTCAAAGTATACGAGTCAATAAATCCTTAGAATCCAGGACTGAAGCACGTGACCACACCTCCCCCTTATTTGTAAATTTCGTCAGCTGTGATGTCCATTTCAGTTATCGTCAGTGAATCATAGTGTGAATCGTTTCTCAACAAGTTGTTCTAACTATCCGAACTGCATTTTACCTCACATTTTAATCAAATTGAAACAATTTCCGACGTGAATTTTTGTGTATTCGGTCGTCTGCTACGTGACTCGTGTCCTTATTTTCCACATTCCAGCGTAAAATTCCTATGAATGAAAACGTCTTTAAATGTTCGTCGGTAGCTCCTTTTGTAATAACCCGTGTCGTCCTGAAATATATAAATAATCACTGATATTAAACTTAAGATCGTGCTTCATGTAGCTATAGTATTTCGTCCACACAGAACGCAGTACGAGAGACAGAAGACGCTGACAAAATGCTATGAACGCGAGCTTCGACGAAGACACCTCAGTGAAATGTAGTGTTCATTTAATGTATACTATAAATAGAGCGAAATGACAAAGAAGTATTTATTTTACACCAAAATAATGTATATGAATTTTTAAAACTAGTTTAAGAAATTTTTCTCACAAATATTTAAATCTGCAGAGTCAGATTTTCCCGTTTTTTCTCAAAATTAGTACAAAGCTATTTGAATCAATGTGAGACAATCAATTAAAAATACCAAGATGAATAACAAAATAAGTTTACATGCTGCCCTGGTTGGGGGCCGGACCCTTTTTTAAATAATTAGAATGTTATAGAAACAATAGAAAAGAAACTTGGGTAGGAGGAGGCCTACGGATATTTTACAATATAAAATAATAGATTTTTACCCTCTGGGGTTTATTGTTTGACGTTTAACGTCAGTTTTTTCTATGGAAATAGGGACAACGCGGGAAAGACGGTCAATGTCGAAAAAGTGTCTTGACCTATCGCTTGTAACTTGGCACACTTAACCAACATTACCTGGGCTCGACCTGAGTCACCTTGCGAAACCGATCTATTTTTAGTAACAGAGTTATCTGCCCCAAACCCAAAACCCTTGTGTTCAGATAAATTCAGAAACCATGACAAATATCAAAAATCTTAAGTGGGGAAAATGTTGTCTGACTCATGGCCATGATTTGTCATGCAAAAAAAATTTTCTTCGATCCACTTCCTGTTAACTTGGTTTCGGCGCGAAGTTTGTTGAAAACGTCAAAATTGTTCGATTTACACAAACATAGGTTTCCAAGTCGACATGAGGGTCCTAACTATATATGTCGGATCAAAATTTGTTTTCGGTTCACCATTTTAAAAATGGCCGCCATTGAAATTTTGTTTTCAATATTACTAAAAAACCATAAAATATTGAAGCAGACAATATACAGAAAAATGTTCCTCTCATTAAGAAATACATTTGATACAACAGTTTGAAAACTGTGCAACAAACCGTTTTAGAGGTTATGGCCCTTGACATGTTTCAGCTAAATTTTGTTTTCGAAATAACTCAAAAACCATAAAAAATTGAAGCAGACAATATATACGAAAAATGTTCCTCTTATTGAGATCTACATTTGATATAACGGTTCGAAAACTGCGACAAACCGTTTTAGAGGTTATGGTCCTTGACAGGTTTCGGCTAAATATTGTTTTCAAAATAACTCAAAAACCATAAAAAATTGAAGCAGACAATATATACGAAAAATGTTCCTCTTATTGAGATCTACATTTGATATACAGGTTCAAAAACTGTCCGAAAAACCGTTTTAGAGGTTATGGCCCTTGACAGGTTTCGGCTAAATTATTTTACGAAATAACTCAAAAACCGTAAAAAATTGAAGCAGACAATATATCAGAAAAATGTTCCTCTCATTGAGATCTACATTTGATATAACAGTTTGAAAACTGTGCGACAAACCGTTTTAGAGGTTATGGCCCTTGACAGGTTTCGGTTAAATTTTGTTTTTCGAAATAACTCAAAAACCATAAAAAATTGAAGCAGACAATATATCAGAAAAATGTTCCTCTCATTGAGATCTACATTTGATACACAGGTTCAAAAACGGTGCCACAAACCGTTTTAGAGGTTGTGGCCCTTGACAGGTTTTGGCTAAATTTTGTTTTCGAAATAACTCAAAAACCATAAAAATATTAAGCAGACATTATATCAGATAAATGTTCCTCTCATCGAGATCTACATTTGATTTAAATTATTGAAAACTGTGCGACAAATCGTTTTCAAGTTATGGCCTTTGCGGTTTTTGGCTCATCAGTTTATGGCTTATAACTTTTTAACCGTCAGAGATAATATAGTGAACATAGGTTTATTGTGACCGTCTCAATAAGCCATTCGTTTTAGGACCGAAGTCCAATGGTTATGGGCAGCAATTTTCAAAATTCGCAACCATGTACCTAGACACAACACTAAGAAAATGCCATGGAAAGACCTCACATTTGTTCTTTGAACAAATGACTTTTCATTAAGGCTTTCCACTTTCCAGTGGAAAGACTTATTGCATTTTGTCTGTTTCTTATTATTATTATTATTCTTATTATTCTTCCGCCAAGTTTTGTTATCCCATTATAAATTTTGTTTCGCGACATGTCGTAAAGACATTTTGTACTATGAATGTATGAGACATTACGCATTCGCAGTTAACCCTGTCACACCGAACACTTTTTCTTTACGGAGTTATTTCCCCTGTCATAAAAAGCTTGTGTGCAGATAAACTTTGAAACCGTAAAAGATTTCGCAATGAAAATTGTTGCAAAATGGTCAGCTATTGATTGCGACAATTTGTTACATATCGCGCAAAGTATTTTGACGACTCCTTGTAGGAGTTATTTCCCCTTATTTATTGGAAGTACATTTTGTACCATAGTAACTCATGAACCACAGGTGACAGAGACTAGATATTTCACAGTTGGTCATCATTGACCTTGACCTTGAAAAAGGTCACAAGGTCAAAGGTCAAGGTCACATTCTAAATTTTGACACTGTGGTGTGTGCGATTCTCCTCCTGAACCATAAAGGATACAGAAATAAATCTTTTACCAAAATGTGTATCATATTAAGGTCTTGAAAGGTCACTATAAATGATTTGACTTTTGAAAGAGTTATCTCCCCTGGATCAATTAAATATAGTGTATATAGCGTTATCTCAGTAACTATGACAGATATTTATATGAAACCTTATATCATTAGTCATCATTGACCTTGACCTTGAAAATGGACACAAGGTCAAAGGTCAAGGTCACGTTTGAAATTTTGACATTATCTTGTCATCGCTATTTCTTTGAAACGGTAAAAGATAGCTTATAACTTATAACGGATAAAATGTCGGCCTCATAAATGCGCAACTTTTTTCTATTTAAAGGAAAAGGATTTGACTTCATCTTATAGAAGTTATCTCCTATTACAACCATTGATATTTACTTTTTCATTGATAACTTATTAACTATTGATAGTAGAGGCATGGGGACTTCACCAAAGACCATTATGACCCTTGACCTTGAAAATAGAAACAAGGTAAAAGGTCAAGGTCATCTTATAAATTTGGGTATTTATGATAAATAGGCATTTCTTCATAATTATAAGACATATTGACAAAGGATCTTCACTGTTGGTCCTTTATTGACCCTGAGCATGGTCAAGGTCATATTGACAGCAGTCAAGGTCAAATAATATTTTTTGGAAATTCTGCTTTTTCGTGTATATAAAATGGTAAATACAAATAAATGATTTGTTTTTAAAGCATTGAATATGCAAAAATCAAACACTTGGTAGTCAAGGTCATTTATCTCAATTAACGTCCTATTTTTTTTACCTTTTTTATTTCAAAAGATATACGAATGGTTTTTCTTTCTTTTGTTTATTTTGAAAAGAAGATTCAATTTCCATATAGCCAAAGTCAATGTCAAGGTCATTTATGCAATAAGTGGAAAGCCTCTCATTTGTTCGGTAGAACCAATGAACTTATATTTAAGGCTTTCCACTTTCCGAGTGGAAAGCCTTCTTGTTATTCTTCTGTTTCTTATTATTATTATTATTCTTATTTTTTTCCGCCAAGTTTTCTTGTCCCATTATAAATTTTGTTTCGCGACATGTCGTAAAGACATTTTGTACTATGGATGTATAAGACATTACGCTTTCGCAGTTGACCCTGTCACACCGAACACTCGTTCTTTACGGAGTTATCTCCCCTGTTACAGAAAAGCTTGTGTGCAGATAAACTATGAAACCGTAAAAGATTTCGCAATAAAAGGTGTTGCAAAATGGTCAGCTATGGATTGCGACAATTTGTTACATATCGCGCAAAGTATTTTGACGACTCCTTGTAGGAGTTATTTCCCCTTATTTATTGGAAGTAAAATTTGTACCATTGTAACTCATGAACCAGAGGTGATATAGACTAGATATTTCACAGTTGGTCATCATTGACCTTGACCTTGAAAAAGGTCACAAGGTCAAAGGTCAAGGTCATGTTCTAATTTTTGACCCTTGGTTGTGTGCAGATCTCCTCCTTTACTATAATAGATAGAGAACTGAAACCTTTACCAAAATGTGTATCATATTGAGATCTTGAATCGTCACTTTTTTTATTTGACATTTTTATAAGAGTTATCTCCCCTAGACCAATAAAATGTATTGTGAATTGCATTATATCACTATATCTCAGTAACTATAACAGATATATATATGAAACCTTATATCATTGGTCATCATTGACCTTGACCTTGAAAATGGACACAAGGTCAAAGGTCAAGGTCACGTTTGAAATTTTGGCATTGTCTTGTCATCGCTATTACTTTGAAACGGTAAAAGATAGGCTATAAGTTATAATGGATAAAATGTTGGTCTCATAAAGGCGCAACTTTTTTCTATTTAGAGGGAAAGGATCCGGCTTCATCTTATAGGAGTTATCCCCCATTACAACTGTTGATAATTAGTTTTTCATTAATTACTTATCAACTATTGATAGTAGAGGCATGGGGTCTTCACTATGGATCATTAGGACCCTTGACCTTGAAAACAAATACAAGGTCAAAGGTCAAGGTCATTTTCTAATTTTTTGTATATATTATAAGTAGTCATATCTTAATGACTTTAAGAGATATTGGCATAAAATCTTCAATGTTGATCACTGTTGACCTTCAGCATGGTCAAGGTCATGCTGTAAAAGTCAAGGTCAAAGTCCTTTATAAATGTTTTTCATGGTACTATGTATTTTGAATGGCTTCTTCTTTTAATGCTATTGCCTATAAGTAATATTTACGTAGATTAAAAGATCAGTTGTCATGGTCATTCAAGTTTTCTTACGTCCTATTTAATGACCTTTCTTATTTTTAAAGATATCTAAATAGTTTTTTAATAATTTTTGTTCTTATTAATTGCTATAGACAAATTACGTATGTTTCTTAGCTTTTTGCTTTCAAGGTCATTTATTTAAGGTCTCCTTTTGAAGTGGAAAGCCTATTAATCGTTCTTTAGAACGATTGAACCTATATTTATTCTTATTATTCTTCCGCCAAGTTTTGTTATCCCATTATAAATTTTGTTTCGCGACATGTCGTAAAGACATTTTGAACTATTAATGTATGAGACATTACGCATTCGCAGTTAACCCTGGCTCACCGAACACTTGTTCTTTACGGAGTTATCTCCCCTGTTACAGAAAAGCTTGTGTGCAGATAAACTATGAAACCGTAAAAGATTTTGCAATAAAACTTTTTGCAAAATGGTCAGCTATTGATTGCGACAATTTGTTACATATTGCGCAAAGTATTTTGACGACTCCTTGTAGGAGTTATTTCCCCTTATTTATTGGAAGTACATTTTGTACCATTGTAACTCATGAACCAGAGGTGATAAAGACTAGATATTTCACAGTTGGTCATCATTGACCTTGACCTTGAAAAAGGTCACAAGGTCAAAGGTCAAGGTCATGTTCTAATTTTTGACCCTTTGTTGTGTGCAGATCTCCTCCTTTACTATAATAGATAGAGAACAGAAACCTTTACCAAAATGTGTATCATATTAAAATCTTGAATCGTCACTTTTTTATTTGACATTTTTATAAGAGTTATCTCCCCTAGACCAATAAAATATATTGTGAAATACATTATATCACTATATCTCAGTTACTATAACAGATATTTATATGAAACCTTATATTATTTGTCATCATTGACCTTTACCTTGAAAATGGACACAAGGTCAAAGGTCAAGGTCACGTTTGAAATTTTGACATTGTCTTGTCATCGCTATTTCATTGAAACGGTAAAAGATAGGCTATAAGTTGTAATGGATAAAATGTTGGTCTCATCAAGGCGCAACTTTTTTACATATAAAGGGAAAGGATCCGACTTCATCTTATAGGAGTTATTCCCCATTACAACCATTGATAATGAGGTTTTCATTAATTACTCATCAACTATTGATAGTAGAGGCATGGGGTCTTCACTATAGACCATTATGACCCTTGACCTTGAAAATAGAAACAAGGTCAAAGGTCAAGGTCATCTTATAAATTTTGGTATTTATGATAAATAGTCATTTCTTCATAATTATACGACATATTAACATAGGAACTTCACTGTTTGTTTGTCCTTTATTGACCCTCAGCATGGTCAAGGTCATATTGACAAAAGTCAAGGTCAAAACATATTTTTCGGAAATTCTGCTTTTTTGTGTAAATAAAATGGTAAATCTTAATAAATGCTTTGTTTTTAAAGCATTAAGTATGCAAATATCAAAAACTTGCTGGTCAAGGGCGTTTATGTCAATTAACGTCCTATTTTTTATACCTTATTTATTTCGAAAGATAGCCGAATGGTTTTTTCTTTCGATTGTTTATTTTGAAAAGAATAGTCAATTTCCATCAACCAAAGTCAATGTCAAGGTCATTTTTGCGATAAGTGGAAAGCCTCTCATTTGTTCGGTAGAACCAATGAACTTATATTTATTATTAAGGCTTTCCACTTTCCAGTGGAAAGACTTACTGTTATTAGTCTGTTTCTTATTATTATTATTCTTATTTTTTTTCCGCCAACTTTTTTTCCTCATTATAAATTTTGTTTCGCGACATGTCGTAAAGACATTTTGTACAATGAATGTATGAGACATTACGCTTTGGCAGTTGACCCTGTCACACCGAACACTTTTTCTTTACGGAGTTATTTCCCTTGTCATAAAAAAGCTCTTGTACAGATAAACTTTGAAACCGTAAAAGATTTTGCAATAAAAGTTGTTGCAAAATGGTCAGCTATTGATTGCGACAATTTGTTACATATCGCGCAAAGTATTTTGACGACTCCTTGTTGGAGTTATTTCCCCTTATTTATTGGAAGTACAATTTGTACCATAGTAACTCATGAACCGGAGGTGAGAGAGAATAGATATTTCACAGTTAGTCATCATTGACCTTGACCTTGAAAAAGGTCACAAGGTCAAAGGTCAAGGTCACATTCTAATTTTTGACATTGTGTTGTGTACAGATCTCCTCCTTTACTATAATAGATAGAGAATTGAAACCTTTACCAAAATGTGTATCATATTAAGATCTTGAGGCGTCACTTTTTTTATTTGACATTTTTATAAGAGTTATCTCCCCTAGACCACTAAAATATATTGTGAGTTGCATTATATCACTTTATCTCAGTAACTATAATAGATATTTAGATGAAATCTTATATCATTAGTCGTCATTTACCTTGACCTTGAAAATGGACTCAAGGCCAAAGGTCAAGGTCACATTTGAAATTTTGGCATTGTCTTGTCATCGCTATTCCTTTGAAACGGTAAAAGATAGGCAATAAGTTGTAATGGATAAAATGTTGGTCTCATAAAGGCGCAACTTTTTCTTATTTGGAGGGTAAGGATCCGGCTTCATCTTATAGGAGTTATGCCCCATTTCAACCATTGATAATTAGTTTTTCATTAATTGCTTATCAACTATTGATAGTAGAGGCATGGAGTCTTTACTATAGATCATTAGGACCCTTGACATTGAAAACAAATACAAGGTCAAAGGTCAAGGTCATTTTCTATTTTTTGTATATATTATAAGTAGTCATATCTCAATGACTACAAGAGATATTGGCATGAAATCTTCAATGTTGATTACTGTTGACCTTCAGCATGGTCAAGGTCATGCTGTAAGAGTCAAGGTCAAAGTCCTTTTTAAATGTTTTTCATGGTACTATGTATTTTGAATGCCTTATTCTTTTTTAGTTACGTATGTTTCTTAGCTTTTTAGTTTCAAGGTCATTTATTTCAGGTCTTCTGTTAAAGTGGAAAGCCTATTAATCGTTCGGTAGAACAATTGAACCTATATTTATTAAGTTTTTCCACTTTCCAGTGGAAAACCTTCTTGTAATTCGTCTGTTTATTATTATTCTTTTTTTTCCGCCAAGTTTTCTTTTCCCATTATAAATTTTGTTTCGCGACATGTCGTAAAGATATTTTGTACTATGGATGTATGAAACATTACGCTTTCGCAGTTGACCCTGGCAGACCGAACACTTATTCTTTACGGAGTTATTTCCCCTGTCATAAAAAAGCTTGTGTGCAGATTAACTTTGAAACTGTAAAAGATATCACAATAAAAGTTGTTCCAAAATGTTCAGCGAAGGATTGCGACACTTTATAACATATCGCATTAAAGAAATTTTCACCTTCTTATAGGAGTTATTTCCCCTTATTTATTGCAAGTACATTTTTTACCATAGTAACTCATGAACCAGAGATGATAGAGACTAGATATTTCACAGTTGGTCATCATTGACCTTGACCTTGAAAAAGGTCACAAGGTCAAAGGTCAAGGTTACATTCTAATTTTTGATATTGCGTTGTGTACAGATCTCCTCCTTTACTATAATAGATAGAGAACTGAAACCTGTACCAAAATGTGTATCATATTAAGATCTTGAATCTTCACTTTTTTTATTTGACATTTTTATAAGAGTTATCTCCCCTAGACCACTGAAATATATTGTGAATTGCATTATATCACTTTATCTCAGTAACTATAACAGATATTTATATGAAACCTTATATCATTAGTCATCATTTACCTTGACCTTGAAAATGGACTCAAGGTCAAAGGTCAAGGTCACGTTTGAAATTTTTGCATTGTCTTGTCATCGCTATTCCTTTAAAACGGTAAAATATAGGCAATAAGTTCAAATGGAAAAAATGTTGGCCTCATAAAGGCGCAACTTTTTTCTATTTAGAAGGAAAGGATCCGGCTTCATCTTATAGGAGGTATCCCCCATTACAACCATTGATAAATAGTTTTTCATTAATTGCTTATCAACTATTGATAGTAGAGGCATGGGGTCTTCACTATAGACCATTGGGACACTTGACCTTGAACACAAATACAAGGTCAAAGGTCAAGGTCATTTTCTAATTTTTTTGTATATATTATAAGTAGTCATATCTCAATGACTTTAAGAGATATTGGCATAAAATCTTCAATGTTGATCACTGTTGACCTTCAGCATGGTCAAGGTCATGCTGTAAAAGTCAAGGTCAAAGTCCTTTATAATGTTTTTCATGGTACTATGTATTTTGAATGGCTTATTCTTTTAATGTTATTGCCTATAAGTAATATTTACGTAGATTAAAAGATCAGTTGTCAAGGTCATTCAAGTTTTCTTACGTCCTATTTAATGACCTTTCTTATTTTTAAAGATATCTAAATAGTTCTTTAATAATTTTTATTCTTATTAATTGCTATAGACAAATTACGTATGTTTCTTAGCTTTTTGGTTTCAAGGTCATTTATTTAAGGTCTTCTTTTGAAGTGGAAAACCTATTAATCGTTCTTTAGAACGATTGAACCTATATTTATTCTTATTTTTTTCCGCCAAGTTTTCTTTTCCCATTATAAATTTTGTTTCGCGACATGTCGTAAAGACATTTTGTACTATGGATGTATAAGACATTACGCTTTCGCAGTTGACCCTGTCACACCGAACACTTGTTCTTTACGGAGTTATCTCCCCTGTTACAGAAAAGCTTGTGTGCAGATAAACTATGAAACCGTAAAAGATTTTGCAATAAAAGTTGTTGCAAAATGGTCAGCTATGGATTGCGACAATTTGTTACATATCGTGCAAAGTATTTTGACGACACCTTGTAGGAGTTATTTCCCCTTATTTATTGGAAGTACAATTTGTACCATTGTAACTCATGAACCAGAGGTGATATAGACTAGATATTTCACAGTTGGTCATCTTTGACCTTGACCTTGAAAAAGGTCACAAGGTCAAAGGTCAAGGTCATGTTCTAATTTTTGACCCTGGGTTGTGTGCAGATCTCCTCCTTTACTATAATAGATAGAGAACTAAAACCTTTACCAAAATGTGCATCACATTGAGATCTTGAATCGTCACTTTTTTTATTTGACATTTTTATAAGAGTTATCTCCCCTAGACCAATAAAATGTATTGTGAATTGCATTATATCACTATATCTCAGTAACTATCACAGATATATATATTAAACCTTATATCATTGGTCATCATTGACCTTGACCTTGAAAATGGACACAAGGTCAAAGGTCAAGGTCACGTTTGAAATTTTGGCATTGTCTTGTCATCGCTATTACTTTGAAACGGTAAAAGATAGGCTATAAGTTATAATGGATAAAATGTTGGACTCATAAAGGCGCAACTTTTTTCTATTTTAAGGGAAAGGATCCGGCTTCATCTTATAGGAGTTATCCCCCATTACAACCATTGATAATTAGTTTTTCATTAATTACTTATCAACTATTGATAGTAGAGGCATGGGGTCTTCACTATGGATCATTAGGACCCTTGACCTTGAAAACAAATACAAGGTCAAAGGTCAAGGTCATTTTCTAATTTTTTGTATATATTATAAGTAGTCATATCTTAATGACTTTAAGAGATATTGGCATAAAATCTTCAATGTTGATCACTGTTGACCCTCAGCATGGTCAAGGTCATGCTGTAAAAGTCAAGGTCAAAGTCCTTTATAAATGTTTTTCATGGTACTATGTATTTTGAATGGCTTCTTCTTTTAATGCTATTGCCTATAAGTAATATTTACGTAGATTAAAAGATCAGTTGTCAAGGTCATTCAAGTTTTCTTACGTCCTATTTAATGACCTTTCTTATTTTTAAAGATATCTAAATAGTTTTTTAATAATTTTTGTTCTTATTAATTGTTATAGACAAATTACGTATGTTTCTTAGCTTTTTGGTTTCAAGGTCATTTATTTAAGGTCTTCTTTTGAAGTGGAAAGCCTATTAATCGTTCTTTAGAACGATTGAACCTATATTTATTATTAAGGCTTTCCACTTTCCGAGTGGAAAGCCTTCCTGTTATTTGTCTGTTTATTATTATTATTAAGGCTTTCCACTTTCCAGTGGAAAGACTTACTGTTATTAGTCAGTTTCTTATTATTAAGGTTTTCCACTTTCCAGTGGTAAACCTTCTTGTAATTCGTCTGTTTATTATTATTATTCTTTTTTTCCCGCCAAGTTTTCTTTTCCCATTATAAATTTTGTTTCACGACATGTCGTAAAGATATTTTGTACTATGGATGTATTAGACATTACGCTTTCGCAGTTGACCCTGGCACACCGAACACTTATTCTTAACGGAGTTATTTCCCCTGTCATAAAAAAACTTGTGTGCAGATTAACTTTGAAACTGTAAAAGATGTCGCAATGTAAGTTGTTCCAAAATGTTCAGCGACGGATTGCGACACTTTATAACATATCGCATTAAAGAAATTTTCACCTTCTTATAGGAGTTATTTCCCCTTATTTATTGCAAGTACATTTTTTACCATAGTAACTCATGAACCAGAAGTGATAAAGACTAGATATTTCACAGTTGGTCATCATTGACCTTGACCTTGAAAAAGGTCACAAGGTCAAGGGTCAAGGTCACGTTCTAATTTTTGACCCAGTGTTGTGTGCGGATCTCCTCCTTAACCATAATAGATACAGAATTGAAACCTGTACCAAAATGTGAATCATATTAAGATCTTGAATCGTCACTTTTTTTATTTGACATTTTTATAAGAGTTATCTCCCCTAGACCAATAAAATATATTGTGAATAACATTATATCACTATATCTCAGTTACTATAACAGATATTTATATGAAACCTTATATCATTAGTCATCATTGACCTTGACCTTGAAAATGGACACAAGGTCAAAGGTCAAGGTCATGTTTGAAATTTTGACATTGTCTTGTCATCGCTATTGCTTTGAAACGGTAAAAGATAGGCAATAAGTTATAATGGATAAAATGTTGGTCTCATCAAGGCGCAACTATTTTACATTTAGAGGGAAAGGATCCGACTTCATCTTATAGGAGTTATTCACCATTACAACCACTGATAATTAGGTTTTCATTGATTACTCATCGACTATTGATAGTAGATGCATGGGGTCTTCACTATAGACCAGTATGACACTTGACCTTGAAAATAGAAACAAGATCAAAGGTCAAGGTCATCTTATAAATTTGGTATTTATGATAAATAGTCATTTCTTCATATTTATACGACATATTAACATAGGATCTTCACTGTTTGTTTGTCCTTTATTGACCCTCAGCATGGTCAAGGTCATATTGACAGAAGTCAAGGTCAAATAATATTTTTCGGAAATCCTCATTTTTCGAGTAAATAAAATGGTAAATCTGTATAAATGTTTTGTTTTTAAAGCATTAACTATGCAAATAACAAAACTTGCTGGTCAAGGTCATTTATGTCAATTAACGTCCTATTTTATGACCTTTTTTATTTCGAAAGATATCCGAACGGTTTTTTCTTTCGTTTGTTTATTTTGAAAAAAAGGTCAATTTTCATAAAACGAAAGTCAAGGTCAAGGTCATTTTTGCAATAAGTGGAAAACCTCTCATTTGTTCGGTAGAACCAATGAACTTATATTTATTAAGGTCTTTCCCCTTTCCAAGGGAAAGACCTTACTGTATTTCTTCTGATTATTTTTTTTATTATTATTATTCTTCTTCTTTTCCGCCGCAGATGTCAAAAAAGTGTCTTGACGTATCGCTTTGAAACTTCGCACACTTAACCGGCACTACCTGGGCTCGACCTGAGTCACCCTGCGAAACAAATCTATTTTTAGTAACAGAGTTATCTGCCCCAAACCCAAAAACCTTGTGTTCAGATAAACTCAAAAACTGTAACCGTTATCAAAAATCTGAAGTGGGGAAAATGTTGCTAGACTCCTGGTCATGATTCGTTACGCAAAAAATTTTGTTTCTATCAACTTCCTGGTTACGCGATTTTGACGCGAAATTTGTCGAAAACGTCAAAGTTGTCGGATTTACACAAAACTTGGTTTCCAAGTAGATATGAGGGTCCTAATTACATATATCAGATCAATATTTTTTTTGGTCCACCATTTTCAAAATGGCCGCCATTGAAATTTTGTGTTCAATATAACTCAAAAACCATAAAAAATTGAAGCAGACAATATATCAGAAAAATGTTCCTCTCATTGAGATCTACATTTGATATAAATAGTTGAAAACTGTGCGACAAACCGTTTTCGAGGTTATGGCCCTTGACAGGTTTCGGCTAAATTCTGTTTTCAATATAACTGAAAAACCATAAAAAATTGAAGCAGACAATATATCAGAAAAATGTTTCTGTCATTGAGATCTACATTTGATATAATTGGTTGAAAACTGTGCGACAAACCGTTTTCGAGGTTATGGCCCTTGACAGGTTTCGGCTAAATTTTGTTTTCAATATTAAACGAAAACCATAAAAAATTGAAGCAGACAACATATCAGAATAACGTTCCTCTCATTGAGATCTACATTTGATACACATAGTTGAAAACTGTGCGACAAACCGTTTTCGAGGTTATGGCCCTTGAAAGGTTTCGGCTAAATTTTGTTTTCAATATAACTGAAAAACCATAAAAAATTGAAGCAGACAATATATCAGAATAATGTTTCTCTCATTGAGATCTACATTTGATATAATTGGTTGAAAACTGTGTGACGAACCGTTTTCGAGGTTATGGCCCTTGACAGGTTTCGGCTAAATTTTGTTTTCAATATAACTAAAAAACCATAAAAAATTGAACCAGACAATATACTAGTAAAATGTTCCTCTCATTGAGATCTACATTTGATATAAAGGTTGAAAACAGTACGACAAACCGTTTTCGAGGTTATGGCCCTTGACAGGTTTCGACTAATCAGTTTTTGACATATAACTTGAAAACGGTTAAAGATAATATAGTAAACATGTCTATTTAAAGTGATCCTCTCATCAAGACCTTCATTTAGTATACTGTATCCGAAACTGTTATATGAACCGTATTCGAGTTATCAGCCTTGACGCTTTTCTGTTATTCGGTTTTTGACTTATAACTTGAAAACGGTTAGAGATAATATAGTCAACATGGTCATATGTCGTGCGTGAAGAATCTGCCTAGCTTTTTGACCAATCGTACATCACTGACCAAAGCTCATGAATATTAAGGAAAACATACATCACGATAAAAAAAATTCATCTTTGCTGCAATTAATCAGACCTGTCCAGACACTAAGAAGTGTTACAATATATAAAATGTAACACATAACCAGTATCTAGAGAGTATCTTGTATCTTCGAGCTCATCTAATATGGACCTGATAAGCCTTGTCGAGCGAAAAAAAAAACAACCAAGAATTAATATGTATCGATATTAGTACTTTTTGGCTTAGAAAGGGGTAATCATATTAGACTTAAATTTTTTCAATGATGGACAATTCAAAATGGCTTAAACACTAATTTCAAATTTTTAGTACATATTAAATGTACTTTTTGTAACATAAAAAACTAACTTTTGACAAAAATTGATAAAATAATGAACATTGAGTGAGTTCCGACAGTGTGTAATTATGTGTCGAGTGAAGAAAACATGCTCTTTGTTTCAAAATTTGCTGTATTAAACCAAATGTGATAATTATTAAAATGATTGAAATGATGTTAACTTGCACATTTATACAGAAATTAGCAATTTAAGTGCAATTACTTTAAAAATGGTACACTATATTCTTAAATTTTCATGAAAAAATATTCAACACTGCGACAATAGCCTAAATCGACACATTTTAAACCAATGTGAAAACAAAACCTTGTGATTTCCACAAGTTTCCCTCTTTTCCTTATTGTTTAATTATTAAATTTAAAATATTTAAGCTGTTGTGTCCTATTTCAGTGCATTTCTCCATTAAAAATGAGTACAAAGCTATTTCTGAGTCATAATAATAATATTGTATGGAGACAATCAATTAAAAATACCAAGATATATGACAAAATAAGTTTGCATAAAATTTTATGAAGTTTGGTCTACTTTCATAGTGTACATTTTTTCAATATACATGACCAAAACACTAAATTTAATCAACTTACTTTGTTAGCTAAATAGAAGATACTTTCCGTTTAGAATGTGGATTTCAGTCTAAAAACATATTTCCTCAAAGTATGCGAGTCAATAAATCCTTAAAATCCCAGACTGAAGCATGTGACCACACCTCCCCCTTATTTGTAAATTTATTCTGCTGTGATGTCCATTTCAGTTATCGTCAGTGAATCATAGTGTAAATCGTTTCTCAACAAGTTGTTCTAACTATCCGAACTGCATTTTATCTCACATTTTAATCAAATTGAAACAATTTCCGACGTGAATTTTTGTGTTTTCGGTCGTCTGCTACATGACTAATGTCCTTATTTTCCAGCGTGAAATTCCTTTGAAATAATGTGAAAATGATCTTTGCTTTGCTCCGTTTATAATAATCCGTGTCGTCCTGAAATAAATAATCACTGAGATTAAAGATCATGCTTCATGTAGTATATACTAGTACACTCGAATTTGGGCAATGAAAGTGTGTCGGTTTAACGGACGTTAACTGAAGTAAATTTAACCTTGGGTTCATTGTTTACATTGCTGAATGAAAGGAAATCGCCGAAATTCGAGTATGGACGAAATTCGAATGTGTGACCATACGTCCACACAGAACGAGAGAGACACAACAAAGACGCTGACAAAATGCTATGAACGCGAGCTTCGACGAAGAAATGTTGCAGCGTAGATCGATCCAAAGTCGTTTATATCCAATAATCTCACCAACAATTGAAAACAAACCTTATATTTTAAATTCTATAGTAAAAATGAAGTAACAAGAACAATATTTTACAAGTAATCAAATAATATTTGCAATTCACAATTTTAGTGTCGTCACTTGTTGTTTGCGGGAGAATTCATGTATAGTCAACGTCAGCAATACATCTTATTATGACGTCACAATCAGTCACGTGCTGAAAAAACCAAGTTAGGTTATACGAAATAACCAACTTTGCTCATGTATTGAGTATTTAAACAAAATTAAAATATATGAATTTTTAAAACTTTGTCACAATATTTAAATCTTCAGAGTCCCATTTTTCCGCGTTTTTCTCAAAATTAGTGCAAAGCTATTTAAATCAATGTGAGACAATCAATTAAAAATACCAAGATGTATAACAAAATAAGTTTACATGCTGGCCCTGAAACGTTAGCTGATGACAAAAGAAGCACAAGTGTGATTTCACAAAAACAAATGGCTGATCAATATATAATCGGATATGATAAACCCGCATGCGTAAGGATCAAAAGGCATCTGGACGTCTCGGCCATACTCCGTTTCGTCCATAGTACACTTCGTCCGTAGATTAAATCGGCCATAGTAAATTCCGCCATATTATCTTAATTGTGTTACAGTAATTACAGGATATCGTTATAAGCATGATTAGCATATGTTTTTATCCAATGTATTTAGTTAACAATCATGACTAAACTTTAAAATAAATGTAATATTAATGTTATCTTGTATGAATTAGCGTAAATATTTGTCAAAATTTTAAATGTGTTGAATTCATTTTCTCAAAATTATTATCTATAACTTTAACTTTATAACTTTATTCAATAATGCATAATTATACCCCTAAGGGTTGAAAGCATACAAATAAACAATTACAAATAAACATTGAAACTTCAAATACACATTATCACTTCTGAAGTTTCTTAGTGTTAGGCTTGGGTCAGCCTTTGAATCTTCTTAACAGACACTACCTGCAATGGCGGATCCAGGGGGGGGGGGGTGCGTAGAGGCGAACCCCCCTGTTATAAAGGAAAGGAAAAAAATGAGAACATGGAGGGCAAAAATGTAATCCCCGCCATAAATTAATGCATAAACGGTACTAATTCGTTTATTATGATATCTCTGTTGTATATATGTAACAGTGTTCCAATCCAATAGGCAAATAACACACAACTAATACTCAGGGTGTTAGATTCTTTATTTTATACTAGAACGAAAATGCCTTGAAACAACAATTTATAACTTAATAACAAAAAATAATAAAGTTACAACAACATATCAGGTAAAAATAATATCTTCACAATCTATTAGAATGAATGTTCCTTTCCTTCTAGATTTGTAGTAAAAATATACAGATATGCATTAAATTATTCCAACAAAATGTTGTGTCACATTTTGTATTAATATAGACATATTTTACTTAATATATCTGCTATATACGTTATACATTTTCCATAAGTCTATGACGGTTAAAGTAACAGTTAAGTTATCAACTGCTATATTTACACTTATACAAAAATATCACAATATTAAAAGATAATCTTGTGTGTATGCGGAAATGAGGTGCATACACAGTATTTATTTTAAATACATGTAACAGATCGACCGCACAATATAATGTATACAAAAATATAACAATACAAAACCTACCTCACATGTTTGTGCGAAGGCTGCGCTAGTATTTCACTAAATGGTGGTCAGCAATACACCAAAGTTACAATCTACAGAATAAATAATTAACACAATAAATTACAAGTCTAAAACCATTGGTGCAAATAATGCACACTCTCATTTTATTTCTCTTACCATTTTATTCTGAATTATCTGTTTTAACGATATTTAAATAAATTCATAAACACTCAGTCAATCAGGTTTTTAAGATTTACTTTAAACAAGGTTTAGGAATTTTAGCTATATTATAAAATTTAACTGTTTTATATAAATTTACCAATTACTAAATTTATACAAGTTTTATATTTATTACCGTTTATTACACATACAGTTCATCTGCACACCTTTCAGACATACATTCAATCACTCACGCAAAATCTCACACCAAGAGGAACTAAGAATTTTACTATTAAAGATGTTAGTATAAAGAACAGAACTTACCTCTCCGGAAAATATTTCAAACTCCAAAAGCATCAAAACCAATTATCAAAAAACCAAAACCAAGTATCAAATATGACCATGAAAAATGTCTGCGTCTGACTATCACAAAACAATGGTCAATTCTACTAAGATTCCCGCCTAAAATACCAGGTGACCACAACTCAATCAAGACTTTGTTGACCAATAAATGTCACACCTGAATGAACATAACTATACACAATGACCAAGTGTAAACACTGAAAAGCAGCAATTGAAAATATAATATTAAAATAATAACAACAATGAATACACAATAAAATATAAAATATCACTCTGCCACATATAAGGTTACTGAACACTATAAATACCTTGTTCGTGGCCTTCATTTTCCGATATCCCCTTTTTACCATGACAGATATCAAAAACCTAAAGTGGGGAAAATGTTGTCTGACCCACGGCCATGATTTGGCATGCAAAATAAAAAGTGATCCACTTCCTGTTTCGGCGTTTTTGACGCGAAGTTTGTCGAAAACGTCAAAGTTGTTTTATTTCCACAAAACTTGTTTTCCAGGTAAATATGAGGGTCCTAATTTAAAAAACCATAAAAAATTGAAGCAGACAATATATCAGAAAAATGTTCCTCTCATTGAGATCTACATTTGATATATAGTGTTGAAAACTATCCGACAAACGGTTTTCGAGGTTATGGTCCTTGACAGGTTTCGGCTAAACTTTGTTTTCAATATAACTCGAAAACCATAAAAATTTGAAGCAGACAATACAATAGAAAAATGTTCCTCTCATTGAGATCTACATTTAATATAATTATTGAAAACTGTGCGATAAATCGTTTTCAAGTTATGGCCTTTGACATTTTTTGGCTAATCAGTTTATGGCTTATACTTTTTAAACCGTCAGAGATAATATAGTGAACATAGTTTTTTTGTGACTGTCTCAACAAGCCCTTCGATTTAGGACCAAAGTCCAATGGTTACGGGCAGCAATTTTCAAAATTAGCAAACATATACCTAGACATAACACTAAGAAAATGCCGGGAAAGACCTCACATTTGTTCTTTGAACAAATGACTTTTCATTATTATTAAGGTCTTTCCCCTTTCCAAGGGAAAGACCTTACTGTATTTCTTCTGATTATTATTAAGGTCTTTCCCCTTTCCAAGGGAAAGACCTTACTGTATTTCTTCTGATTATTATTATTATTTTTTTTTATTATTCTTCTTTTCCGCCGCAGATGTCAAAAAAGTGTCTTGACATATCGCTTTGAAACTTAGCACACTTAACCGACACTACCTGGGCTCGACCTGAGTCACCCTGCGAAACAAATCTTTTTTTAGTAACAGAGTTATCTGCCCCAAACCCAAAAACCTTGTGTTCAGATAAACTCAGAAACCATAACCGTTATCAAAAATCTGAAGTGGGGAAAATGTTGCTAGGCTCCTGGTCATGATTCGTTACGCAAAAAATTTTGTTTCCATCAACTTCCTGGTTACGCGATTTTGACGCGAAATTTGTCGAAAATGTCAAAGTTGTCGGATTTACACAAAACTTGGTTTCCAAGTAGATATGAGGGTCCTAATTACATGTATCGGATCAAAAAATTTTTTTGGTCCACCATTTTCAAAATGGCCGCCTTTGAAATTTGGTTTTCAATATAACTCAAAAACCATACAAAATTGAAGCAGACAATATATGAGAAAAATGTTCCTCTCATTGAGATCTGCATTTGATATAACTGTTCAAAAACTGTGCGACAAACCGTTTTAGAGGTTATGGCCCTTGACAGGTTTCGGCTAAATTTTTGTTTTCGAAATAACTCAAAAACCATAAAAAATTGAAGCAGACAATATATGTGAAAAATGTTCCTCTTATTGAGATCTACATTTGATATACAGGTTCAAAAACTGTGTGACAAACCGTTTTAGAGGTTATTGCCCTTGACAGGTTTCGGCTAAATTTTTTTACAAAATAACTCAAAAACCGTAAAAAATTGAAGCAGACAATATATCAGAAAAATGTTCCTCCCATTGAGATCTACATTTGATATAACTGTTCGAAAACTGTGTGACAAACCGTTTTAGAGGTAATGGCCCTTGACAGGTTTCGGTTAAATTTAGTATTCAAAATAACTCAAAAACCATAAAAAATTGAAGCAGACAATATATCAGAAAAATGTTCCTCTCATTGAGATCTACATTTGAAATAATTGGTCGAAAACTGTTCGACAAACCGTTTTAGAGGTTATGGCCCTTGACAGGTTTCGGTTAAATTTTCTTTTGGAAATAACTCAATAACCATAAAAAATTGAAGCAGACAATATATCAGAAAAATGTTCCTCTCATTGAGATCTACATTTGATATACAGGTTCAAAATCTGCGACAAACCATTTTAGAGGTTATGGCCCTTGACTTGTTTTGGCTAAATTTTGTGTTCGAAATAAGTCAAAAACCATAAAAAATTGAAGCAGACAATACATGGGAAACTGAATCGGGATCACTTAATAAATTTAAATATCATATTGTATGACCGGAAGTGACATTTTGTCCATAGCAACCAATAAATGTCCTTAGCAACCATAAATTTTCTGACTTAGGACCACTTGCTTTGTACACTAAAACCATGGTAACTGACCGTTAAGTCATTAGCAACTATATAACTAGACATAACACTACAAAATGCAGGGAAAGACCTCACATTTGTTCTCTGAACAAATGACTTTTCATTATTATTATTTTTTTTATTATTATTCTTCTTTTCCGCCGCAGATGTCAAAAAAGTGTCTTGACGTATCGCTTTGAAACTTGGCACACTTAACCGACACTACCTGGGCTCGACCTGGGTCACACTGCGAAACAAATCTATTTTTAGTAACAGAGTTATCTGCCCCAAACCCAAAAACCTTGTGTTCAGATAAACTCAGAAACCATAACGGTTATCAAAAATCTGAAGTGGGGAAAATGTTGCTAGACTCCTGGTCATGATTCATTACGCAAAAAATTTTGTTTCCATCAACTTCCTGGTTACGCGATTTTGACGCGAAATTTGTCGAAAACATCAAAGTTGTCGGATTTACACAAAACTTGGTTTCCAAGTAGATATGAGGGTCCTAATTACATATATCGGATCAAAAATTTATTTCGGTCCACCATTTTCAAAATGGCCGCCATTGAAATTTTGTTTTCGAAATAACTCAAAGACCATAAAAAATTTAAGCAAACAATATATCAGAAAAATGTTCCTCTCATTGAGATCTACATTTGATATAATTGTTCAAAAACTGTGCGACAAACCGTTTTAGAGGTTATGGCCCTTGACAGGTTTCGGCTAAATTTTGTTTTCGAAATATCTCAAAAACCATACAAAATTGAAGCAGACAATATATCAGAAAAATGTTCCTCTCATTGAGATCTACATTTGATATAAGGTTTGAAAACTGTGCGACAAACCGTTTTCGAGGTTATGGCCCTTGACAGGTTTCGGTTAAATTTTGTTTTCAATATAACTCAAAAACCATAAAAAATTGAAGCAGACAATAGACTAGAAAAATGTTCCTCTCATTTAGATCTACATTTGATATTATTGGTTGAAAACTGTGCGACAAACCGTTTTAGAGGTTATGGCCCTTGACAGGTTTCGGCTGAATTTTGTTTTCAATATAACTCAAAAACCATAAACAATTGAAGCAGACAATATACTAGAAAAATGTTCCTCTCATTGAGATCTACATTTGATATATAGGTTGGAAAACTGTGCGACAAACCGTTTTAGAGGTTATGGCCCTTGACAGGTTTCGGCTAAATTTTGTTTTCGAAATAACTCCAAAACCATAAAAAATTGAAGCAGACAGTAGACCAGAAAAATGTTCCTCTCATTTAGATCTACATTTGATATAATTGGTTGAAAACTGTGCCACAAACCGTTTTAGAGGTTATGGCCCTTGACAGGTTTCGGCTAAATTTTGTTTTCAATATAACTCAAAAACCATAAACAATTGAAGCAGACAATATACTAGAAAAATGTTCCTCTCATTGAGATCTACATTTGATATAATTGGTTGAAAACTGTGCGACCAACCGTTTTCGAGGTTATGGCCCTTGACCGATTTCGGCTAAATTTTGTTTTCAATATAACTCAAAAACAATAAAATATTGAAGCAGACAATATAACAGAAAAATGTTCCTCTCATTGAGATCTACATTTGATACAAATTGTCGAAAACTGTCAGACAAACCGTTTTCGAGGTAATGGCCCTTGACACGTTTTGACTAATCAGTTTTTGACTTATAACTTGAAAACGATTAGAGATAATATAGTTCGGTTTTTGACTTATAACTTGAAAACGGTTAGAGATAATATAGTTAACACGGTCATATGTCGTGCGCGAAAAATCTGCCTAGCTTTTTGACCAATCGTACATCACTGTCCAAAGCTCATGAATATTAAGGAAAACATACATCACGATAAAAAAAAAAATACACATCTTTGCTGCAATTAATCAGACCTGTCCAGACACTAAAAAGTGTTACAATACAGAAAACGTAACACATAACCAGTATCTAGAGAGTATCTTATATCTTAGAGCTCATCTGATATGGACCTGATAAGCCTTGTCGAGCGAAAAAAAAAAAAACTATAAGAATTCATATGTATCAAGATATTAGTACTTTTTGGCCTAGAAAGGGGTAATCATATGAGACTTAAAATTTTTCAATGATGGACAATTCAAAATGGCTTAAACACTAATTTCAAATTTTTAGTACATATTAAATGTACTTTTTGTAACATAAAAATCTAACTTTTGGCAAAAATTGAAAAAATAATGAACATTCAGTGAGTTCCTACAATGCGTAATTATGTGTTGAGTGAAGAAAACATGCACTTTGTTACAAAATTGCTGTATTGAACCAAATGTGATAATTATTAAAATGATTGAAATGATGTTAACTTGCACATTTATACAGAAACTAGCAATTTAAGTGCAATTACTTTAAAAATGGTACACTATATTCCTAGATTTTCATGAAAAAATATTCAACACTGTGACAATAGCCTAAATCTACACATTTTAAACCAATGTTAAAACAAAACCTTGTGATTTTTACAAGTTTCCCTCTTTTCCTTATTCTTTAATTATTAAATTTAAAATATTTAAAGCTGTTGTGTCCCATTTTAGTGTGTTTCTCCATTAAAAATGAGTACAAAGCTATTTCTGAATCATAATAATAATATTGTATGGAGACAATCAATTAAAAATACCAAGATGTAAGACAAAATAAGTTTGCATAAAATTGTTGTGATGTTTGGTCTACTTTCATAGTGTTCATTTTTTCAACATACATGACCAAAACACTAAATTTAATCAACTTACTTTGTTAGCTAAATAGATGATACTTTCCGTTTAGAATGTGGATTTCAGTCTAAAAACGTATTTTCTCAAAGTACACGAGTCAATAAATCCTTACAATCCCAGACTGAAGCACGTGACCACACCTCCCCTTTATTTGTAAATTTCGTCAGCTGTGATGTCCATTTGAGTTATCGTCAGTGAATCATAGTGTAAATCGTTTCTCAACATGTTGTTCTAACTATTCGAACTGCATTTTACCTCACATTTTAATCAAATTGAAACAATTTCCGACGTGAATTTTTGTGTATTCGGTCGTCTGCTACGTGACTCGTGTTCCTTATTTTCCACATTCCAGCGTAAAATTCCTATGAATGAAAACGTCTTTAAATGTTCGTCGGTAGCTCCTTTTGTAATAACCCGTGTCGTCCTGAAATATACAAATAATCACTGATATTAAACTTAAGATCGTGCTTCATGTAGCTATAGTATTCGTCCACACAGAACGCAGTACGAGAGACAGAAGACGCTGACAAAATGATATGAACGCGATCTTCGACGAAGACACCTCAGTGAAATGTAAAGTGTTCATTTAATGTATACTATAAATAGAGCGAAATGACAAAGAAGTATTTATTTTACACCAAAATAATGTATATGAATTTTTAAAGCTAGTTTAACAAATTTTTGTCACAATATTTAAATCTGCAGAGTCCGATTTTCCCGTTTTTTCTCAAAATTAGTACAGAGCTATTTGAATCAATGTGAGACAATCAATTAAAAATACCAAGATGAATAACAAAATAAGTTTACATGCTGCCCTGGTTGGGGGGCCTGGCCCTTTTTTAAATAATTAGAATGTTATAGAAACAATAGAAAAGAAACCGGGGGAGGAGGAGGCCTACGGATATTTTACAATATAAAATAATAGATATTTACCCTCTGGGGTTTATTGTTTGACGTTTAACGTCAGTTTTTTACTATGGAAATAGGGACAACACCGGAAAGACGGTCAATGTCGAAAAAGTGTCTTGACGTATCGCTTTGAAACTTGGGACACTTAACCAACATTACCTGAGTCACCTTGCGAAACCGATCTATTTTTAGTAACAGAGTTATCTGCCCCAAACCCAAAACCCTTGTGTTCAGATAAACTCAGAAACCATGACAGATATCAAAAATCTAAAGTGGGGAAAAATTGTCTGACTCATGGCCATGATTCGTAATGCAAAAAAAAAATTTGATCCACTTCCTGTTAACGCGATTTTGACGCAAAGTTTGTCGAAAATGTCAAAGTTGTTCGATTTCCACAAAACTTAGTTTCCAAGTAGATATGAGAGTTCTAATTACATATGTCGGATCAAAATTTTTTTTCGGTCCACCATTTTCAAAATGGCCACCATTGAAATTTTGTTTTCAATATATCTAAAAAACCATAAAAAATTGAAACAGACAATATACCAGAAAAATGTTCCTCTCATTGAGATCTACATTTGAAATATTTGGTTGAAAACTGTGCGACAAACCGTTATAAAGGTTATGGCCCTTGACAGGTTTCAGTTAAATTTTGTTTTCAATATAACTCAAAAACCATAAAAAATTGAAGCAGACAATATATCAGGACAATGTTCCTCTCGTTGAGATCTACATTTGATAAATAGGTTTGAAAACTGTGCGACAAACCGTTTTATAGGTTTTGGTCCTTGACAGGTTTCGGCTAAATTTTGTTTTCAATATAACTCAAAAACCATAAAAAATTGAAGCAGACAATATATCAGAAAAATGTTCCTCTCATTGAGATCTACATTTAATATAAATTTCAAAAGCTGTGCGACAAACCATTTTAGAGGTTATGGTCCTTGATAGGTTTTTTAATCAGTTTTTGGCTTATAACTTTAAAACCGTCAGGGATAATACAGTAAACATATGGTTTTTTTGTAACGATCATAACAAGCCCTTCGTATTAAGACCGAAGTCGAATGGTTATTGGCAGCCATTTTCAAAATGGCTGACACCGTAAACAGTTTTTGTAAAATAACACTGTTACTGTACAAAATTGAAGCGGACAATACATGGGAAACGGAATCGGGATCACTAACTAAATTTAAATATCATATTGTATGACCGGAAGTGACATTTTGTCCATAGCAACCAATAAATGTCCTTAGCAACCATAAATATTCTGACTAAGGACCACTTGCTTTGTACACTAAAACCATGGTAACTGACCTTAAAGTCATTAGAAACTATATAACCAGACATAACACTACAAAATGCAGGGAAAGACCTCACATTTGTTCTCTGAACAAATGACTTTTCATTAAGGCTTTCCACTTTCCGAGTGGAAAGACTTACTGTTATTAGTCTGTTTCTTATTATTATTCTTATTTTTTTTCCGCCAAGTTTTGTTATCCCATTATAAATTTTGTTTCGCGACATGTCGTAAAGACATTTTGTACTATGGATGTATGAGACATTACGCTTTCGCAGTTAACCCTGGCAGACTGAACACTTTTTCCTTACGGAGTTATCTCCCCTGATAAACTATGAAACCGTAAAAGATTTCACAATAAAAGTTGTTGCAAAATGGTCAGCTATTGATTGCGACAATTTGTTACATATCGCTCAAAGTATTTTGACGACTCCTTGTAGGAGTTATTTCCCCTTAATTATTGGAAGTACAATTTGTACCATTGTAACTCATGAACCAGAGGTGATATAGACTAGATATTTCACAGTTGGTCATCATTGACCTTGATCTTGAAAAAGGTCACAATGTCAAAGGTCAAGGTCATGTTCTAATTTTTGACACTTGGTTGTGTGCAGATCTCCTCCTTTACTATAATAGATAGAGAACTGAAACCTTTACCAAAATGTGTATCATATTGAGATCTTGAATCGTCACTTTTTTTATTTTGACATTTTTATAAGAGTTATCTCCCCTAGACCAATAAAACGTATTGTGAATTGCATTATATCACTATATCTCAGTAACTATCACAGATATATATATATTAAACCTTATATCATTGGTCATCATTGACCTTGACCTTGAAAATGGACACAAGGTCAAAGGTCAAGGTCACGTTTGAAATTTTGGCATTGTCTTGTCATCGCTATTTCATTGAAACGGTAAAAGATAGGCAATAAGTTAAAATGGATAAAATGTTGGTCTCATAAAGGCGCAACTTTTTTACATTTGAAGGGAAAGGATCCGACTTCATCTTATAGGAGTCATCCCCCATTACAACCACTGATAATTAGGTTTTCATTAATTACTTATCAACTATTGATAGTAGAGGCATTGGGTCTTCACTATACACCAGTATGACCCTTGACCTTGAAAATAAAAACAAGGTCAAATGTCAAGGTCATCTTATACCTTCTTGCATTTATGATCAATAGTCATTTCTTCATCATTATACGACATATTGACATAGGATCTTCACTGTTTGTCCTTTATTGTCCTTTATTGACCCTCAGCATGGTCAAGGTCATATTTAGAGAAGTCAAAGTCAAAACATATTTTTTGGAAATTCTGCTTTTTCGTGTAAATAAAATGGAAAATCTTAATAAATGCTTTGATTTTAAAGCATAAAGTATGCAAATATCAAAAACTTGCTGGTCAAGGGCATTTATGTAAATTAACGTCCTATTTTTTAACCTTTTTTATGTCGAAAGATAGCCGAATGGTGTTTTCTTTCGTTTGTTAATTTTGAAAAGAAAAGCCAATTTCCATAAACCAGAGTGAATGTCAAGGTCATTTTTGCGATAAGTGGAAAGCCTATTATTTGTTCGGTAGAACCAATGAACTTATATTTCTTATTTTTTTCCGCTAAGTTTTCTTTTCCCATTATAAATTTTGTTTCGCGACATGTCGTAAAGACATTTTGTACTATGGATGTATAAGACATTACGCTTTCGCAGTTGACCCTGTCACACCGAACACTTGTTCTTTACGGAGTTATCTCCCCTGTTACAGAAAAGCTTGTGTGCAGATAAACTATGAAACCGTAAAAGATTTCGCAATAAAAGTTGTTGCAAAATGGTCAGCTATGGATTGCGACAATTTGTTACATATCGCTCAAAGTATTTTGACGACTCCTTGTAGGAGTTATTTCCCCTTAATTATTGGAAGTACAATTTGTACCATTGTAACTCATGAACCAGAGGTGATATAGACTAGATATTTCACAGTTGGTCATCATTGACCTTGACCTTGAAAAAGGTCACAAGGTCAAAGGTCAAGGTCATGTTCTAATTTTTGACACTTGGTTGTGTGCAGATCTCCTCCTTTACTATAATAGATAGAGAACTGAAACCTTTACCAAAATGTGTATCATATTGAGATCTTGAATCGTCACTTTTTTTATTTGACATTTTTATAAGAGTTATCTCCCCTAGACCAATAAAACGTATTGTGAATTGCATTATATCACTATATCTCAGTAACTATCACAGATATATATATATTAAACCTTATATCATTGGTCATCATTGACCTTGACCTTGAAAATGGACACAAGGTATAAGGTCAAGGTCACGTTTGAAATTTTGGCATTGTCTTGTCATCGCTATTACTTTGAAACGGTAAAAGATAGGCTATAAGTTATATGGATAAAATGTTGGTCTCATAAAGGCGCAACTTTTTTCTATTTTAAGGGAAAGGATCCGGCTTCATCTTATAGGAGTTATCTCCCATTACAACCATTGATAATTAGTTTTTCATTAATTACTTATGAACTATTGATAGTAGAGGCATGGGGTCTTTCACCAAAGACCTTAATGACAGATACAAGGTCAAAAGTCAAGGTCATCTTATAAATTTTGGTATTTATGATAAATAGTCATATCTTCATAACTTTAAGATATATTGACATAGTGGATCTTCATTGTTGGTCCTTTTTTTACCCTCAGCTAGGTCAAGGTCACATTGTAAGAAGTCAAGGTCAAATCCTATTTTTTTGGCAATTCTGCTTTTTCGAGTATATAAAATGGTAAATAATAATAAATGATTTGTTTTTAAAGCATTAAATATGCAAATATCAAACACTTGGTAGTCAAGGTCACTCATTTATCTCAATTAAAGTCCTATTTTATGACCTTTTTTATTTCGAAAGAAATACGCATGGTTTTTCTTTCGTTTGTTTATTTTGAAAAGAAGATTCAATTTCCATAAAACCAAAGTCAAGGCCATGGTCGTTCTTGCAATAAGTGGAAATCCTCTCATTTGTTCGGTAGAACCAATGAACTTATATTTATTCTTATTATTCTTCCGCCAAGTTTTGTTATCCCATTATAAATTTTGTTTCGCGACATGTCGTAAAGACATTTTGTATTATGGATGTATGAGACATTACGCATTCGCAGTTAAACCTGTCACACCGAACACTTTTTCTTTACAGAGTTATTTCCCCTGTCATAAAAAGCTTGTGTGCAGATAAACTTTGAAACCGTAAAAGATTTCGCAATGAAAGTTGTTGCAAAATGGTCAGCTATTGATTGCGACAATTTGTTACATATCGCGCAAAGTATTTTGACGACTCCTTGTAGGAGTTATTTCCCCTTATTTATTGGAAGTACATTTTGTACCATAGTAACTCATGAACCAGAGGTGACAGAGACTAGATATTTCACAGTTGGTCATCATTGACCAAAATGTGTATCATATTGAGATCTTGAATCGTCACTTTTTTTATTTGACATTTTTATAAGAGTCATCTCCACTAAACCAATAAAATGTATTGTGAATTGCATTATATCACTATATCTCAGTAACTATAACAGATATATATATGAAACCTTATATCATTGGTCATCATTGACCTTGACCTTGAAAATGGACACAAGGTCAAAGGTCAAGGTCACGTTTGAAATTTTGGCATTGTCTTGTCATCGCTATTACTTTGAAACGGTAAAAGATAGGCTATAAGTTATAATGGATAAAATGTTGGTCTCATAAAGGCGCAACTTTTTTCTATTTAGAGGGAAAGGATCCGGCTTCATCTTATAGGAGTTATCCCCCATTACAACCATTGATTATTAGTTTTTCATTAATTACTTATCAACTATTGATAATAGAGGCATGGGGTCTTCACTATGGATCATTAGGACCCTTGACCTTGAAAACAAATACAAGGTCAAAGGTCAAGGTCATTTTCTAATTTTTTGTATATATTATAAGTAGTCATATCTTAATGACTTTAAGAGATATTGGCATAAAATCTTCAATGTTGATCACTGTTGACCTTCAGCATGGTCAAGGTCATGCTGTAAAAGTCAAGGTCAAAGTCCTTTATAAATGTTTTTCATGGTACTATGTATTTTGAATGGCTTATTCTTTTAATGCTATTGCCTATAAGTAATATTTACGTAGATTAAAAGATCAGTTGTCAAGGTCATTCAAGTTTTCTTACGTCCTATTTAATGACCTTTCTTATTTTTAAAGATATCTAAATAGTTTTTTAATAATTTTTGTTCTTATTAATTGCTATAGACAAATTACGTATGTTTCTTAGCTTTTTGGTTTCAAGGTCATTTATTTAAGGTCTTCTTTTGAAGTGGAAAGCCTATTAATCGTTCTTTAGAACGATTGAACCTATATTTATTCTTATTGTTTTTCCGCCAAGTTTTCTTTTCCCATTATAAATTTTGTTTCGCGTCATGTCGTAAAGACATTTTGTACTATGGATGTATGAGACATTACGCTTTCGCAGTTGACCCTGTCACACCAAACACTTGTTCTTTACGGAGTTATCTCCCCTGTTACAGAAAAGCTTGTGTGCAGATAAACTATGAAACCGTAAAAGATTTCGCAATAAAAGTTGTTGCAAAATGGTCAGCTATAGATTGCGACAATTTGTTACATATCGCGCAAAGTATTTTGATGACTCCTTGTAGGAGTTATTTCCCCTTATTTATTGAAAATACATTTTGTACCATTGTAACTCATGAACCAGAGGTGATAAAGACCAGATATTTCACAGTTGGTCATCATTGACCTTGACCTTGAAAAAGGTCACAAGGTCAAAGGTCAAGGTCATGTTCTAATTTTTGACCCTTGGTTGTGTGCAGATCTCCTCCTTTACTATAATAGATAGAGAACTGAAACCTTTACCAAAATGTGTATCATATTGAGATCTTGAATCGTCACTTTTTTTATTTTACATTTTCATAAGAGTTATCTCCCCTAGACCAATAAAATGTATTGTGAATTGCATTATATCACTATATCTCAGTAACTATAACAGATATATATATGAAACCTTATATCATTGGTCATCATTGACCTTGACCTTGAAAATGGACACAAGGTCAAAGGTCAAGGTCACGTTTGAAAATTTGACATCGTCTTGTCATCGCTATTCAATTGAAACGGTAAAAGATAGGCTATAAGTTATAATGGATAAAATGTTGGTCTCATAAAGGCGTAACTTTTTCCTACTTTGAGGTAAAGGATCCGACTTCATTTTATAGGAGTTATCCCCCATTACAACCATTGTTAATTAGTTTTTCAATAATTACTTATCAACTATTAATAGTAGAGGCTTGGGGTCTTCACTATAGACCATTAGGACCCTTGACCTTGAAGACAAATACAAGGTCAAAGGTCAAGGTCATCTGCTAATTATTGGTAAATTTTATAAGTAGTCATATCTCAATAACTAGAAGAGATATTGGCATAAAATCTTCAATGTTGATCACAGTTGACCTTCAGCATGGTCAAGGTCATGTAAGAGCCAAGGTCAAAGTCCTTTTTTAATTTTTTTCATGGTCCTATGTATTTTAAATGGCTTATTCTTATAAATGCTATTGTCTATAAGTAAAATTTACGTAGATTAAAAGATCAGTTGTCAAAGTCACTCAAGTTTTCTAACGTCCTATTTAATGACCTTTCTTATTTTTTAAAAATATCTAAATGGTTTATTTTAATTATTTTTGAACCTATTAATTGCTATAGTCAAATTGCGGATCTTGCTTAGCTTTTTAGTTTCAATGTCATTTATTTTAGGTTTCTTTTAAGTGGAAAGCCTATTAATCGTTCGTTAGAACGATTGAACCTATATTTATTCTTATTTTTTTCCACCAAGTTTTCTTTTCCCATTATAAATTTTGTTTCGCGACATGTCGTAAAGACATTTTGTACTATGGATGTATAAGACATTACGCTTTCGCAGTTGACCCTGTCACACCGAACACTTGTTCTTTACGGAGTAATCTCCCCTGTTACAGAAAAGCTTGTGTGCAAATAAACTATGAAACCGTAAAAGATTTCGCAATAAAAGTTGTTGCAAAATGGTCAGCTATGGATTGCGACAATTTGTTACATATCGCGCAAAGTATTTTGACGACTCCTTGTAGGAGTTATTTCCCCTTATTTATTGGAAGTACAATTTGTACCATTGTAACTCATGAACCAGAGGTGATATAGACTAGATATTTCACAGTTGGTCATCATTGACCTTGACCTTGAAAAAGGTCACAAGGTCAAAGGTCAAGGTCATGTTCTAATTTTTGACCCTTGGTTGTGTGCAGATCTCCTCCTTTACTATAATAGATAGAGAACTGAAACCTTTACCAAAATGTGTATCATATTGAGATCTTGAATCGTCACTTTTTTTATTTGACATTTTTATAAGAGTTATCTCCCCTAGACCAATAAAATATATTGTGAATTGCATTATATCACTATATCTCAGTAACTATAACAGATATATATATGAAACCTTATATCATTGGTCATCATTGACCTTGACCTTGAAGATGGACACAAGGTCAAAGGTCAAGGTCACGTTTGAAATTTTGGCATTGTCTTGTCATCGCTATTACTTTGAAACGGTAAAAGATAGGCTATAAGTTATAATGGATAAAATGTTGGTCTCATAAAGGCGCAACTTTTTTCTATTTAAAGGGAAAGGATCCGGCTTCATCTTATAGGAGTTATCCCCCATTACAACCATTGATAATTAGTTTTTCATTAATTACTTATCAACTATTGATAGTAGAGGCATGGGGTCTTCACTATGGATCATTAGGACCCTTGACCTTGAAAACAAATACAAGGTCAAAGGTCAAGGTCATTTTCTAATTTTTTGTATATATTATAAGTAGTCATATCTTAATGACTTTAAGAGATATTGGCATAAAATCTTCAATGTTGATCACTGTTGACCTTCAGCATGGTCAAGGTCATGCTGTAAAAGTCAAGGTCAAAGTCCTTTATAAATGTTTTTCATGGTACTATGTATTTTGAATGGCTTCTTCTTTTAATGCTATTGCCTATAAGTAATATTTACGTAGATTAAAAGATCAGTTGTCAAGGTCATTCAAGTTTTCTTACGTCCTATTTAATGACCTTTCTTATTTTTAAAGATATCTAAATAGTTTTTTAATAATTTTTGTTCTTATTAATTGCTATAGACAAATTACGTATGTTTCTTAGCTTTTTGGTTTCAAGGTCATTTATTTAAGGTCTTCTTTTGAAGTGGAAAGCCTATTAATCGTTCTTTAGAACGATTGAACCTATATTTAAGGCTTTCCACTTTCCAGTGGAAAGACTTATTGCATTTTGTCTGTTTCTTATTATTATTCTTATTATTCTTCCAATTTTGTTATCCCATTATAAATTTTGTTTCGCGACATGTCGTAAAGACATTTTGTACTATGAATGTATGGGACATTACGCATTCGCAGTTAACCCTGTCACACCGAACACTTTTTCTTTACGGAGTTATTTCCCCTGTCATAAAAATCTTGTGTGCAGATAAACTTTTAAACCGTAAAAGATTTCGCAATGAAAGTTGTTGCAAAATGCTCAGCTATTGATCGCGACAATTTGTTACATATCGCGCAAAGTATTTTGACGACTCCTTGTAGGAGTTATTTCCCCTTATTTATTGGAAGTACATTTTGTACCATAGTAACTCATGAACCAGAGATGACAGAGACTAGATATTTCACAGTTGGTCATCATTGACCTTGACCTTGAAAAAGGTCACAAGGTCAAAGGTCAAGGTCACATTCTAAATTTTGACACTGTGGTGTGTGCGATTCTCCTCCTGAACCATAAGAGATACAGAAATAAATCTTTTACCAAAATGTGTATCATATTAAGGTCTTGAAAGGTCACTATAAATGATTTGACTTTTGAAAGAGTTATCTCCCCTGGATCAATTAAATATGGTGTATATAGCGTTATCTCAGTAACTATGACAGATATTTATATGAAACCTTATATCATTAGTCATCATTGACCTTGACCTTGAAAATGGACACAAGGTCAAAGGTCAAGGTCACGTTTGAAATTTTGACATTATCTTGTCATCGCTATTTCTTTGAAACCGTAAAAGATAGCTTATAACTTATAACGGATAAAATGTCGGCCTCATAAATGCGCAACTTTTTTCTATTTAAAGGAAAAGGATTTGACTTCATCTTATAGGAGTTATCTCCCATTACAACCATTGATATTTACTTTTTCATTGATAACTTATTAACTATTGATAGTAGAGGCATGGGGACTTCACCAAAGACCATTATGACCCTTGACCTTGAAAATAGAAACAAGGTAAAAGGTCAAGGTCATCTTATAAATTTGGGTATTTATGATAAATACGCATTTCTTCATAATTATAAGACATATTGACAAATGATCTTCACTGTTGGTCCTTTATTGACCCTCAGCATGGTCAAGGTCATATTGACAGCAGTCAAGGTCAAATAATATTTTTTGGAAATTCTGCTTTTTCGTGTATATAAAATGGTAAATACAAGTAAATGATTTGTTTTTAAAGCATTGAATATGCAAAAAATCAAACACTTTGTAGTCAAGGTCATTTATCACAATTAACGTCCTATTTTTTTACCTTTTTTATTTCAAAAGATATACGAATGGTTTTTCTTTCTTTTGTTTATTTTGAAAAGAAGATTCAATTTCCATATAGCCAAAGTCAATGTCAAGGTCATTTATGCAATAAGTGGAAAGCCTCTCATTTGTTCGGTAGAACCAATGAACTTATATTTATTCTTATTATTCTTCCGCCAAGTTTTTTCCTTTCCCATTATAAATTTTGTTTCGCGACATGTCGTAAAGACATTTTGTACTATGAATGTATGAGACATTACGCTTTCGCAGTTAACCCTGTCACACCGAACACTTTTTCTTTACGAAGTTATTTCCCCTGTCATAAAAAGCTTGTGTGCAGATAAACTTTGAAACCGTAAAAGATTTCGCAATGAAAGTTGTTGCAAAATGCTCAGCTATTGATCGCGACAATTTATTACATATCGCGCAAAGTATTTTGACGACTCCTAGTAGGAGTTATTTCCCCTTATTTATTGGAAGTACTTTTTGTACCATTGTAACTCATGAACCAGAGATGACAGAGACTAGATATTTCACAGTTGGTCATCATTGACCTTGACCTTGAAAAAGGTCACAAGGTCAAAGGTCAAGGTCACATTCTAAATTTTGACACTGTGGTGTGTGCGATTCTCCTCCTGAACTATAAGAGATACAGAAATAAATCTTTTACCAAAATGTGTATCATATTAAGGTCTTGAAAGGTCACTATAAATGATTTGACTTTTGAAAGAGTTATCTCCCCTGGATCAATTAAATATAGTGTATATAGCGTTATCTCAGTAACTATAACAGATATATACATGAAACCTTATATCATTGGTCATCATTGACCTTGACCTTGAAAATGGACACAAGGTCAAAGGTCAAGGTCACGTTTGAAATTTTGACATTGTCTCGCCATCGCTATTCTCTTGAAACGGTAAAAGATAGGCAATAACTTGTAATAGGTAAAATGTCAACTTTCACCTTGACCTTGCCCAAGGTCACAAGGTCAAAGGTCAAGGTCACCTGGGTTTCAGTACAGCGACATGTGAATTTTTGTACCTTTGGATTCGCTTTGTTTTTTTAGCTTGCTACATGTCGCAATAAAATTTGATGCCAGGCACGGGCACAAACATGGGGAATTTGAGGGCATTCCGCCAGCTTGCAAAAATAAAGGGGGGGGTGTTTCTAAGGGACCCCATAAGAATGTAGTGTGCAGATTTCATCCTAGACCACAGAGAATGGTGAAACAAAATGGACGCCAAATAGTTCGGGGATCAATGTCCTTGAATTGTCGCTACAGTAGAAATCATTCTGACGAACGATAAAAAAATTTCCAGGTCATGAAAGTTGAAGATAGGTTTTTTATGCAAAAATCGCGATTTTCAGAAAAACCATAAATCCTAGCCTTTCGAAAATGGCGCCAATCGATTTAGAATGTCGATTTTACCCCAACCAAGTATCTCGGATGTGCATAAATGTCAACAAAATCGAAAATCGGCAGAAAAAATCAAATGTCGAGGCCCCATCGGTACCCCCTAGATTTCAGCGATTGAATGTTTGTGCATTGATAAATCCTTAAAATATACATCTGAATTATGTCTTCATGAGTTGTTCTAGCTGAAACAAACAGTTTTTCTACTTGAGCATTTATTTTGAAATGACATCGAGTGTCGTCCGGTAAGCACGACTGCTGTATTTTACCGAACAAAGAAACGGTTTCCCTATTACAATTAATTGAAAGTAACATTCCTTTGAATTAAACTCTCAAAATAGCATCACTGTTGACGTCGCGAAACGTAATTTTGATGATACTTATATGTATATCGTGATCATATGTAATATATCCATGTTATCTGTCCAGCGTCAGCCCCCCCCAAGTGAACTGATTAAAACTAAGTCCACGATAATATATATCGCCTGGTCACGTGACATCAGACGCTGACCACTCAGATCAAAGCGTTCTATATGTATTTCATAAATAAAAATCATAGAATTTTCTCTCTTTCTTATTTATTTCATTGGTAAATACACGAAAACAATATAAAATGTCTTTGTATTTTAAATGTAGAAAACACATAGTAGATATATATACGTTAAAATTTGATATGTCATCAACAAGCTTCCGTGGCGCAGTGGATAGAGCGCTGGGCTGGCAATACTGACATCCTGAGTTCGATAGTAGGATGTGACGAGTAATTTTTGCATAGATTTCTGCTACGTTTCACGTATATTTTGTGCAGTTATGTACTTTTATATAGAAAAAAACCATTTTTTTTTACGCTGCGGTGTGAAAAATGTCGCTTGATGTGGAAAACAGGATTTTTTCTTCCGAAGGAAGAAAGGAACTTTAATTATTAAGGCTTTCCACTTTCCAGTGGAAAGACTTATTGCATTTTGTCTGTTTCTTATTAAGGCTTTCCACTTTCCGAGTGGAAAGACTTACTGTTATTAGTCTGTTTCTTATTATTCTTATTTTTTTCCGCCAAGTTTTGTTACCCCATTATAAATTTTGTTTTGCGACATGTCGTAAAGACATTTTGTACTATGGATGTATGAGATATTACGCATTCGCAGTTAACCCTGTCACACCGAACACTTTATTTTTACGGAGTTATTTCCCCTGTCATAAAAAGCTTCTGTGCGGATAAACTTTGAAACCGTAAAAGATTTCGCAATGAAAGTTGTTGCAAAATGGTCAGCTATTGATTGCGACAATTTGTTACATATCGCGCAAAGTATTTTGACGACTCCTTGTAGGAGTTATTTCCCCTTATTTATTGGAAGTACATTTTGTACCATAGTAACTCATGAACCAGAGGTGACAGAGACTAGATATTTCACAGTTGGTCATCATTGACCTTGACCTTGAAAAAGGTCACAAGGTCAAAGGTCAAGGTCACATTCTAAATTTTGACATGGTGGTGTGTGCGATTCTCCTCCTGAACCATAAGAGCTACAGAAATAAATCTTTTACCAAAATGTAGACCATATTAAGGTCTTGAAAGGTCACTATAAATGATTTGACTTTTGAAAGAGTTATCTCCCCTAGACCATTAAAATGTATTGTGAATATCATTATATCCCTAAATCTCAGTAACTATAACAGATATATATATGAAACCTTATATCATTGGTCATCATTGACCTTGACCTTAAAAAGGGACACAAGGTCAAAGGTCAAGGTCACATTCTAAATTTTTACATTTTCTTGTCGTCGCTATTTCTTTTAAACGGTAAAAGATAGGCTATAACTTGTAACGGATAAAATGTCGGCCTCATAATGGGGCAACTTTTTCCTATTTGAAAGAAACGGATTTGACTTCATCTTATAGGAGTTATCTCCCATTAAAACAAGTGATATTTAGTTTTTCATTGATAACTTATGAACTATTGATAGTAGAGGCATGGGGTCTTTCACCAAAGACCTTTATGACAGATACAAGGTCAAAGGTCAAGGTCATCTTATAAATTTTGGTATTTATGATAAATAGTCATATCTTCATAACTTTAAGATATATTGACATAGTGGATCTTCATTGTTGGTCCTTTTTTTACCCTCAGCTAGGTCAAGGTCACATTGTAAGAAGTCAAGGTCAAATCCTATTTTTTTGGCAATTCTGCTTTTTCGAGTATATAAAATGGTAAATAATAATAAATGATTTGTTTTTAAAGCATTAAATATGCAAATATCAAACACTTGGTAGTCAAGGTCACTCATTTATCTCAATTAAAGTCCTATTTTATGACCTTTTTTATTTCGAAAGATATACGCATGGTTTTTCTTTCGTTTGTTTATTTTGAAAAGAAGATTCAATTTCCATAAAACCAAAGTCAAGGCCATGGTCGTTCTTGCAATAAGTGGAAATCCTCTCATTTGTTCGGTAGAACCAATGAACTTATATTTATTCTTATTATTCTTCCGCCAAGTTTTGTTATCCCATTATAAATTTTGTTTCGCGACATGTCGTAAAGACATTTTGTATTATGGATGTATGAGACATTACGCATTCGCAGTTAAACCTGTCACACCAAACACTTTTTCTTTACGGAGTTATTTCCCCTGTCATAAAAAGCTTGTGTGCAGATAAACTTTGAAACCGTAAAAGATTTCGCAATGAAAGTTGTTGCAAAATGGTCAGCTATTGATTGCGACAATTTGTTACATATCGTGCAAAGTATTTTGACGACTCCTTGTAGGAGTTATTTCCCCTTATTTATTGGAAGTACATTTTGTACCATAGTAACTCATGAACCAGAGGTGACAGAGACTAGATATTTCACAGTTGGTAATCATTGACCAAAATGTGTATCATATTGAGATCTTGAATCGTCACTTTTTTTATTTGACATTTTTATAAGAGTCATCTCCCCTAAACCAATAAAATGTATTGTGAATTGCATTATATCACTATATCTCAGTAACTATAACAGATATATATATGAAACCTTATATCATTGGTCATCATTGACCTTGACCTTGAAAATGGACACAAGGTCAAAGGTCAAGGTCACGTTTGAAATTTTGGCATTGTCTTGTCATCGCTATTACTTTGAAACGGTAAAAGATAGGCTATAAGTTATATGGATAAAATGTTGGTCTCATAAAGGCGCAACTTTTTTCTATTTAGAGGGAAAGGATCCGGCTTCATCTTATAGGAGTTATCCCCCATTACAACCATTGATAATTAGTTTTTCATTAATTACTTATCAACTATTGATAATAGAGGCATGGGGTCTTCACTATGGATCATTAGGACCCTTGACCTTGAAAACAAATACAAGGTCAAAGGTCAAGGTCATTTTCTAATTTTTTGTATATATTATAAGTAGTCATATCTTAATGACTTTAAGAGATATTGGCATAAAATCTTCAATGTTGATCACTGTTGACCTTCAGCATGGTCAAGGTCATGCTGTAAAAGTCAAGGTCAAAGTCCTTTATAAATGTTTTTCATGGTACTATGTATTTTGAATGGCTTATTCTTTTAATGCTATTGCCTATAAGTAATATTTACGTAGATTAAAAGATCAGTTGTCAAGGTCATTCAAGTTTTCTTACGTCCTATTTAATGACCTTTCTTATTTTTAAAGATATCTAAATAGTTTTTTAATAATTTTTGTTCTTATTAATTGCTATAGACAAATTACGTATGTTTCTTAGCTTTTTGGTTTCAAGGTCATTTATTTAAGGTCTTCTTTTGAAGTGGAAAGCCTATTAATCGTTCTTTAGAACGATTGAACCTATATTTATTCTTATTGTTTTTCCGCCAAGTTTTCTTTTCCCATTATAAATTTTGTTTCGCGACATGTCGTAAAGACATTTTGTACTATGGATGTATGAGACATTACGCTTTCGCAGTTGACCCTGTCACACCGAACACTTGTTCTTTACGGAGTTATCTCCCCTGTTACAGAAAAGCTTGTGTGCAGATAAACTATGAAACCGTAAAAGATTTCGCAATAAAAGTTGTTGCAAAATGGTCAGCTATAGATTGCGACAATTTGTTACATATCGCGCAAAGTATTTTGATGACTCCTTGTAGGAGTTATTTCCCCTTATTTATTGAAAATACATTTTGTACCATTGTAACTCATGAACCAGAGGTGATAAAGACCAGATATTTCACAGTTGGTCATCATTGACCTTGACCTTGAAAAAGGTCACAAGGTCAAAGGTCAAGGTCATGTTCTAATTTTTGACCCTTTGTTGTGTGCAGATCTCCTCCTTTACTATAATAGATAGAGAACTGAAACCTTTACCAAAATGTGTATCATATTAAGATCTTGAATCGTCACTTTTTTTATTTGACATTTTTATAAGAGTTATCTCCCCTAGACCAATAAAATGTATTGTGAATTGCATTATATCACTATATCTCAGTAACTATAACAGATATATATATGAAACCTTATATCATTGGTCATCATTGACCTTGACCTTGAAAATGGACACAAGGTCAAAGGTCAAGGTCACGTTTGAAATTTTGGCATTGTCTTGTCATCGCTATCACTTTGAAACGGTAAAAGATAGGCTATAAGTTATAATGGATAAAATGTTGGTCTCATAAAGGCGCAACTTTTTTCTATTTAAAGGGAAAGGATCCGGCTTCATCTTATAGGAGTTATCCCCCATTACAACCATTGATAATTAGTTTTTCATTAATTACTTATCAACTATTGATAGTAGAGGCTTGGGGTCTTCACTATGGATCATTAGGACCCTTGACCTTGAAAACAAATACAAGGTCAAAGGTCAAGGTCATTTTCTAATTTTTTGTATATATTATAAGTAGTCATATCTTAATGACTTTAAGAGATATTGGCATAAAATCTTCAATGTTGATCACTGTTGACCTTCAGCATGGTCAAGGTCATGCTGTAAAAGTCAAGGTCAAAGTCCTTTATAAATGTTTTTCATGGTACTATGTATTTTGAATGGCTTATTCTTTTAATGCTATTGCCTATAAGTAATATTTACGTAGATTAAAAGATCAGTTGTCAAGGTCACTCAAGTTTTCTAACGTCCTATTTAATGACCTTTCTTATTTTTTAAAAATATCTAAATGGTTTTTTTTAATTATTTTTGAACCTATAAATTGCTATAGTCAAATTGCGGATCTTGCTTAGCTTTTTAGTTTCAAGGTCATTTATTTTAGGTTTCTTTAAAGTGGAAAGCCTATTAATCGTTCGTTAGAACGATTGAACCTATATTTAAGGCTTTCCACTTTCCAGTGGAAAGACTTATTGCATTTTGTCTGTTTCTTATTAAGGTCTTTCCCCTTTCCGAGGGAAAGACCTTACTGTATTTCTTATGATTATTAAGGTCTTTCCCCTTTCCAAGGGAAAGACCTTACTGTAATTCTTCTGATTATTATTTTTATTATTATTATTATTATTATTATTATTCATCTTCTTTTCCGCCGCAGTTGTCAAAAAAGTGTCTTGACGCATCGCTTTTTAACTTGGCACACTTAACCGGCACTGACCGGGCTCGACCTGAGTCACACTGCGAAACCGAGCTATTTTTAGAAACGGAGTTATCTCCCCAAACACTGTTTACCCTTGTTTTCAATTCAACTTTTAAACCGTAACCGATATCAAAATTCTAAGGTGTGGAAATAGTCACCTGACTCCTGACAATGATTAATCACGCAAAAAATTTTTTTTCGATCAACTTCCTGTTTTCGCGATTTTCACGCAAAGTTTGTCGAAAATGTCAAAGTTGTTCGATTTCCACAAAAATTGGTTTCCAAGTAGATATGAGGGTCCCAATTACATCTATCGGAGCAAAATTTTTTTTTGGTCAACCATTTTCAAAATGGCCGCCATTGAAATTTTGTTTTCAATATAACTCAAAAACTATACAAAATTGAAGCAGGCAATATACCAGAAAAATGTTCCTCTCCTTGCGATCTACATTTGATATATAGGGTTGAAAACTGTGTGACAAACCGTTTTCGAGGTTATGGCCCTTGACAGGTTTCGGCTAAATTTTGTTTTCAATATAACTCAAAAACCATAAAAAATTGAAGCAGACAATATATTAGAAAAATGTTCCTCTCGTTGAGATCTACATTTGATATAAAGTATCGAAAACTGTGCGACTAACCGTTTTCGAGGTTATGGCCCTTGACAGTTTTCGGCTAAATTTTTTGTTTTTTTGTTGAGACCTTCATTTGGTACATTTGAACTGAAGGTGTGCGATGAACCGTTTTCGAGTAACAGCCCTGGACATGTTTGAGTTATTCGGTTTTTTGGTTAAAACTTGAAAACGGTTAGAGATAATATAGTAAATATGTATATTTAAAGTGATCCTCTCTTCAAGACCTTCATTTAGTATATTGTAACTGAAACTGTTATATGCACCGTATTCGAGTTATCAGCCTTGACACATTTCTGTTATTCGGTTTTTGACTTTAACTTGAAAACGGTTAGAGATAATATAGTTAACATATGTCGTGTGCGAAGAATCTGCCTAGCTTTTTGACCAAAGCTCATGAATATTGAGGAAAACATACATCACGATAAAAAAATACACATCTTTGCTGCAATTAATCAGACCTGTCCAGACGCTAAGAAGTGTTACAATATATAAAACGTAACACATAACCAGTATCTAGAGAGTATCTTATATCTTCGAGCTCATTTGATATGGACCTGATAAGACTTGTCGAGCGAAAAAAAAACTAAGAATTAATATGTATCAAGATATTAGTACTTTTTGGCTTAGAAAGGGGTAATCAGATATGAGACTTAAAATTTTTCAATGATGGACATTTCAAAATGGCTTAAACACTAATTTCAAATTTTAAGTACATACTACATGTACTTTTTGTAACATAAAAAACTAACTTTTGGCAAAAATTGATAAAATCATGAACATTGAGTGAGTTCCTACAATGCGTAATTATGTGTCGAGTGAAGAAAACATGCACTTTGTTACAAAATTTCTGTATTAAACAAAAATTGATAAAATAATGAACATTGAGCGAGTTCCTGCAATGCGTAATTATGTGTCGAGTGAAGAAAACATGCACTTTGTTGCAAAATTGCTGTATTAAACCAAATGTGATAATTATTAAAATGATTGAAATGATGTTAACTTGAACATATATACAGAAATTACCTTAAAAATGGTACACTATATTCTTAGATTTTCATGAAAAAATGTTCAACACTGTGACAATAGCCTAAATCGACACTTTTAATCCAAAGTTAAAACAAAACCTTGTGATTTCTACAAGTTTCCCTCTTTTCCTTATTGTTTAATTATTAAATTTAAAATATGTAAAGCTGTTGTGTCCCATTTTAGTGTGTTTCTCCATTAAAAATGAGTACAAAGTTATTTCTGAATCATAATAATAATATTGTATGGAGACAATCAATTAAAAATACCAAGATGTATGACAAAATAAGTTTTGCATAAAATGTTATGTAGTTTGGTCTACTTTCATCATGTTCATAGTGTACATTTTTTCAATATACATGACCAAAGTTAACACTAAATTTAATCAACTTACTTTGTTAGGTAAAAAGAAGATATTTTCTGTTTAGAATGTGGATTTCAGTCTAAAAACGTATTTCCTCAAAGTATGCGAGTCAATAAATCCTCCAAATCCCAGATTGAAACACATGACCACCCCTCCCCCTTATTTGTAAATTTCGTCAGCTGTGATGTCATTTCAGTTATCGTCAGTGAATCATAGTGTAAATCCTTTCTCAACAAGTTGTTCTAACTATCCGAACTGCATTTTACCTCACATTTGAATCAAATTGAAACAATTTCCGACGTGAATTTTTGTTTATTCGGTCGTCTGCTACGTAACTCGTGTCCTTATTTTCTAGCGTGAAATTCCTATGAAATAATTTGAAAAATGTCTTTAAATGATCGATCTGAAACAATAACAAATTGAAACAATGCTCCGTTGATATTAATCCGTGTCGTCCTGAATTAAACAATCACTGAGATTACAGATCGTGCATCATGTCATATATAGGTCCGTTCCAGACCATCGTAACTCCCTGTTGTGATAAAATAAAACTATCTCCGTGATATTATATAACAATGTCACGTGACTACAGCCAGTTCATTTCTTTCCATTTTACCATAAATCTCTTTCTCTTCTCCTACAAGTAAAGAAAACGCATTAAAATACAAAACATACAGTTCAAACAGAAAAATAAACAAACAAACAAATACACAAAAAAACTGGTTCCCGGTTTTTATATAATCATAGTTGCATATAAAACTATGAACCCAAAAAGGGCCCAACTCTCCACCCAGGGACAGCATGTCAAAAACAATATATCATGCTGGCCCTGGGGTGGAGGGGCCGGGCCCTTTTTTTTTCTTCAATTTTGTAATTAGAACGTTCTAGAAACAATGGAATAGAAACCCCGAAAAGGGGGGGGGGTAATACCGGTATATTACGATGTAAAATGATAGATTTTCACCCTCTGGGGCCTCTTGTTTAACGTTTAACGCCAGTTTTTCCTATAGAAACAAAAGCCAGGGAAAGACCTTCCCGTGCATTTGTTCTACAGAACAAATGTCCTTTTAATTAAGGTCTTTCCCCTTTCCAAGGGAAAGACCTTACTGTAATTCTTCTGATTATTATTTTTATTATTATTATTATTATTAAGGTCTTTCCCCTTTCCAAGGGAAAGACCTTACTGTAATTCTTCTGATTATTATTTTTTTTATTATTAAGGTCTTTCCCCTTTTCAAGGGAAAGACCTTACTGTATTTCTTCTGATTATTATTATTTTTATTATTCTTCTTCTTTTCCGCCGCAGTTGTCAAAAAAGTGTCTTGACGCATCGCTTTGAAACTTGGCACACTAAACCGGCACTGACCGGGCTCGACCTGAGTCACCCTGCGAAACCGAGCTATTTTTAGAAACGGAGTTATCTCCCCAAACACTGTTTACCCTTGTTTTCAATTCAACTTTTAAACCGTAACCGATATCAAAATTCTAAGGTGTGGAAATAGTCACCTGACTCCTGACAATGATTAATCACGCAAAAAGTTTTTTTTCGATCAACTTCCTGTTTACGCGATTTTCACGCAAAGTTTGTCGAAAATGTCAAAGTTGTTCGATTTCCACAAAAATTGGTTTCCAAGTAGATATGAGGGTCCCAATTACATCTATCGGAGCAAAATTTTTTTTTGGTCAACCATTTTCAAAATGGCCGCCATTGAAATTTTGTTTTCAATAGAACTCAAAAACTATACAAAATTGAAGCAGACAATATACGAGAAAAATGTTCCTCTCCTTGCGATCTACATTTGATATATAGGGTTGAAAACTGTGTGACAAACCGTTTTCGAGGTTATGGCCCTTGACAGGTTTCGGCTAAATTTTGTTTTCAATATAACTCAAAAACCATAAAAAATTGAAGCAGACAATATATTAGAAAAATGTTCCTCTCGTTGAGATCTACATTTGATATATAAGGTTGAAAACTGTGTGACAAACCGTTTACGAGGTTATGGCCCTTGACAGGTTTCGGCTAAATTTTGTTTTCAATATAACTCAAAAACCATAAAAAATTGAAGCAGACAATATATTAGAAAAATGTTCCTCTCGTTGAGATCTACATTTGATATATAGGGTTGAAAACTGTGTGACAAACCGTTTTCGAGGTTATGGCCCTTGACAGGTTCCGGCTAAATTTTGTTTTCAATATAACTCAAAAACCATAAAAAATTGAAGCAGACAATATATTAGAAAAATGTTCCTCTCGTTGAGATCTACATTTGATATATAGGGTTGAAAACTGTGTGACAAACCGTTTTCGAGGTTATGGCCCTTGACAGGTTTCGGCTAAATTTTGTTTTCAATATAACTCAAAAACCATAAAAAATTGAAGCAGACAATATATCAGAAAAATGTTCCTCTCGTTGAGATCTACATTTGATATAAGTATCGAAAACTGTGCGACTAACCGTTTTCGAGGTTATGGCCCTTGACAGTTTTCGGCTAAATTTTGTTTTCAATATAACTCTAAAACCATAAAAAATTGAAGCAGACAATATATTAGAAAAATGTTCCTCTCATTGAGATCTACATTTGATATAACTGGTCGAAAACTGTGCGACAAACCGTTTTCGAGGTTATGGCCCTTGGCAGGTTTCGGCTAAATTTTGTTTTCAATATAACTCAAAAACCATAAAAAATTGAAGCAGACAATATATTAGAAAAATGTTCCTCTCATTGAGATCTACATTTGATATAACTGGTCGAAAACTGTGCGACAAACCGTTTTCGAGGTTATGGCCCTTGACAGGTTTCAGCTAAAGTTTGTTTTTAATATAACTCAAAAACCATAAAATTTGAAGCAGGAAATATATTAGAAAAATGTTCCTCTCATTGAGATCTACATTTGATATAAATAATCGAAAACCGTGCGACTAACCGTTTTCGAGGTTATGGCCCTTGACTGGTTTCGGCTAAATTTTGTTTTCAATATAACTCAAAACGATACAAAATTGAAGCAGACAATACATGGGAAACTGTATCGGGATCACTAACAGAATTCATATATTATCAAATATCATATTTTATGACCGGAAGTGACATTTTGTCCATAGCAACCAACTAAAAGTCCTTAGCAACCATACATTTTCTCACTTGGGACTGCTTGCTTTGTACACAAAAACCATAGCAACTAACTGTAAAGCCATTAGCAACCATATACCTAGACATAGCACTAACATAATGCAGGGAAAGACCTCACATTTGTTCTCGGAACAAATGCGTTTTAATTAAGGTCTTTCCCCTTTCCGAGGGAAAGACCTTACTGTATTTCTTATGATTATTATTATTATTATTATTATTATTATTATTATTATTTTTTTTTTTCTTCTGCCACAGATGTCAAAAAAGTGTCTTGACGTATCACTTTGAAACTTGGCACACTTAACCGACACTACCTGGGCTCGACCTGAGTCACCCTGCGACACCGATCTATTTTTAGTAACAGAGTTATCTCCCCAAACACTGTTTACCCTTGTGTGCAGATACACTCAGAAACAATGACAGATATCAAAAATCTAAAGTGAGGAAAATGTTGCCTGACTTATGGCCATGATTTGTCATGCAAAAAAACATTCTTCGATCCACTTCCTGTTTACGAGATTTTGACGCGAAGTTTGTCGAAAACGTCAAAGTTGTCGGATTTACACAAAACTTGGTTTCCAAGTAGATATGAGGGTCCTAATTACATGTATCGGATCAAAAATTTTTTTTTGTCCACCATTTTCAAAATGGCCGCCATCGAAAATTGGCCCTTGACTGGTTTCGCCTAAATTTTGTTTTCGAAATAACTCAAAAAACCATACAAAATTGAAGCAGACAATATATCAGCAAAATGTTCCTCTCATTGAGATCTACATTTGATATAACAGTTCAAAAACTGTGCGACAAACCGTTTTAGAGGTTATGGCCCTTGACAGGTTTCAGCTAAATATTGTTTTCAAAATAACTCAAAAACAATACAAAATTGAAGCAGACAATATATCAGACAAATGTTCCTCTTATTGAGATCTACATTTGATATACAGGTTCAAAAACTGTGCGACAAACCGTTTTAGAGGTTATGGCCCTTGACAGGTTTCGGCTAAATTATTTTACGAAATAACTCAAAAACCGTAAAAAATTGAAGCAGACAATATATCAGAAAAATGTTCCTCTCATTGAGATCTACATTTGATATATAGTTTCGAAAACTGTGCGACAAACCGTTTTAGAGGTTATGGCCCTTGACAGGTTTCGGTTAAATTTTGTTTTCGAAATAACTCTAAAACCATAAAAAAATTGAAGCAGACAATATATCAAAAAAATGTTCCTCTCATTGAGATCTACATTTGATACACAGGTTCAAAAACTGTGCGACAAATTGTTTTAGAGGTTATGGCCCTTGACAGGTTTCGGCTAAATTTTGTTTTCGAAATAACTCAAAAACCATAAAGATATTAAGCAGACATTATATCAGAAAAATGTTCCTCTCATTGAGATCTACATTTGATTTAAATTATTGAAAACTGTGCGACAAATCGTTTTCAAGTTATGGCCTTTGCGGTTTCGGCTCATCAGTTTATGGCTTATAACTTTTAAACCGTCAGAGATAATATAGTGAACATAGGTTTTTTGTGACCGTCTCAACAAGCCCTTCGTTTTAGGACCAAAGTCCAATGGTTATGGGCAGCAATTTTCAATATTAGCAAGCATATACCTAGACATAACACTAAGAAAATGCCGGGAAAGACCTCACATTTGATCTTTGAACAAATGACTTTTCATTAAGGCTTTCCACTTTCCAGTGGAAAGCCTTCTTGTTATTCGTCTGTTTCTTATTATTATTAAGGCTTTCCACTTTCCAGTGGAAAGACTTACTGTTATTAGTCTGTTTCTTATTAAGGCTTTCCACTTTCCAGTGGAAAGCGTTCTTGTTATTCTTCTGTTTCTTATTAAGGTCTTTCCCCTTTCCAAGGGAAAGACCTTACTGTATTTCTTCTGATTATTATTATTATTATTATTATTAAGGTCTTTCCCCTTTCCAAGGGAAAGACCTTACTGTATTTCTTCTGATTATTATTATTATTTTTTTTATTATTCTTCTTTTCCGCCGCAGATGTCAAAAAAGTGTCTTGACGTATCGCTTTGAAACTTGGCACACTTAACCGACACTACCTGGGCTCGACCTGAGTCACCCTGCGAAACAAATCTATTTTTAGTAACAGAGTTATCTGCCCCAAACCCAAAAACCTTGTGTTCAGATAAACTCAGAAACCGTAACCGTTATCAAAAATCTGAAGTGGGGAAAATGTTGCTAGACTCTTGGTCATGATTCATCATGCAAAAAATTTTGTTTCGATCAACTTCCTGGTTACGCGATTTTGACGCGAAATTTGTCGAAAACCTCAAAGTTGTCGGATTTACACAAAACTTGGTTTCCAAGTAGATATGAGGGTCCTTATTACATATATCGGATCAAAAAAATTTTTCGGTCCACCATTTTCAAAATGGCCGCCATTGAAATTTTGTTTTCAATATAACTCAAAAACCATAAAAAATTGAAGCAGACAATATATGAGAAAAATGTTCCTCTCATTGAGATCTACATTTGATATAAATAGTTGAAAACTGTGCGACAAACCGTTTTAGAGGTTATGGCCCTTGACGGGTTTCGGCTAAATTTTGTTTTCAATATAACTCAAAAACCATACAAAATTGAAGCAGACAATATATCAGAAAAATGTTCCTGTCATTGAGATCTACATTTGATATAAATAGTTGAAAACTGTGCGACAAACCGTTTTCGAGGTTATGGCCCTTGACAGGTTTCGGCTAAATTTTGTTTTCAATATAACTCAACAACCATACAAAATTGAAGCAGACAATATATCAGAAAAATGTTCCTCTCATTGAGATCTACATTTGATATAAATAGTTAAAAGCTGTGTGACAAACAGTTTTCGAAGTTATGGCCCTTGACAGGTTTTGGCTAAATTTTGTTTTCAATATAACTCAAAAACCATAAAAAATTGAAGCAGACAACATACTAGAAAAATGTTCCTCTCATTGGGATCTACATTTGATATAAGGGTTGAAAACTGTGCGACAAACCGTTTTCAAGGTTATGGCCTTGACAGGTTTCGGCTAAATTTTGTTTTCAATATAACTCAAAAACCATAAAAAATTGAAGCAGACAACATACTAGAAAAATGTTCCTCTCATTGAGATCTACATTTGATATAAATTGTCGAAAACTGTGAGACAAACCGTTTTCTAGGTTATGGCCTTGACACGTTTCGACTAATCAGTTTTTGACTTATAACTTGAAAACGGTTAGAGATAATATAGTAAACATGAATATTTAAAGTGATCCTCTCATCAAAACCTTCATTTAGTATATTGTATCCGAAACTGTTATATGAATCGGATTCGAGTTATCGGCCTTGACGCATTTCTGTTATTCGGTTTTTGACTTATAACTTGAAAACGGTTAGCGATAATATAGTCAACGCGGTCATATGTCGTGCGCGAAGAATCTGCCTAGCTTTTAGACCAATCGTACATCACTGACCAAAGCTCATGAATATTAAGGAAAACATACATCACGATAAAAAAAAATACACATGTTTGCTGCAATTAATCAGACCTGTCCAGACACCAAGAAGTGTTACAATATATAAAATGTAACACATAACCAGTATCTAGAGAGTATCTTATATATATATCTTCGAGCTCATTTGATATGGACCTGATAAGCCTTGTCGAGCGAAAAAAACAACAACTAAGAATTAATATGTATCAAGATATTAGTACTTTTTGGCTTAGAAAGGGGTAATCATATGAGACTTAAAATTTTTCAATGATGGACAATTCAAAATGGCTTAAACACTAATTTCAAATTTTTAGTACATATTAAATGTACTTTTTGTAACATAAAAAAATAATTTTTATCAAATAATGAACATTGAGTGAGTTCCGACAGTGTGCAATTATGTGTCGAGTGAAGAAAACATGCACTTTGTTACAAAATTTGCTGTATTAAACCAAATGTGGTAATTATTAAAATGATTGAAATGATGTTAACTTGCACATTTATACAGAAATTAGCAATTTAAGTGCAATTACTTTAAAAATGGTACACTATATTCCTAAATTTTCATGAAAAAATATTAAACACTGTGACAATAGCCTAAATCGACACATTTTAAACAAATGTTAAAACAAAACCTTGTGATTTCTACAAGTTTCCCTCTTTTCCTTATTGTTTAATTATTAAATTTAAAATATTTAAAGCTGTTGTCTCCTATTTTAGTGTGTTTCTCCATTAAAAATAAGTACAAAGCTATTTCTGAATCATAATAATAATATTGTATGGAGACAATCAATTAAAAATACCAAGATGTATGACAAAATAAGTTTGCATAAAATGTTATGAAGTTTGGTCTACTTTCATAGTGTACAGTTTTTCAATATACATGACCAAAGCACTAAATTTAATCAACTTACTTTGTTAGCTAAATGGAAGATACTTTCCGTTTAGAATGTGGATTTCAGTCTAAAATCGTATTTCCTCAGTCAATAAATCCTTAGAATCCAGGACTGAAGCTAGTGACCACACATCCCCCTTATTTGTAAATTTCGTCAGCTGTGATGTCCATTTCAGTTATCGTCAGTGAATCATAGTGTAAATCGTTTCTCAACAAGTTGTTCTAACTATCCGAACTGCATTTTACCTCACATTTTAATAAAATTGAAACAATTTCCGAAGTGAATTGTTGTGTATTCGGTCGCCTGCTACATGACTCGTGTCCTTATTTTCCACATTCCAGCGTAAAATTCCTATGAATGAAAACGTCTTTAAATGCTCGTCGGTAGCTCCTTTTGTAATAACCCGTGTCGTTCTGAAATATATAAATAATCACTGATATTAAACTTAAGATCGTGCTTCATGTAGTATTCGTCCACACAGATCGAGAGACAGAAGACGCTGACGAAATGCTATGAACGCGAGCTTCGACGAAGACACCTCAGTGAAATGTAAAGTGTTCATTTAATGTATACTATAAATAGAGCGAAATGACAAAGAAGTATTTATTTTACACCAAAATAATGTATATGAATTTTTAAAACTAGTTTAACAAATTTTTGTCACAATATTTAAATCTGCAGAGTCCCATTTTCCCGTTTTTTCTCAAAATTAGTACAAAGCTATTTGAATCAATGTGAGACAATCAATTAAAAATACCAAGATGAATAACAAAATTTACATGCTGCCCTGGTGGGGGGGGGGGGCGGCCCTTTTTTAAATAATTAGAATGTTATAGAAACATTAGAAAAGAAACCGGGGGAGGAGGAGGCCTACGGATATTTTACAATATAAAATAATAGATGTTTGCCCTCTGGGGTTTATTGTTTGACGTTTAACGTCAGTTTTTTCTATGGAAATAGGGACAACACGGGAAAGACGGTCAATGTCGAAAAAGTGTCTTGACGTATCGCTTTGAAACTTGGCACACCAACATTACATGGGCTCGACCTGAGTCACCTTCCGAAACCGATCTATTTTTAGTAACAGAGTTATCTGCCCCAAACCCAAAACCATTGTGTTCAGATAAATTCAGAAACCATGACAAATATCAAAAATCTAAAGTGGGGAAAATGTTGTCTGACTAATGGCCATGATTTGTCATGCAAAAAAAATTTCTTCGATCCACTGCCTGTTAAGTGATTTCTGTGCGAAGTTTGTCGAAAACGTCCAAGTTGTTCGATTTACACAAACATTGGTTTCTAAGTCGATTTGAGGGTCCTAATTACATATGTCGGATCAAAATTTGTTTTCGGTGCACCATTTTCAAAATGGCCGCCATTGAAATTTTGTTTTCAATATAACTCAAAAACCATCAAATATTGAAGCAGACAATATATCAGAAAAATGTTCCTCTCGTTGAGATCTACATTTGATATATAGGTTCAAAAACTGTGCGACAAACCGTTTTAGAGGTTATGGCCCTTGACAGGTTTCGGCTAAATATTGTTTTTGAAATAACTCAAAAACCATAAAAAAATTGAAGCAGACAATATATCAGGAAAATGTTCCTCTCGTTGAGATCTACATTTGATAAATAGGTTTGAAAACTGTGCGACAAACCGTTTTATAGGTTATGGCCCTTGACAGGTTTCGGCTAAATTTTGTTTTCAATATAAATCAAAAACCATAAAAAATTGAAGCAGACAATATATCAGAAAAATGTTCCTCTCATTGAGATCTACATTTAATATAATTGTCGAAAACTGTGCGACAAACCGTTTTCGAGGTTATGGCCCTTGACAGGTTTCGGCTAATCAGTTTTTGGCTTATAACTTTAAAACCGTCAGGGATAATATAGTAAACATATGGTTTTTTTTGTAACGATCATAACAAGCCCTTCGTATTAAGACCGAAGTCGAATGGTTATAGGCAGCCATTTTCAAAATGGCTGACACCATAAACGGTTTTTGTAAAATAACACTTTAACTGTACAAAATTGAAGCGGTCAATACATGGGAAACGGAATCGGGATCACTAACTGAATTTAAATATCATATTGTATGACCGGAAGCGACATTTTGTCCATAGCAACCACTAAATGTTCTTAGCAACCATACATTTTCTGACTTAGAACCACTTGCTTTGTACACTAAAACCATGGTAACTGACCGTAAAGTCATTAGCAACTATATACCTAGACATAAGACTAATAAAATGCAGGGAAAGACCTCACATTTGTTCTCTGAACAAATGACTTTTCATTATTTTTATTCTTCTTCTTTTCCGCCGCAGATGTCGAAAAAGTGTCTTGACGTATCGCTTTGAAACTTGGCACACTTAACCGACACTACCTGGGCTCGACCTGAGTCACCCTGCGAAACAAATCTATTTTTAGTAACAGAGTTATCTGCCCCAAACCCCAAAACCTTGTGTTCAGATAAACTCAGAAACCGTAACCGTTATCAAAAATTTGAAGTGGGGAAAATGTTGCTAGACTCTTGATCATGATTCGTTATGCAAAAAATTTTGTTTCCATCAACTTCCTGGTTACGCGATTTTGACGCGAAGTTTGTCGAAAACGTCAAAATTGTCGGATTTACACAAAACTTGGTTTTCAAGTAGATATGAGGGTCCTAATTACAAGTATCGGATCAAAAAAATTTTTTGGTCCACCATTTTCAAAATGGCCGCCATTGAAATTTGGTTTTCAATATAACTCAAAAACCATAAAAAATTGAAGCAGACAATATATGAGAAAAATGTTCCCCTCATTGAGATCTACATTTCATATAAAGGTTCGAAAACTGTGCGGGAAACCGTTTTAGAGGTAATGGCCCTTGACAGGTTTCGGCTAAATTTTTTTTTCGAAATAACTCAAAAACCATACAAAATTGAAGCAGACAATATATGAGAAAAATGTTCCTCTCATTGAGATCTACATTTGATATAGCTGTTCGAAAACTGTGCGACAAACCGTTTTAGAGGTTATGGCCCTTGACAGGTTTCGGCTAAATTATTTTACGAAATAACTCAAAAACCGTAAAAAATTGAAGCAGACAATATATCAGAAAAATGTTCCTCCCATTGAGATCTACATTTGATATATAGGTTCGAAAACTGTGCGACAAACCGTTTTAGAGGTTACGGCCCTGGACAGGTTTCGGTTAAATTTTGTTTTCGAAATAACTCCAAAACCATAAAAAATTGAAGCAGACATTATATAAAAAAAAAGTTCCTCTCATTGAGATCTACATTTGATACACAGGTTCAAAAACTGTGCGACAAACCGTTTTAGAGGTTATGGCCCTTGACAGGTTTCGGCTAAATTTTGTTTTCGAAATAACTCAAAAACCATAAAAAATTGAAGCAGACAATGTATCAGAAAAATGTTCCTCTCATTGAGATCTACATTTGATATAAAGTGTCGAAAACTGTGCGACAAACCGTTTTCATGGTTATGGTCCTTGACACGTATCGGCTAAACTTTGTTGAGACCTTCATTTGGTACATTTGACCCGAAGCTGTGCTATGAATCGTTTTCGAGTTACAGCCCTTGACGTGTTTGGGTTAATCGGATTTTTGGTTAAAACTTGAAAACGGTTAGAGATAATATAGTAAACATGTATATTTAAAGTGATCCTCTCATCAAGACCTTCATTTAGTATATTGTATCTGAAACTGTTATATGAACCGTATTCGAGTTATCAGCCTTGACGCATTTCTGTTATTCGGTTTTTTACTTTAAGTGAAAACGGTTACAGATAATATAGTTAACATGGTCATATGTCATGCGCAAAGAATCTGCCTAGTTTTCTGACCAATCGTACATCACTGAACAAAGCTCATGAATATTAAAGAAAACATACATCACGATAAAATACACATCTTTGCTGCAATTAATCAGACCTGTCCAGACACTAAGAAGTGTTACAATATATAAAACATAACACATAACCAGTATCTAGAGAGTATCTTATATCTTCGAGCTCATTAGACATGGACCTGATAAGCCTTGTCGAGCGAAAAAAAACAACTAAGAATTAATATGTATCAAGATATTAGTACTTTTTGGCTTAGAAAGGCGTAATCATATGAGACTTAAAAATTTTCAATGATGGACATTTCAAAATGGCTTAAACACTAATTTCAAATTTTAAGTACTATCTAAATGTACTTTTTGTAACATAAAAAACTAACTTTTGGCAAAAATTGATAAAATCATGAACATTGAGCGAGTTCCTACAATGCGTAATTATGTGTCGAGTGAAGAAAACATGCACTTTGTTACAAAATTGCTGTATTAAACAAAACTTGATAAAATAATGAACATTGAGCGAGTTCCTACAATGCGTAATTATGTGTTGAGTGAAGAAAACATGCACTTTGTTACAAAATTGCTGTATTCAACCAAATGTGATAATTATTAAAATGATTGAAATGATGTTAACTTGAACATTTATACAGAAATTAGCAATTTAAGTGCAATTACTTTAAAAATGGTACACTATATTCCTAGATTTTCATGAAAAAATATTCAACACTGTGACAATAGCCTAAATCGACACTTTTAATCCAATGTTAAAACAAAACCTTGTGATTTCTACAAGTTTCCCTCTTTTCCTTATTGTTTAATTATTAAATTGAAAATATGTAAAGCTGTTGTGTCCCATTTTAGTGTGTTTCTCCATTAAAAATGAGTACATAGTTATTTCTGAATCATAATAATAATATTGTATGGAGACAATCAATTAAAAATACCAAGATGTATGACAAAATAAGTTTTGCATAAAATGTTATGTAGTTTGGTCTACTTTCATCATGTTCATAGTGTACATTTTTTCAATATACAGTACACATGACCAAAAGTTAACACTAAATTTAATCAACTTACTTTGTTAAGTAAAAAGAAGATATTTTCCGTTTAGAATGTGGATTTCAGTCTAAAAACGTATTTCCTCAAAGTATGCGAGTCAATAAATCCTCCAAATCCCAGATTGAAACACATGACCACCCCTCCCCCTTATTTGTAAATTTCGTCAGCTGTGATGTCCATTTCAGTTATCGTCAGTGAATCATAGTGTAAATCCTTTCTCAACAAGTTGTTTTAACTATCCGAACTGCATTTTACCTCACATTTGAATCAAATTGAAACAATTTCCGACGTGAATTTTTGTGTATTCGGTCGTCTGCTACGTGACTCGTGTCCTTATTTTCCACATTCCAGCGTAAAATTCCTATGAATGAAAACGTCTTTAAATGTTCGTCGGTAGCTCCTTTTGTAATAACCCGTGTCGTCCTGAAATATATAAATAATCACTGATATTAAACTTAAGATCGTGCTTCATGTAGCTATAGTATTCGTCCACACAGAACGCAGTACGAGAGACAGAAGACGCTGACAAAATGCTATGAACGCGAGCTTCGACGAAGACACCTCAGTGGAAATGTAAAGTGTTCATTTAATGTATACTATAAATAGAGCGAAATGACAAAGAAGTATTTTTTTTACACCAAAATAATGTATATGAATTTTTAAAACTAGTTAAACAAATTTTTGTCACAATATTTAAATCTGCCGAGTCCCATTTTCCAGTTTTTTTCTCAAAATTAGTACAAAGCTATTTGAATCAATGTGAGACAATCAATTTAAAATACCAAGATGAATAACAAAATAAGTTTACATGCTGCCCTGGTTGGGGGCCGGGCCCTTTTTAAAATAATTAGAATGTTATAGAAACATTAGAAAAGAAACCGGGGGAGGAGGAGGCCTACGGATATTTTACAATATAAAATAATAGATTTTTACCCTCTGGGGTTTATTGGTTGACGTTTAACGTCAGTTTTTTCTATGGAAATAGGGACAACACGGGAAAGACTGTCAATGTCGAAAAAGTGTCTTGACGTATCGCTTTGAAACTTGGCACACTTAACCAACATTACCTGGGCTGAACCTGAGTCACCTTGCGAAACCGATCTATTTTTAGTAACAGAGTTATCTGCCCCAAACCCTTGTGTTCAGATAAATTTAGAAACCATGACAAATATCAAGTTATGGCCCTTGATAGGTTTCGGCTAAATATTGTTTTTGAAATAACTCAAAAACCATAAAAAAATTGAAGCAGAAAATATATCAGGAAAATGTTCCTCTCGTTGAGATTAACATTTGATAAATAGGTTTCAAAACTGTGCGACAAACCGTTTTATAGGTTATGGCCCTTGACAGGTTTCGGCTAAATTTTGTTTACGAAATAACTCAAAAACCATACAATCTTGAAGCAGACAATATATCAGAAAAATGTTCCTCTCATTGAGATCTACATTTGATATTAGGTTTGAAAACTGTGCGACAAACCGTTTTAGAGGTTATGGCCCTTGACAGGTTTCTGCTAAATTTGGTTTTCGAAATAACTCAAAAACCATACAAATTTGAAGCAGACAATATATCAGAAAAACGTTTCTCTCATTGAGATCTACATTTAATATACAGGTTCAAAAACCGTGCGACAAACCGTTTTAGAGTTGATGGCCCTTGACAGGTTTCGGCTAAATTTTGTTTTCGAAATAACTCAAAAACCAAAAAAAAAAAAATTGAAGCAGACAATATATCAGAAAAATGTTCCTCTCATTGAGATCTACATTTGATATACAGGTTCAAAAACTGTGCGACAAACCGTTTTAGAGGTTATGGCCCTTGAAAGGTTTCGGCTAAATTTTGTGTTCGAAATAACTCAAAAACCATAAAAAATTGAAGCAGACAATACATGGGAAACTGAATCAGGATCACTAACTAAATTTAAATATCATATTGTATGACCGGAAGTGACATTTTGTCCATAGCAACCAATAAATGTCCTTAGCAACCATACATTTTCTGACTTAGGACCACTTGCATTGTACACTAAAACCATGGTAACTGACCGTAAAGTCATTAGCAACTATATAACTAGACATAACACTACAAAATGCAGGGAAAGACCTCACATTTGTTCTCTGAACAAATGACTTTTCATTATTATTATATTTTTTTCCGCCAAGTTTTCTTTTCCCATTATAAATTTTGTTTCGCGACATGTCGTAAAGACATTTTGTACTATGGACGTATAAGACATAACGCTTTCGCAGTTGACCCTGTCACACCGAACACTTGTTCTTTACGGAGTTATCTCCCCTGTTACAGAAAAGCTTGTGTGCAGATAAACTATGAAACCGTAAAAGATTTCGCAATAAAAGTTGTTGCAAAATGGTCAGCTATGGATTGCGACAATTTGTTACATATCGTGCAAAGTATTTTGACGACTCCTTGTAGGAGTTATTTCCCCTTATTTATTGGAAGTACAATTTGTACCATTGTAACTCATGAACCAGAGGTGATATAGACTAGATATTTCACAGTTGGCCATCATTGACCTTGACCTTGAAAAAGGTCACAAGGTCAAAGGTCAAGGTTATGTTCTAATTTTTGACCCTTGGTTGTGTGCAGATCTCCTCCTTTACTATAATAGATAGAGAACTGAAACCTTTACCAAAATGTGTATCATATTGAGATCTTGAATCGTCACTTTTTTTATTTGACATTTTTATAAGAGTTATCTCCCATAGACCAATAAAATGTATTGTGAATTGCATTATATCACTATATCTCAGTAACTATAACAGATATATATATGAAACCTTATATCATTGGTCATCATTGACCTTGACCTTGAAAATGGACACAAGGTCAAAGGTCAAGGTCACGTTTGAAATTTTGGCATTGTCTTGTCATCGCTATTACTTTGAAACGGTAAAAGATAGGCTATAAGTTATAATAGATAAAATGTTGGTCTCATAAAGGCGCAACTTTTTTTTATTTAGAGGGAAAGGATCCGGCTTCATCTTATAGGAGTTATCCCCCATTACATCCATTGATAATTAGTTTTTCATTAATTACGTATCAACTATTGATAGTAGAGGCATGGGGTCTTCACTATGGATCATTAGGACCCTTGACCTTGAAAACAAATACAAGGTCAAAGGTCAAGGTCATTTTCTAATTTGTTGTATATATTAAAAGTAGTCATATCTTAATGACTTTAAGAGATATTGGCATAAAATCTTCAATGTTGATCACTGTTGGCCTTCAGCATGGTCAATGTCATGCTGTAAAAGTCAAGGTCAAAGTCCTTTATAAATGTTTTTCATGGTACTATGTATTTTGAATGGCTTCTTCTTTTAATGCTATTGCCTATAAGTAATAATTACGTAGATTAAAAGATCAGTTGTCAAGGTCATTCAAGTTTTCTTACGTCCTATTTAATGACCTTTCTTATTTTTAAAGATATCTAAATAGTTTTTTAATAATTTTTGTTCTTATTAATTGCTATAGACAAATTACGTATGTTTCTTAGCTTTTTGGTTTCAAGGTCATTTATTTAAGGTCTTCTTTTGAAGTGGAAAGCCTATTAATCGTTCTTTAGAACGATTGAACCTATATTTATTCTTATTTTTTTTCCGCCAAGTTTTGCTATCCCATTATAAATTTTGTTTCGCGACATGTCGTAAAGATATTTTGTACTATGGATGTATGAGACATTACGCTTGCGCAGTTAACCCTGTGACACCGAACACTTTTTCTTTACGGAGTTATTTCCCCTGTCATAAAAAGCTTGTGTGCAGATAAACTATGAAACCGTAAAAGATTTCGCAACGAAAGTTGTTCCAAAATGTTCAGCTAAGGATTGCGACACTTTATAACATATCACATTAAAGAATTTTTCACCTTCTTATAGGAGTTATTTCCCCTTATTTATTGGAAGTACAATTTGTACCATTGTAACTCATGAACCAGAGGTGATATAGACTAGATATTTCACAGTTGGTCATCATTGACATTGACCTTGAAAAAGGTCACAAGGTCAAAGGTCAAGGTCATGTTCTAATTTTTGACCCTTGGCTGTGTGCAGATCTCCTCCTTTACTATAATAGATAGAGAACTGAAACCTTTACCAAAATGTGTATCATATTGAGATCTTGAATCGTCACTTTTTTTATTTTACATTTTTATAAGAGTTATCTCCCCTAGACCAATAAAATGTATTGTGAATTGCATTATATCACTATATCTCAGTAACTATAACAGATATATATATGAAACCTTATATCATTGGTCATCATTGACCTTGACCTTGAAAATGAACACAAGGTCAAAGGTCAAGGTCACGTTTGAAAATTTGACATCGTCTTGTCATCGCTATTCAATTGAAACGGTAAAAGATAGGCTATAAGTTATAATGGATAAAATGTTGGTCTCATAAAGGCGTAACTTTTTCCTACTTTGAGGTAAAGGATCCGACTTCATTTTATAGGAGTTATCCCCCATTACAACCATTGTTAATTAGTTTTTCAATAATTACTTATCAACTATTAATAGTAGAGGCTTGGGGTCTTCACTATAGACCATTAGGACCCTTGACCTTGAAGACAAATACAAGGTCAAAGGTCAAGGTCATCTGCTAATTATTGGTAAATTTTATAAGTAGTCATATCTCAATAACTAGAAGAGATATTGGCATAAAATCTTCAATGTTGATCACAGTTGACCTTCAGCATGGTCAAGGTCATGTAAGAGTCAAGGTCAAAGTCCTTTTTTAATTTTTTTCATGGTCCTATGTATTTTAAATGGCTTATTCTTATAAATGCTATTATCTATAAGTAAAATTTACGTAGATTAAAAGATCAGTTGTCAAAGTCACTCAAGTTTTCTAACGTCCTATTTAATGACCTTTCTTATTTTTTAAAAATATCTAAATGGTTTATTTTAATTATTTTTGAACCTATTAATTGCTATAGTCAAATTGCGGATCTTGCTTAGCTTTTTAGTTTCAATGTCATTTATTTTAGGTTTCTTTTAAGTGGAAAGCCTATTAATCGTTCGTTAGAACGATTGAACCTATATTTAAGGCTTTCCACTTTCCGAGTGGAAAGCCTTCCTGTTATTTGTCTGTTTATTATTATTATTCTTTTTTTTCCGCCAAGTTTTCTTTTCCCATTATAAATTTTGTTTCGCGACATGTCGTAAAGACATTTTGTACTATGGATGTATGAGACATTACGCTTTCGCAGTTAACCCTGGCTCACCGAACACTTGTTCTTTACGGAGTTATCTCCCCTGTTACAGAAAAGCTTGTGTGCAGATAAACTATGAAACCGTAAAAGATTTCGCAATAAAACTTTTTGCAAAATGGTCAGCTATTGATCGCGACAATTTGTTACATATCGCGCAAAGTATTTTGTCGACTCCTTGCAGGAGTTATTTCCCCTTATTTATTGGAAGTACATTTTGTAGCATTGTAACTCATGAACCAGAGGTGATAGAGACTAGATATTTCACAGTTGGTCATCATTGACCTTGACCTTGAAAAAGGTCACAAGGTCAAAGGTCAAGGTCATGTTCTAATTTTTGACCCTTTGTTGTGTGCAGATCTCCTCCTTTACTATAATAGATAGAGAACTGAAACCTTTACCAAAATGTGTATCATATTAAGATCTTGAATCGTCACTTTTTTTATTTGACATTTTTATAAGAGTTATCTCCCCTAGACCAATAAAATATATTGTGAATTACATTATATCACCATATCTCAGTTACTATAACAGATATTTATATGAAACCTTATATCATTGGTAATCATTGACCTTGACCTTGGAAATGGACACAAGGTCAAAGGTCAAGGTCGCGTTTGAAATTTTGACATTGTCTTGTCATCGCTATTGCATTGAAACGGTAAAAGATAGGCTATAAGTTATAATAGATAAAATGTTGGTCTCATTAAGGCGCAACTTTTTTACATTTGGAGGGAAAGGATCCGACTTCATCTTATAGGAGTTATCCCCCATTACTACCACTGATAATTAGGTTTTCATTAATTACTTATCAACTATTGATAGTAGAGGCATTGGGTCTTCACTATAGACCAGTATGACCCTTGACCTTGAAAATAGAAACAAGGTCAAAGGTCAAGGTCATCTTATAAATTTTGGTATTTATGATAAATAGTCATTTCTTCATAATTATACGACATATTGACATAGGATCTGCACTGTTTGTCCTTTATTGACCCTCAGCATGGTCAAGGTCATATTGACAGAAGTCAAGGTCAAAACATATTTTTCGGAAATTCTGCTTTTTCGTGTAAATTAAATGGTAAATCTTAATAAATGATTTGTTTTTAAAGCATTAAGTATGCAAATATCAAAAACTTGCTGATCAAGAACATTTATGTCAATTAACGTCCTATTTTTTTACCTTTTTTATTTCGAAAGATAGCCGAATGGTTTTTCTTTCGTGTGTTTATTTTGAAATGAAAAGTCAATTTCCATAAACCAAAGTCAATGTCAAGGTCATTTTTGCGATAAGTGGAAAGCCTCTCATTTGTTCGGTAGAACCAATGAACTTATATTTATTCTTATTTTTTTCCGCCAAGTTTTCTTTTCCCATTATAAATTTTGTTTCGCGACATGTCGTAAAGACATTTTGTACTATGGATGTATAAGACATTACGCTTTCGCAATTGACCCTGTCACACCGAACACTTGTTCTTTACGGAGTAATCTCCCCTGTTACAGAAAAGCTTGTGTGCAAATAAACTATGAAACCGTAAAAGATTTCGCAATAAAAGTTGTTGCAAAATGGTCAGCTATGGATTGCGACAATTTGTTACATATCGCGCAAAGTATTTTGACGACTCCTTGTAGGAGTTATTTCCCCTTATTTATTGGAAGTACAATTTGTACCATTGTAACTCATGAACCAGAGGTGATATAGACTAGATATTTCACAGTTGGTCATCATTGACCTTGACCTTGAAAAAGGTCACAAGGTCAAAGGTCAAGGTCATGTTCTAATTTTTGACCCTTGGTTGTGTGCAGATCTCCTCCTTTACTATAATAGATAGAGAACTGAAACCTTTACCAAAATGTGTATCATATTGAGATCTTGAATCGTCACATTTTTTATTTGACATTTTTATAAGAGTTATCTCCCCTAGACCAATAAAATGTATTGTGAATTGCATTATTTCACTATATCTCAGTAACTATAACAGATATATATATGAAACCTTATATCATTGGTCATCATTGACCTTGACCTTGAAGATGGACACAAGGTCAAAGGTCAAGGTCACGTTTGAAATTTTGGCATTGTCTTGTCATCGCTATTACTTTGAAACGGTAAAAGATAGGCTATAAGTTATAATGGATAAAATGTTGGTCTCATAAAGGCGCAACTTTTTTCTATTTAAAGGGAAAGGATCCGGCTTCATCTTATAGGAGTTATCCCCCATTACAACCATTGATAATTAGTTTTTCATTAATTACTTATCAACTATTGATAGTAGAGGCATGGGGTCTTCACTATGGATCATTAGGACCCTTGACCTTGAAAACAAATACAAGGTCAAAGGTCAAGGTCATTTTCTAATTTTTTGTATATATTATAAGTAGCCATATCTTAATGACTTTAAGAGATATTGGCATAAAATCTTCAATGTTGATCACTGTTGACCTTCAGCATGGTCAAGGTCATGCTGTAAAAGTCAAGGTCAAAGTCCTTTATAAATGTTTTTCATGGTACTATGTATTTTGAATGGCTTCTTCTTTTAATGCTATTGCCTATAAGTAATATTTACGTAGATTAAAAGATCAGTTGTCAAGGTCATTCAAGTTTCCTTACGTCCTATTTAATGACCTTTCTTATTTTTAAAGATATCTAAATAGTTTTTTAATAATTTTTGTTCTTATTAATTGCTATAGACAAATTACGTATGTTTCTTAGCTTTTTGGTTTCAAGGTCATTTATTTAAGGTCTTCTTTTGAAGTGGAAAGCCTATTAATCGTTCTTTAGAACGATTGAACCTATATTTAAGGCTTTCCACTTTCCAGTGGAAAGACTTATTGCATTTTGTCTGTTTCTTATTATTATTATTAAGGCTTTCCACTTTCCAGTGGAAAGACTTATTGCATTTTGTCTGTTTCTTATTATTATTCTTATTATTCTTCCGCCAAGTTTTTTCTTTTCCCATTATAAATTTTGTTTCGCGACATGTCGTAAAGACATTTTGTACTATGAATGTATGAGACATTACGCATTCGCAGTTAACCCTGTCACACCGAACACTTTTTCTTTACGGAGTTATTTCCCTTGTCATAAAAATCTTGTGTGCAGATAAACTTTGAAACCGTAAAAGATTTCGCAATGAAAGTTGTTGCAAAATGCTCAGCTATTGATTGCGACAATTTGTTACATATCGCGCAAAGTATTTTGACGACTCCTTGTCGGAGTAATTTCCCCTTATTTATTGGAAGTACATTTTGTACCATAGTAACTCATGAACCAGAGTTGACAGAGACTAGATATTTCACAGTTGGTCATCATTGACCTTGACCTTGAAAAAGGTCACAAGGTCAAAGGTCAAGGTCACATTCTAAATTTTGACACTGTGGTGTGTGCGATTCTCCTCCTGAACCATAAGAGATACAGAAATAAATCTTTTACCAAAATGTGTATCATATTAAGGTCTTGAAAGGTCAATATAAATGATTTGACTTTTGAAAGAGTTATCTCCCCTGGATCAATTAAATATAGTGTATATAGCGTTATCTCAGTAACTATGACAGATATTTATATGAAACCTTATATCATTAGTCATCATTGACCTTGACCTTGAAAATGGACACAAGGTCAAAGGTCAAGGTCACGTTTGAAATTTTGACATTATCTTGTCATCGCTTTTTCTTTGAAACGGTAAAAGATAGCTTATAACTTATAACGGCTAAAATGTCGGCCTTATAAATGCGCAACTTTTTTCTATTTAAAGGAAAAGGATTTGACTTCATCTTATAGGAGTTATCTCTCATTACAACCATTGATATTTACTTTTTCATTGATAACTGATTAACTTTTGATAGAAGAGGCATGGGGACTTCACCAATGACCATTACGACCCTTGACCTTGAAAATAGAAACAAGGTAAAAGGTCAAGGTCATCTTATAAATTTGGGTATTTATGATAAATAGGCATTTCTTCATAATTATAAGACATATTGACAAAGGATCTTCACTGTTGGTCCTTTATTGATCCTCAGCATGGTCAAGGTCATATTGACAGCAGTCAAGGTCAAATAATATTTTTTGGAAATTCTGCTTTTTCGTGTATATAAAATGGTAAATACAAAAAAATTATTTGTTTTTAAAGCATTGAATATGCAAAAATCAAACACTTGGTAGTCAAGGTCATTTATCTCAATTTACGTCCTATTTTTTTACCTTTTTTATTTCAAAAGATATACGAATGGTTTTTCTTTCTTTTGTTTATTTTGAAAAGAAAATTCAATTTCCATATAGCCAAAGTCAATGTCAAGGCCATTGATGCAATAAGTCGAAAGCCTCTCATTTGTTCGGTAGAACCAATGAACTTATATTTATTATTCTTTTTTTTCCGCCAACTTTTTTTCCTCATTATAAATTTTGTTTCGCGACATGTCGTAAAGACATTTTGTACTATTAATGTATGAGACATTACGCATTTGCAGTTAACCCTCGCTCACCGAACACTTGTTCTTTACGGAGTTATCTCCCCTGTTACAGAAAAGCTTGTGTGCAGATAAACTATGAAACCGTAAAAGATTCCGCAATAAAACTTTTTGCAAAATGCTCAGCTATTGATCGCGACAATTTGTTACATATCGCGCAAAGTATTTTGACGACTCCTTGTAGGAGTTATTTCCCCTTATTTATTGGAAGTACATTTTGTACCATTGTAACTCATGAACCAGAAGTGATAGAGACTAGATATTTCACAGTTGGTCATCATTGACCTTGACCTTGAAAAAGGTCACAAGGTCAAAGGTCAAGGTCATGTTCTAATTTTTGACCCTTTGTTGTGTGCAGATCTCCTCCTTTACTATAATAGATACAGAACAGAAACCTTTACCAAAATGTGTATCATATTAAAATCTTGAATCGTCACTTTTTTTATTTGCAATTTTATAAGAGTTATCTCCCCTAGACCAATAAAATATATTGTGAATTACATTATATCACTATATCTCAGTTACTATAACAGATATTTATATGAAACCTTATATCATTTGTCATCATTGACCTTGACCTTGAAAATGGACACAAGGTCAAAGGTCAAGGTCACGTTTGAAATTTTGACATTGTCTTGTCATCGCTATTTCATTGAAACGGTAAAAGATAGGCTATAAGTTATAATGGATAAAATGTTGTTCTCATAAAGGCGCAACTTTTTTACATTTAAAGGGAAAGGATCCGACTTCATCTTATAGGAGTTATCCCCCATTACAACCATTGATAATTAGGTTTTCATTAATTACTCATCAACTATTGATAGTAGAGGCATGGGGTCTTCACTATAGACCAGTATGACCCTTGACCTTGAAAATAGAAACAAGGTCAAAGGTCAAGGTCATCTTATAAATTTTGGTATTTATGATAAATAGTCATTTCTTCATAATTATACGACATATTAACATAGGATCTTCACTGTTTGTTTGTCCTTTATTGACCCTCAGCATGGTCAAGGTCATATTGACAGAAGTCAAGGTCAAAACATATTTTTCGGAAATTCTGCTTTTTCGTGTAAATAAAATGGTAAATCTTAATAAATGCTTTGTTTTTAAAGCATTATGTATGCAAATATCAAACACTTGCTGGTCAAGGGCATTTATGTCAATTAACGTCCTATTTTTTATACCTTTTTTATTTCGAAAGATAGCCGAATGGTTTTTTTTTTCGATTGTTTATTTTGAAAAGAATAGTCAATTTCCATCAACCAAAGTCAATGTCAAGGTCATTTTTGCGATAAGTGGAAAGCCTCTCATTTGTTCGGTAGAACCAATGAACTTATATTTAAGGTTTTCCACTTTCCAGTGGAAAACCTTCTTGTAATTCGTCTGTTTATTATTATTCTTTTTTTTCCGCCAAGTTTTCTTTTCCCATTATAAATTTTGTTTCGCGACATGTCGTAAAGATATTTTGTACTATGGATGTATGAAACATTACGCTTTCGCAGTTGACCCTGGCAGACCGAACACTTATTCTTTACGGAGTTATTTCCCCTGTCATAAAAAAGCTTGTGTGCAGATTAACTTTGAAACTGTAAAAGATATCGCAATAAAAATTGTTCCAAAATGTTCAGCGAAGGATTGCGACACTTTATAACATATCGCATTAAAGAAATTTTCACCTTCTTATAGGAGTTATTTCCCCTTATTTATTGCAAGTACATTTTTTACCATAGTAACTCATGAACCAGAGATGATAGAGACTAGATATTTCACAGTTGGTCATCATTGACCTTGACCTTGAAAAAGGTCACAAGGTCAAAGGTCAAGGTTACATTCTAATTTTTGATATTGCGTTGTGTACAGATCTCCTCCTTTACTATAATAGATAGAGAACTGAAATCTGTACCAAAATGTGTATCATATTAAGATCTTGAATCGTCACTTTTTTTATTTGACATTTTTATAAGAGTTATCTCCCCTAGACCACTGAAATATATTGTGAATTGCATTATATCACTTTATCTCAGTAACTATAACAGATATTTATATGAAACCTTATATCATTAGTCATCATTTACCTTGACCTTGAAAATGGTCTCAAGGTCAAAGGTCAAGGTCACGTTTGAAATTTTTGCATTGTCTTGTCATCGCTATTCCTTTAAAACGGTAAAATATAGGCAATAAGTTCAAATGGAAAAAATGTTGGCCTCATAAAGGCGCAACTTTTTTCTATTTAGAAGGAAAGGATCCGGCTTCATCTTATAGGAGTTATCCCCCATTACAACCATTGATAAATAGTTTTTCATTAATTGCTTATCAACTATTGATAGTAGAGGCATGGGGTCTTCACTATAGACCATTGGGACACTTGACCTTGAACACAAATACAAGGTCAAAGGTCAAGGTCATTTTCTAATTTTTTTGTATATATTATAAGTAGTCATATCTCAATGACTTTAAGAGATATTGGCATAAAATCTTCAATGTTGATCACTGTTGACCTTCAGCATGGTCAAGGTCATGCTGTAAAAGTCAAGGTCAAAGTCCTTTATAAATGTTTTTCATGGTACTATGTATTTTGAATGGCTTATTCTTTTAATGCTATTGCCTATAAGTAATATTTACGTAGATTAAAAGATCAGTTGTCAAGGTCATTCAACTTTTCTTACGTCCTATTTAATAACCTTTCTTATTTTTAAAGATATCTAAATAGTTCTTTAATAATTTTTGTTCTTATTAATTGCTATAGACAAATTACGTATGTTTCTTAGCTTTTTGGTTTCAAAGTCATTTATTTAAGGTCTTCTTTTGAAGTGGAAAACCTATTAATCGTTCTTTAGAACGATTGAACCTATATTTATTCTTATTATTCTTCCGCCAAGTTTTGTTATCCCATTATAAATTTTGTTTCGCGACATGTCGCAAAGACATTTTGTACTATGAATGTATGAGACATTATGCATTCGCAGTTAACCCTGTCACACCGAACACTTTTTCTTTACGGAGTTATTTCCCCTGTCATAAAAATCTTGTGTACAGATAAACTTTTAAACCGTAAAAGATTTCGCAATGAAAGTTGTTGCAAAATGCTCAGCTATTGATCGCGACAATTTGTTACATATCGCGCAAAGTATTTTGACGACTCCTTGTAGGAGTTATTTCCCCTTATTTATTGGAAGTACATTTTGTACCATAGTAACTCATGAACCAGAGATGACAGTGACTAGATATTTCACAGTTGGTCATCATTGACCTTGACCTTGAAAAAGGTCACAAGGTCAAAGGTCAAGGTCATGTTCTAATTTTTGACCCTTGGTTGTGTGCAGATCTCCTCCTTTACTATAATAGATAGAGAACTGAAACCTTTACCAAAATGTGTATCATATTGAGATCTTGAATCGTCACTTTTTTTATTTGATATTTTTATAAGAGTTATCGCCCCTAGACCAATAAAATGTATTGTGAATTGCATTATATCACTATATCTCAGTAACTATAACAGATATATATATGAAACCTTATATCATTGGTCATCATTGACCTTGACCTTGAAAATGGACACAAGGTCAAAGGTCAAGGTCACGTTTGAAATTTTGACATTATCTTGTCATCGCTATTTCTTTGAAACGGTAAAAGATAGCTTATAACTTATAACGGATAAAATGTCGGCCTCATAAATGCGCAACTTTTTTCTATTTAAAGGAAAAGGATTTGACTTCATCTTATAGGAGTTATCTCCCATTACAACCATTGATATTTACTTTTTCATTGATAACTTATTAACTATTGATAGTAGAGGCATGGGGACTTCACCAAAGACCATTATGACCCTTGACCTTGAAAATAGAAACAAGGTAAAAGGTCAAGGTCATCTTATAAATTTGGGTATTTATGATAAATACGCATTTCTTCATAATTATAAGACATATTGACAAAGGATCTTCACTGTTGGTCCTTTATTGACCCTCAGCATGGTCAAGGTCATATTGACAGCAGTCAAGGTCAAATAATATTTTTTGGAAATTCTGCTTTTTCGTGTATATAAAATGGTAAATACAAGTAAATGATTTGTTTTTAAAGCATTGAATATGCAAATATCAAACACTTGGTAGTCAAGGTCATTTATCACAATTAACGTCCTATTTTTTTACCTTTTTTATTTCAAAAGATATACGAAAGGTTTTTCTTTCTTTTGTTTATTTTGAAAAGAAGATTCAATTTCCATATAGCCAAAGTCAATGTCAAGGTCATTTATGCAATAAGTGGAAAGCCTCTCATTTGTTCGGTAGAACCAATGAACTTATATTTATTCTTATTATTCTTCCGCCAAGTTTTTTCCTTTCCCATTATAAATTTTGTTTCGCGACATGTCGTAAAGACATTTTGTACTATGAATGTATGAGACATTACGCTTTCGCAGTTAACCCTGTCACACCGAACACTTTTTCTTTACGAAGTTATTTCCCCTGTCATAAAAAGCTTGTGTGCAGATAAACTTTGAAACCGTAAAAGATTTCACAATGAAAGTTGTTGCAAAATGCTCAGCTATTGATCGCGACAATTTATTACATATCGCGCAAAGTATTTTGACGACTCCTAGTAGGAGTTATTTCCCCTTATTTATTGGAAGTACTTTTTGTACCATTGTAACTCATGAACCAGAGATGACAGAGACTAGATATTTCACAGTTGGTCATCATTGACCTTGACCTTGAAAAAGGTCACAAGGTCAAAGGTCAAGGTCACATTCTAAATTTTGACACTGTGGTGTGTGCGATTCTCCTCCTGAACCATAAGAGATACAGAAATAAATCTTTTACCAAAATGTGTATCATATTAAGGTCTTGAAAGGTCACTATAAATGATTTGACTTTTGAAAGAGTTATCTCCCCTGGATCAATTAAATATAGTGTATATAGCGTTATCTCAGTAACTATAACAGATATATACATGAAACCTTATATCATTGGTCATCATTGACCTTGACCTTGAAAATGGACACAAGGTCAAAGGTCAAGGTCACGTTTGAAATTTTGACATTGTCTCGCCATCGCTATTCTCTTGAAACGGTAAAAGATGGGCAATAACTTGTAATAGGTAAAATGTCAACTTTCACCTTGACCTTGCCCAAGGTCACAAGGTCAAAGGTCAAGGTCACCTGGGTTTCAGTACAGCGACATGTGAATTTTTGTACCTTTGGATTCGCTTTGTTTTTTTAGCTTGCTACATGTCGCAATAAAATTTGATGCCAGGCACGGGCACAAACATGGGGAATTTGAGGGCATTCCGCCAGCTTGCAAAAATAAAGGGGGGGTGTTTCTAAGGGACCCCATAAGAATGTAGTGTGCAGATTTCATCCTAGACCACAGAGAATGGTGAAACAAAATGGACGCCAAATAGTTCGGGGATCAATGTCCTTGAATTGTCGCTACAGTAGAAATCATTCTGACGAACGATAAAAAAATTTCCACGTCATGAAAGTTGAAGATAGGTTTTTTATGCAAAAATCGCGATTTTCAGAAAAACCATAAATCCTAGCCTTTCGAAAATGGCGCCAATCGATTTAGAATGTCGATTTTACCCCAACCAAGTATCTCGGATGTGCATAAATGTCAACAAAATCGAAAATCGGCAGAAAAAATCAAATGTCGAGGCCCCATCGGTACCCCCTAGATTTCAGCGGTTGAATGTTTGTGCATTGATAAATCCTTAAAATATACATCTGAATTATGTCTTCATGAGTTGTTCTAGCTGAAACAAACATTTTTTCTACTTGAGCATTTATTTTGAAATGACATCGAGTGTCGTCCGGTAAGCACGACTGCTGTATTTTACCGAACAAAGAAACGGTTTCCCTATTACAATGAATTGAAAGTAACATTCCTTTGAATTAAACTCTCAAAATAGCATCACTGTTGACGTCGCGAAACGTAATTTTGATGATACTTATATGTATATCGCGATCATATGTAATATATCCATGTTATCTGTCCAGCGTCAGCCCCCCCAAGTGAACTGATTAAAACTAAGTCCACGATAATATATATCGCCTGGTCACGTGACATCAGACGCTGACCACTCAGATCAAAGCGTTCTATATGTATTTCATAAATAAAAATCATAGAATTTTCTCTCTTTCTTATTTATTTCATTGGTAAATACACGAAAACAATATAAAATGTCTTTGTATTTTAAATGTAGAAAACACATAGTAGATATATATACGTTAAAATTTGATATGTCATCAACAAGCTTCCGTGGCGCAGTGGATAGAGCGCTGGGCTGGCAATACTGACATCCTGAGTTCGATAGTAGGATGTGACGAGTAATTTTTGCATAGATTTCTGCTACGTTTCACGTATATTTTGTGCAGTTATGTACTTTTATATAGAAAAAAACCATTTTTTTTTACGCTGCGGTGTGAAAAATGTCGCTTGATGTGGAAAACATGATTTTTTCTTCCGAAGGAAGAAAGGAACTTTAATTATTAAGGCTTTCCACTTTCCAGTGGAAAGACTTATTGCATTTTGTCTGTTTCTTATTAAGGCTTTCCACTTTCCGAGTGGAAAGACTTACTGTTATTAGTCTGTTTCTTATTATTCTTATTTTTTTCCGCCAAGTTTTGTTACCCCATTATAAATTTTGTTTTGCGACATGTCGTAAAGACATTTTGTACTATGGATGTATGAGATATTACGCATTCGCAGTTAACCCTGTCACACCGAACACTTTATTTTTACGGAGTTATTTCCCCTGTCATAAAAAGCTTCTGTGCGGATAAACTTTGAAACCGTAAAAGATTTCGCAATGAAAGTTGTTGCAAAATGGTCAGTTATTGATTGCGACAATTTGTTACATATCGCGCAAAGTATTTTGACAACTCCTTGTAGGAGTTATTTCCCCTTATTTATTGGAAGTACATTTTGTACCATAGTAACTCATGAACCAGAGGTGACAAAGACTAGATATTTCACAGTTGGTCATCATTGACCTTGACCTTGAAAAAGGTCACAAGGTCAAAGGTCAAGGTCACATTCTAAATTTTGACATGGTGGTGTGTGCGATTCTCCTCCTGAACCATAAGAGCTACAGAAATAAATCTTTTACCAAAATGTAGACCATATTAAGGTCTTGAAAGGTCACTATAAATGATTTGACTTTTGAAAGAGTTATCTCCCCTAGACCATTAAAATGTATTGTGAATATCATTATATCCCTAAATCTCAGTAACTATAACAGATATATACATGAAACCTTATATCATTGGTCATCATTGACCTTGACCTTAAAAAGGGACACAAGGTCAAAGGTCAAGGTCACATTCTAAATTTTTACATTTTCTTGTCGTCGCTATTTCTTTTAAACGGTAAAAGATAGGCTATAACTTGTAACGGATAAAATGTCGGCCTCATAATGGCGCAACTTTTTCCTATTTGAAAGAAACGGATTTGACTTCATCTTATAGGAGTTATCTCCCATTAAAACAAGTGATATTTAGTTTTTCATTGATAACTTATGAACTATTGATAGTAGAGGCATGGGGTCTTTCACCAAAGACCTTTATGACAGATACAAGGTCAAAGGTCAAGGTCATCTTATAAATTTTGGTATTTATGATAAATAGTCATATCTTCATAACTTTAAGATATATTGACATAGTGGATCTTCATTGTTGGTCCTTTTTTTACCCTCAGCTAGGTCAAGGTCACATTGTAAGAAGTCAAGGTCAAATCCTATTTTTTTGGCAATTCTGCTTTTTCGAGTATATAAAATGGTAAATAATAATAAATGATTTGTTTTTAAAGCATTAAATATGCAAATATCAAACACTTGGTAGTCAAGGTCATTTATCTCAATTAAAGTCCTATTTTATGACCTTTTTTATTTCGAAAGATATACGCATGGTTTTTCTTTCGTTTGTTTATTTTGAAAAGAAGATTCAATTTCCATAAAACCAAAGTCAAGGCCATGGTCGTTCTTGCAATAAGTGGAAATCCTCTCATTTGTTCGGTAGAACCAATGAACTTATATTTAAGGCTTTCCACTTTCCGAGTGGAAAGCCTTCTTGTTATTCTTCTGTTTCTTATTATTATTATTATTCTTATTTTTTTCCGCCAAGTTTTCTTTTCCCATTATAAATTTTGTTTCGCGACATGTCGTAAAGACATTTTGTACTATGGATGTATAAGACATTACGCTTTCGCAGTTGACCCTGTCACACCGAACACTTGTTCTTTACGGAGTTATCTCCCCTGTTACAGAAAAGCTTGTGTGCAGATAAACTATGAAACCGTAAAAGATTTCGCAATAAAAGTTGTTGCAAAATGGTCAGCTATGGATTGCGACAATTTGTTACATATCGCGCAAAGTATTTTGACGACTCCTTGTAGGAGTTATTTCCCCTTATTTATTGGAAGTACAATTTGTACCATTGTAACTCATGAACCAGAGGTGATATAGACTAGATATTTCACAGTTTGTCATCATTGACCTTGACCTTGAAAAAGGTCACAAGGTCAAAGGTCAAGGTCATGTCCTAATTTTTGACCCTTGGTTGTGTGCAGATCTCCTCCTTTACTATTACAGATAGAGAACTGAAACCTTTACCAAAATGTGTGTCATATTGAGATCTTGAATCGTCACTTTTTTTATTTGACATTTTTATAAGAGTTATCTCCCCTAGACCAATAAAATGTATTGTGAATTGCATTATATCACTATATCTCAGTAACTATAACAGATATATATATGAAACCTTATATCATTGGTCATCATTGACCTTGACCTTGAAAATGGACACAAGGTCAAAGGTCAAGGTCACGTTTGAAATTTTGGCATTGTCTTGTCATCGCTATTACTTTGAAACGGTAAAAGATAGGCTATAAGTTATAATGGATAAAATGTTGGTCTCATAAAGGCGCAACTTTTTTCTATTTAAAGGGAAAGGATCCGGCTTCATCTTATAGGAGTTATCCCCCATTACAACAATTGATAATTAGTTTTTCATTAATTACTTATCAACTATTGATAGTAGAGGCATGGGGTCTTCACTATGGATCATTACGACCCTTGACCTTGAAAACAAATACAAGGTCAAAGGTCAAGGTCATTTTCTAATTTTTTGTATATATTATAAGTAGTCATATCTTAATGACTTTAAGAGATATTGGCATAAAATCTTCAATGTTGATCACTGTTGACCTTCAGCATGGTCAAGGTCATGCTGTAAAAGTCAAGGTCAAAGTCCTTTATAAATGTTTTTCATGGTACTATGTATTTTGAATGGCTTCTTCTTTTAATGCTATTGCCTATAAGTAATATTTACGTAGATTAAAAGATCAGTTGTCAAGGTCATTCAAGTTTTCTTACGTCCTATTTAATGACCTTTCTTATTTTTTAATATATCTAAATAGTTTTTTAATAATTTTTGTTCTTATTAATTTCTATAGACAAATTACGTATGTTTCTTAGCTTTTTGGTTTCAAGGTCATTTATTTAAGGTCTTCTTTTGAAGTGGAAAGCCTATTAATCGTTCTTTAGAACGATTGAACCTATATTTATTCTTATTATTCTTCCGCCAAGTTTTGTTATCCCATTATAAATTTTGTTTCGCGACATGTCGTAAAGACATTTTGTATTATGGATGTATGAGACATTACGCATTCGCAGTTAACCCTGTCACACCGAACACTTTTTCTTTACGGAGTTATTTCCCCTGTCATAAAAAGCTTGTGTGCAGATAAACTTTGAAACCGTAAAAGATTTCGCAATGAAAGTTGTTGAAAAATGGTCAGCTATTGATTGCGACAATTTGTTACATATCGCGCAAAGTATTTTGACGACTCCTTGTAGGAGTTATTTCCCCTTATTTATTGGAAGTACATTTTGTACCATAGTAACTCATGAACCAGAGGTGACAGAGACTAGATATTTCACAGTTGGTCATCATTGACCTTGACCTTAAAAAAGGTCACAAGGTCAAAGGTCAAGGTCACATTCTAAATTTTGACAATGTGGTGTGTGCGATTCTCCTCCTGAACCATAAGAGTTACAGAAATAAATCTTTTACCAAAATGTAGACCATATTAAGGTCTTGAAAGGTCACTATAAATGATTTGACTTTTGAAAGAGTTATCTCCCCTAGACCATTAAAATGTATTGTGAATATCATTATATCCCTAAATCTCAGTAACTATAACAGATATATACATGAAACCTTATATCATTGGTCATCATTGACCTTGACCTTAAAAAGGGACACAAGGTCAAAGGTCAAGGTCACATTCTAAATTTTTACATTTTCTTGTCGTCGCTATTTCTTTTAAACGGTAAAAGATAGGCTATAACTTGTAACGGATAAAATGTCGGCCTCATAATGGCGCAACTTTTTCCTATTTGAAAGAAACGGATTTGACTTCATCTTATAGGAGTTATCTCCCATTAAAACAAGTGATATTTAGTTTTTCATTGATAACTTATGAACTATTGATAGTAGAGGCATGGGGTCTTTCACCAAAGACCTTTATGACAGATACAAGGTCAAAGGTCAAGGTCATCTTATAAATTTTGGTATTTATGATAAATAGTCATATCTTCATAACTTTAAGATATATTGACATAGTGGATCTTCATTGTTGGTCCTTTTTTTACCCTCAGCTAGGTCAAGGTCACATTGTAAGAAGTCAAGGTCAAATCCTATTTTTTTGGCAATTCTGCTTTTTCGAGTATATAAAATGGTAAATAATAATAAATGATTTGTTTTTAAAGCATTAAATATGCAAATATCAAACACTTGGTAGTCAAGGTCATTTATCTCAATTAAAGTCCTATTTTATGACCTTTTTTATTTCGAAAGATATACGCATGGTTTTTCTTTCGTTTGTTTATTTTGAAAAGAAGATTCAATTTCCATAAAACCAAAGTCAAGGCCATGGTCGTTCTTGCAATAAGTGGAAATCCTCTCATTTGTTCGGTAGAACCAATGAACTTATATTTATTCTTATTATTCTTCCGCCAAGTTTTGTTATCCCATTATAAATTTTGTTTCGCGACATGTCGTAAAGACATTTTGTATTATGGATGTATGAGACATTACGCATTCGCAGTTAACCCTGTCACACCGAACACTTTTTCTTTACGGAGTTATTTCCCCTGTCATAAAAAGCTTGTGTGCAGATAAACTTTGAAACCGTAAAAGATTTCGCAATGAAAGTTGTTGAAAAATGGTCAGCTATTGATTGCGACAATTTGTTACATATCGCGCAAAGTATTTTGACGACTCCTTGTAGGAGTTATTTCCCCTTATTTATTGGAAGTACATTTTGTACCATAGTAACTCATGAACCAGAGGTGACAGAGACTAGATATTTCACAGTTGGTCATCATTGACCTTGACCTTAAAAAAGGTCACAAGGTCAAAGGTCAAGGTCACATTCTAAATTTTGACAATGTGGTGTGTGCGATTCTCCTCCTGAACCATAAGAGCTACAGAAATAAATCTTTTACCAAAATGTAGACCATTTTGGTCTTGAAAGGTCACTATAAATGATTTGACTTTTGAAAGAGTTATCTCCCCTAGACCATTAAAATGTATTGTGAATATCATTATATCCCTAAATCTCAGTAACTATAACAGATATATATATATATGAAACCTTATATCATTGGTCATCATTGACCTTGACCTTGAAAAGGGACACAAGGTCAAAGGTCAAGGTCACATTCTAAATTTTTACATTTTCTTGTCGTCGCTATTTCTTTTAAACGGTAAAAGATAGGCTATAACTTGTAACGGATAAAATGTCGGCCTCATAAAGGCGCAACTTTTACCTATTTGGAAGAAAAGGATTTGACTTCATCTTATAGGAGTTATCTCCCATTACAACAAGTGATATTTAGTTTTTCATTGATAACTTATGAACTATTGATAGTAGAGGCATGGGGTCTTTCACCAAAGACCATTATGATCTTAACCTTGAAACAGATACAAGGTCAAGGTCATCTTATAAATTTTGGTATATATGATAAATAGTCATATCTTCATGACTTTAAGATATATTGACATAGTGGATCTTCATTGTTGGTCCTTTTTTACCCTCAGCTAGGTCAAGGTCACATTGTAAGAAATCAACGTCAAATCCAATTTTTTTTTGGAAATTCTGCTTTTTCGAGTATATAAAATGGTAAATAATAATAAATGATTTGTTTTTAAAGCATTAAATATGCAAATATCAAACACTTGGTAGTCAAGGTCATTTATCTCAATTAAAGTCCTATTTTATGACCTTTTTTATTTCGAAAGATATACGCATGGTTTTTCTTTCGTTTGTTTATTTTGAATAAAAGATTCAATTTCCATAAAACCAAAGTCAAGGCCATGGTCGTTCTTGCAATAAGTGGAAAGCCTCTTATTTGTTCGGTAGAACCAATGAACTTATATTTATTCTTATTATTCTTCCGCCAAGTTTTTGTTATCCCATTATAAATTTTGTTTCGCGACATGTCGTAAAGACATTTTGTACTATGAATGTATGAGACACTACGCATTCGCAGTTAACCCTGTCACACCGAACATTTTTTCTTTACGGAGTTATTTCCCTTGTCAAAAAAAGCTTGTGTGCAAATAAACTATGAAACCGTAAAAGATTTTGCAATAAAACTTTTTGCAAAATGGTCAGCTATGGATTGCGACAATTTATTACATATCGTGCAAAGTATTTTGACGACTCCTAGAAGGAGTTATTTCCCCTTATTTATTGGAAGTACATTTTGTACCATTGTAACTCATGAACCAGAGGTGATAGAGACTAGATATTTCACAGTTGGTCATCATTGACCTTGACCTTGAAAAAGGTCACAAGGTCAAAGGTCAAGGTCATGTTCTAATTTTTGACCCTTTATTGTGTGCAGATCTCCTCCTTTACTATAATAGATAGAGAACTGAAACCTTTATCAAAATGTGTATCATATAAAGATCTTGAATCGTCACTTTTTTATTTGACATTTTTGTATGAGTTATCTCCCCTAGACCAATAAAATATATTGTGAATTACATTATATCACTATATCTTAGTTATTATAACAGATATTTATATGAAACCTTATATCATTAGTCATCATTGACCTTGACCTTGAAAATGGACACAAGGTGAAAGGTCAAGGTCACGTTTGAAATTTTGACATTGTCTTGTCATCGCTATTTCATTGAAACGGTAAAAGATAGGCTATAAGTTATAATGGATAAAATGTTGATCTCACAAAGGCGCAAATTTTTTACATTTAAAGGGAAAGGATCCGACTTCATCTTATAGGAGTTATTCCCCATTACAACCATTGATAATTAGGTTTTCATTAATTACTCATCAACTATTGATAGTAGAGGCATGGGGTCTTCACTATAGACCAGTATGACCCTTGACCTTGAAAATAGAAACAAGGTCAAAGGTCAAGGTCATCTTATAAATTTTGGTATTTATGATAAATAGTCATTTCTTCATAATTATACGACATATTAACATAGGATCTTCACTGTTTGTTTGTCCTTTATTGACCCTCAGCATGGTCAACGTCATATTGACAGAAGTCAAGGTCAAAACATATTTTTCGGAAATTCTGTTTTTTCCTGTAAATAAAATGGCAAATCTTAATAAATGCTTTGTTTTTAAAGCATTAAGTATGCAAATATCAAAAACTTGCTGGTCAAGGGCATTTATGTCAATTAACGTCCTATTTTTTATACCTTTTTTATTTCGAAAGATAGCCGAATGGTTTTTTCTTTCGATTGTTTATTTTGAAGAGAATAGTCAATTTCCATCAACCAAAGTCAATGTCAAGGTCATTTTTGCGATAAGTGGAAAGCCTCTCATTTGTTCGGTAGAACCAATGAACTTTAATTATTAAGGCTTTCCACTTTCCAGTGGAAAGACTTACTGTTATTAGTCTGTTTCTTATTAAGGCTTTCCACTTTCCGAGTGGAAAGCCTTCCTGTTATTTGTCTGTTTATTATTAAGGCTTTCCACTTTCCAGTGGAAAGACTTACTGTTATTAGTCTGTTTCTTATTATTATTAAGGTTTTCCACTTTCCAGTGGAAAACCTTCTTGTAATTCGTCTGTTTATTATTATTCTTTTTTTTCCGCCAAGTTTTCTTTTCCCATTATAAATTTTGTTTCGCGACATGTCGTAAAGATATTTTGTACTATGGATGTATGAAACATTACGCTTTCGCAGTTGACCCTGGCAGACCGAACACTTATTCTTTACGGAGTTATTTCCCCTGTCATAAAAAAGCTTGTGTGCAGATTAACTTTGAAACTGTAAAAGATATCGCAATAAAAGTTGTTCCAAAATGTTCAGCGAAGGATTGCGACACTTTATAACATATCGCATTAAAGAAATTTTCACCTTCTTATAGGAGTTATTTCCCCTTATTTATTGCAAGTACATTTTTTACCATAGTAACTCATGAACCAGAGATGATAGAGACTAGATATTTCACAGTTGGTCATCATTGACCTTGACCTTGAAAAAGGTCACAAGGTCAAAGGTCAAGGTTACATTCTAATTTTTGATATTGCGTTGTGTACAGATCTCCTCGTTTACTATAATAGATAGAGAACTGAAACCTGTACCAAAATGTGTATCATATTAAGATCTTGAATCGTCACTTTTTTTATTTGACATTTTTATAAGAGTTATCTCCCCTAGACCACTGAAATATATTGTGAATTGCATTATATCACTTTATCTCAGTAACTATAACAGATATTTATATGAAACCTTATATCATTAGTCATCATTTACCTTGACCTTGAAAATGGACTCAAGGTCAAAGGTCAAGGTCACGTTTAAATTTTTGCATTGTCTTGTCATCGCTATTCCTTTAAAACGGTAAAATATAGGCAATAAGTTCAAATGGAAAAAATGTTGGCCTCATAAAGGCGCAACTTTTTTCTATTTAGAAGGAAAGGATCCGGCTTCATCTTATAGGAGTTATCCCCCATTACAACCATTGATAAATAGTTTTTCATTAATTGCTTATCAACTATTGATAGTAGAGGCATGGGGTCTTCACTATAGACCATTGGGACACTTGACCTTGAAAAATACAAGGTCAAAGGTCAAGGTCATTTTCTAATTTTTTTGTATATATTATAAGTAGTCATATCTCAATGACTTTAAGAGATATTGGCATAAAATCTTCAATGTTGATCACTGTTGACCTTCAGCATGGTCAAGGTCATGCTGTAAAAGTCAAGGTCAAAGTCCTTTATAAATGTTTTTCATGGTACTATGTATTTTGAATGGCTTATTCTTTTAATGCTATTGCCTATAAGTAATATTTACGTAGATTAAAAGATCAGTTGTCAAGGTCATTCAAGTTTTCTTACGTCCTATTTAATGACCTTTCTTATTTTTAAAGATATCTAAATAGTTCTTTAATAATTTTTGTTCTTATTAATTGCTATAGACAAATTACGTATGTTTCTTAGCTTTTTGGTTTCAAGGTAATTTATTTAAGGTCTTCTTTTGAAGTGGAAAACCTATTAATCGTTCTTTAGAACGATTGAACCTATATTTAAGGCTTTCCACTTTCCAGTGGAAAGACTTACTGTTATTAGTCTGTTTCTTATTATTCTTATTTTTTTTCCGCCAAGTTTTGTTATCCCATTATAAATTTTGTTTCGCGACATGTCGTAAAGATATTTTGTACTATGGATGTATGAGACATTACGCTTGCGCAGTTAACCCTGTGACACCGAACACTTTTTCTTTACGGAGTTATTTCCCCTGTCATAAAAAGCTTGTGTGCAGATAAACTATGAAACCGTAAAAGATTTCGCAATGAAAGTTGTTCCAAAATGTTCAGCTAAGGATTGCGACACTTTATAACATATCGCATTAAAGAATTTTTCACCTTCTTATAGGAGTTATTTCCCCTTATTTATTGGAAGTAAAATTTGTACCATTGTAACTCATGAACCAGAGGTGATATAGACTAGATATTTCACAGTTGGTCATCATTGACCTTGACCTTGAAAAAGGTCACAAGGTCAAAGGTCAAGGTCATGTTCTAATTTTTGACCCTTGGTTGTGTGCAGATCTCCTCCTTTACTATAATAGATAGAGAACTGAAACCTTTACCAAAATGTGTATCATATTGAGATCTTGAATCGTCACTTTTTTTATTTGACATTTTTATAAGAGTTATCTCCCCTAGACCAATAAAATGTATTGTGAATTGCATTATATCACTATATCTCAGTAACTATAACAGATATATATATGAAACCTTATATCATTGGTCATCATTGACCTTGACCTTGAAAATGGACACAAGGTCAAAGGTCAAGGTCACGTTTGAAATTTTGGCATTGTCTTGTCATCGCTATTACTTTGAAACGGTAAAAGATAGGCTATAAGTTATAATGGATAAAATGTTGGTCTCATAAAGGCGCAACTTTTTTCTATTTAGAGGGAAAGGATCCGGCTTCATCTTATAGGAGTTATCCCCCATTACAACCATTGATAATTAGTTTTTCATTAATTACTTATCAACTATTGATAATAGAGGCATGGGGTCTTCACTATGGATCATTAGTACCCTCGACCTTGAAAACAAATACAAGGTCAAAGGTCAAGGTCATTTTCTAATTTTTTGTATATATTATAAGTAGTCATATCTCAATGACTTTAAGAGATATTGGCATAAAATCTTCAATGTTGATCACTGTTGACCTTCATCATGGTCAAGGTCATGCTGTAAAAGTCAAGGTCAAAGTCCTTTATAAATGTTTTTCATGGTACTATGTATTTTGAATGGCTTCTTCTTTTAATGCTATTGCCTATAAGTAATATTTACGTAGATTAAAAGATCAGTTGTCAAGGTCATTCAAGTTTTCTTACGTCCTATTTAATGACCTTTCTTATTTTTAAAGATATCTAAATAGTTTTTTAATAATTTTTGTTCTTATTAATTGCTATAGACAAATTACGTATGTTTCTTAGCTTTTTGGTTTCAAGGTCATTTATTTAAGGTCTTCTTTTGAAGTGGAAAGCCTATTAATCGTTCTTTAGAACGATTGAACCTATATTTAAGGCTTTCCACTTTCCGAGTGGAAAGCCTTCTTGTTATTCTTCTGTTTCTTATTATTATTATTATTCTTATTTTTTTCCGCCAAGTTTTCTTTTCCCATTATAAATTTTGTTTCGCGACATGTCGTAAAGACATTTTGTACTATGGATGTATAAGACATTACGCTTTCGCAGTTGACCCTGTCACACCGAACACTTGTTCTTTACGGAGTTATCTCCCCTGTTACAGAAAAGCTTGTGTGCAGATAAACTATGAAACCGTAAAAGATTTCGCAATGAAAGTTGTTGCAAAATGGTCAGCTATGGATTTCGACAATTTGTTACATATCGCGCAGAGTATTTTGACGACTCCTTGTAGGAGTTCTTTCCCCTTATTTATTGGAAGTAAAATTTGTACCATTGTAACTCATGAACCAGAGGTGATATAGACTAGATATTTCACAGTTGGTCATCATTGACCTTGACCTTGAAAAAGGTCACAAGGTCAAAGGTCAAGGTCATGTTCTAATTTTTGACCCTTGGTTGTGTGCAGATCTCCTCCTTTACTATAATAGATAGAGAACTGAAACCTTTACCAAAATGTGTATCATATTGAGATCTTGAATCGTCACTTTTTTTATTTGACATTTTTATAAGAGTTATCTCCCCTAGACCAATAAAATGTATTGTGAATTGCATTATATCACTGTATCTCAGTAACTATAACAGATATATATATGAAACCTTATATCATTGGTCATCATTGACCTTGACCTTGAAAATGGACACAAGGTCAAAGGTCAAGGTCACGTTTGAAATTTTGGCATTGTCTTGTCATCGCTATTACTTTGAAACGGTAAAAGATAGGCTATAAGTTATAATGGATAAAATGTTGGTCTCATAAAGGCGCAACTTTTTTCTATTTTGAGAGAAAGGATCCGGCTTCATCTTATAGGAGTTATCCCCCATTACAACCATTGATAATTAGTTTTTCATTAATTACTTATCAACTATTGATAGTGGAGGCATGGGGTCTTCACTATGGATCATTAGGACCCTTGACCTTGAAAACAAATACAAGGTCAAAGGTCAAGGTCATTTTCTAATTTTTTGTATATATCATAAGTAGTCATATCTTAATGACTTTAAGAGATATTGGCATAAAATCTTCAATGTTGATCACTGTTGACCTTCAGCATGGTCAAGGTCATGCTGTAAAAGTCAAGGTCAAAGTCCTTTATAAATGTTTTTCATGGTACTATGTATTTTGAATGGCTTCTTCTTTTAATGCTATTGCCTATAAGTAATATTTACGTAGATTAAAAGATCAGTTGTCAAGGTCATTCAAGTTTTCTAACTTCCTATTTAATGACCTTTCTTATTTTTAAAGATATCTAAATAGTTTTTAAATAATTTTTGTTCTTATTAATTGCTATAGACAAATTACGTATGTTTCTTAGCTTTTTGGTTTCAATGTCATTTATTTAACGTCTTCTTTTGAAGTGGAAAGCCTATTAATCGTTCTTTAGAACGATTGAACCTATATTTATTCTTATTTTTTTTCCGCCAACTTTTTTTCCTTATTATAAATTTTGTTTCGCGACATGTCGTAAAGACATTTTGTACTATGAATGTATGAGACATTACGCTTTCGCAGTTGACCCTGTCACACCGAACACTTTTTCTTTACGGAGTTATTTCCCTTGTCACAAAAAAGCTTGTGTACAGATAAACTTTGAAACCGTAAAAGATTTTGTTATAAATTTTGTTGCAAAATGGTCAGCTATTGATTGCGACAATTTGTTACATATTGCGCAAAGTATTTTGACGACTCCTTGTTGGAGTTATTTCCCCTTATTTATTGGAAGTACAATTTGTACCATAGTAACTCATGAACCAGAGGTGATAGAGAATAGATATTTCACAGTTGGTCACCATTGACCTTGACCTTGAAAAAGGTCACAATGTCAAAGGTCAAGGTCACATTCTAATTTTTGACATTGTGTTGTGTACAGATCTCCTCCTTTACTATAATAGATAGAGAATTGAAACCTTTACCAAAATGTGTATCATATTAAGATCTTGAATCGTCACTTTTTTTATTTGACATTTTTATAAGAGTTATCTCCCCTAGACCACTAAAATATATTGTGAGTTGCATTATATCACTTTATCTCAGTAACTATAATAGATATTTATATGAAACCTAATATCATTAGTCATCATTTAATTTGACCTTGCAAATGGACTCAAGGTCAAAGGTCAAGGTCACGTTTGAAATTTTGGCATTGTCTTGTCATCGCTATTCCTTTGAAACGGTAAAAGATAGGCAATAAGTTGTAATGGATAAAATGTTGGCCTCATAAAGGCGCAACTTTTTCCTATTTGGAGGGTAAGGATCCGGCTTCATCTTATAGGAGTTATGCCCCATTACAACCATTGATAATTAGTTTTTCATTAATTGCTTATCAACTATTGATAGTAGAGGCATGGAGTCTTTACTATAGGTCATTAGGACCCTTGACCTTGAAAACAAATACAAGGTCAAAGGTCAAGGTCATTTTCTATTTTTTGAATATATTATAAGTAGTCATATCTCAATGACTACAAGAGATATTGGCATGAAATCTTCAATGTTGATCACTGTTGACCATCAGCTTGGTCAAGGTCATGCTGTAAGAGTCAAGGTCAAGTCCTTTTTAAATGTTTTTCATGGTACTATGTATTTTGAATGCCTTATTCTTTTCTAGTTACGTATGTTTCTTAGCTTTTTAGTTTCAAGGTTATTTATTTAAGGTCTTCTTTTAAAGTGGAAAGCCTATTAATCGTTCGGTAGAACGATTGAACCTATATTTATTATTATTATTCTTTTTTTTCCGCCAAGTTTCTTTTCCCATTATAAATTTTGTTTCTCGACATGTCGTTAAGATATTTTGTACTATGGATGTACGAGACATTACGCTTTCGCAGTTAACCCTATCACACCGAACACTTTTTATTTACGGAGTTATTTCCCTTGAAATAAAAAAGCTTGTGTACAGACAAACTTTGAAACCGTAAAGGATTTTGCAATAAAAGTTGTCGCAAAATGGTCAGCTATTGATTGCGACAATTTGTTACATATCGTGCAAAGTATTTTGACAACTCCTTGTTGGAGTTATTTCCCCTTATTTATTGGAAGTACATTTTGTACCATTGTAACTCATGAACCAGAGGTGACAGAGACTAGATATTTCACAGTTAGTCATCATTGACCTTGACCTTGAAAAAGGTCACAAGGTCAAAGGTCAAGGTCATGTTCTAATTTTTGACCCTTTGTTGTGTGCAGATCTCCTCCTTTACTATAAAAGATACAGAACTAAAACCTTTACCAAAATGTGTATCATATTAAGATCTTGAATCGTCACTTTTTTTATTTGACATTTTTATAAGAGTTATCTCCCCTAGACCAATTAAATATATTGTGAATTATATTATATCAATATATCTCAGTTACTATAACAGATATTTATATGAAACCTAATATCATTAGTCATCATTGACCTTGACCTTGAAAATGGACACAAGGTCAAAGGTCAAGGTCACGTTTGAAATTTTGACATTGTCTTGTCATCGCTATTTCATTGAAACGGTAAAAGATAGGCTATAAGTTAAAATGGATAAAATGTTGGTCTCATAAAGGCGCAACTTTTTTACATTTGAATGGAAAGGATCCGACTTCATCTTATAGGAGTTATCCCCCATTACAACCACTGATAATTAGGTTTTCATTAATTACTTATCAACTATTGATAGTAGAGGCATTGGGTCTTCAGTATAGACCAGTATGACCCTTGACCTTGAAAATAAAAACAAGGTCAAAGGTCAAGGTCATCTTATACATTTTTGTATTTATGATAAATTGTCATTTCTTCATCATTATACGACATATTGACATAGGATCTTCACTGTTTGTCCTTTATTGTCCTTTATTGACCCTAAGCATGGTCAAGGTCATATTTAGAGAAGTCAAGGTCAAAACATATTTTTTTGAAATTCTGCTTTTTCGTGTAAATAAAATGGAAAATCCTAATAAATGCTTTGTTTTTAAAGCATAAAGTATGCAAATATCAAAAACTTGCTGGTCAAGGGAATTTATGTCAATTAACCTCCTATTTTTTAACCTTTTTCATTTCGAAAGATAGCCGAATGGTTTTTTCTTTCGTTTGTTTATTTTGAAAAGAAAAGCCAATTTCCATAAACCAGAGTCAATGTCAAGGTCATTTTTGCGATAAGTGGAAAGCCTATCATTTGTTTGGTAGAACCAATGAACTTATATTTAAGGCTTTCCACTTTCCCAGTTGAAAGCCTTCTTGTTATTCTTCTGTTTCTTATTAAGGCTTTCCACTTTCCGAGTGGAAAGCCTTCTTGTTATTCTTCTGTTTCTTATTAAGGCTTTCCACTTTCCGAGTGGAAAGCCTTTTTGTTATTCTTCTGTTTCTTATTATTATTATTATTCTTATTTTTTTCCGCCAAGTTTTCTTGTCCCATTATAAATTTTGTTTCGCGACATGTCGTAAAGACATTTTGTACTATGGATGTATAAGACATTACGCTTTCGCAGTTGACCCTGTCACACCGAACACTCGTTCTTTACGGAGTTATCTCCCCTGTTACAGAAAAGCTTGTGTGCAGATAAACTATGAAACCGTAAAAGATTTCGCAATAAAAGGTGTTGCAAAATGGTCAGCTATGGATTGCGACAATTTGTTACATATCGCGCAAAGTATTTTGACGACTCCTTGTAGGAGTTATTTCCCCTTATTTATTGGAAGTAAAATTTGTACCATTGTAACTCATGAACCAGAGGTGATATAGACTAGATATTTCACAGTTGGTCATCATTGACCTTGACCTTGAAAAAGGTCACAAGGTCAAAGGTCAAGGTCATGTTCTAATTTTTGACCCTTGGTTGTGTGCAGATCTCCTCCTTTACTATAATAGATAGAGAACTGAAACCTTTACCAAAATGTGTATCATATTGAGATCTTGAATCGTCACTTTTTTTATTTGACATTTTTATAAGAGTTATCTCCCCTAGACCAATAAAATGTATTGTGAATTGCATTATATCACTATATCTCAGTAACTATAACAGATATATATATGAAACCTTATATCATTGGTCATCATTGACCTTGACCTTGAAAATGGACACAAGGTCAAAGGTCAAGGTCACGTTTGAAATTTTGGCATTGTCTTGTCATCGCTATTACTTTGAAACGGTAAAAGATAGGCTATAAGTTATAATGGATAAAATGTTGGTCTCATAAAGGCGCAACTTTTTTCTATTTAGAGGGAAAGGATCCGGCTTCATCTTATAGGAGTTATCCCCCATTACAACTGTTGATAATTAGTTTTTCATTAATTACTTATCAACTATTGATAGTAGAGGCATGGGGTCTTCACTATGGATCATTAGGACCCTTGACCTTGAAAACAAATACAAGGTCAAAGGTCAAGGTCATTTTCTAATTTTTTGTATATATTATAAGTAGTCATATCTTAATGACTTTAAGAGATATTGGCATAAAATCTTCAATGTTGATCACTGTTGACCTTCAGCATGGTCAAGGTCATGCTGTGAAAGTCAAGGTCAAAGTCCTTTATAAATGTTTTTCATGGTACTATGTATTTTGAATGGCTTATTCTTTTAATGCTATTGCCTATAAGTAATATTTACGTAGATTAAAAGATCAGTTGTCATGGTCATTCAAGTTTTCTTACGTCCTATTTAATGACCTTTCTTATTTTTAAAGATATCTAAATAGTTTTTTAATAATTTTTGTTCTTATTAATTGCTATAGACAAATTACGTATGTTTCTTAGCTTTTTGCTTTCAAGGTCATTTATTTAAGGTCTCCTTTTGAAGTGGAAAGCCTATTAATCGTTCTTTAGAACGATTGAACCTATATTTATTATTATTCTTATTTTTTTCCGCCAAGTTTTCTTTTCCCATTATAAATTTTGTTTCGCGACATGTCGTAAAGACATTTTGTACTATGGATGTATAAGACATTACGCTTTCGCAGTTGACCCTGTCACACCGAACACTTGTTCTTTACGGAGTTATCTCCCCTGTTACAGAAAAGCTTGTGTGCAGATAAACTATGAAACCGTAAAAGATTTTGCAATAAAAGTTGTTGCAAAATGGTCAGCTATGGATTGCGACAATTTGTTACATATCGAGCAAAGTATTTTGACGACTCCTTCTAGGAGTTATTTCCCCTTATTTATTGGAAGTAAAATTTGTACCATTGTAACTCCTGAACCAGAGGTGATATAGACTAGATATTTCACAGTTGGTCATCATTGACCTTGACCTTGAAAAAGGTCACAAGGTCAAAGGTCAAGGTCATGTTCTAATTTTTGACCCTTGGTTGTGTGCAGATCTCCTCCTTTACTATAATAGATAGAGAACTGAAACCTTTACCAAAATGTGTATCATATTGAGATCTTGAATCGTCACTTTTTTTATTTGACATTTTTATAAGAGTTATCTCCCCTAGACCAATAAAATGTATTGTGAATCACATTATATCACTATATCTCAGTTACTATAACAGATATTTATATGAAACCTTATATCATTTGTCATCATTGACCTTGACCTTGAAAATGGACACAAGGTCAAAGGTCAAGGTCACGTTTGAAATTTTAGCATTGTCTTGTCATCGCTATTACTTTGAAACGGTAAAAGATAGGCTATAAGTTATAATGGATAAAATGTTGGTCTCATAAAGGCGCAACTTTTTTCTATTTAGAGGGAAAGGATCCGGCTTCATCTTATAGGAGTTATCCCCCATTACAACCATTGATAATTAGTTTTTCATTAATTACTTATCAATTATTGATAGTAGAGGCATGGGGTCTTCACTATGGATCATTAGGACCCTTGACCTTGAAAACAAATACAAGGTCAAAGGTCAAGGTCATTTTCTAATTTTTTGTATATATTATAAGTAGTCATATCTTAATGACTTTAAGAGATATTGGCATAAAATCTTCAATGTTGATCACTGTTGACCTTCAGCATGGTCAAGGTCATGCTGTAAAAGTCAAGGTCAAAGTCCTTTATAAATGTTTTTCATGGTACTATGTATTTTGAATGGCTTCTTCTTTTAATGCTATTGCCTATAAGTAATATTTACGTAGATTAAAAGATCAGTTGTCATGGTCATTCAAGTTTTCTTACGTCCTATTTAATGACCTTTCTTATTTTTAAAGATATCTAAATAGTTTTTTAATCATTTTTGTTCTTATTAATTGCTATAGACAAATTACGTATGTTTCTTAGCTTTTTGCTTTCAAGGTCATTTATTTAAGGTCTCCTTTTGAAGTGGAAAGCCTATTAATCGTTCTTTAGAACGATTGAACCTATATTTAAGGCTTTCCACTTTCCAGTGGAAAGACTTACTGTTATTAGTCTGTTTCTTATTATTATTATTATTCTTATTTTTTTTCCGCCAACTTTTTTTCCTTATTATAAATTTTGTTTCGCGACATGTCATAAAGACATTTTGTACTATGAATGTATGAGACATTACGCTTTCGCAGTTAACCCTGTCACACCGAACACTTTTTCTTTACGGAGTAATTTCCCTTGTCACAAAAAAGCTTGTGTACAGATAAACTTTGAAACCGTAAAAGATTTTGTAATAAAATGTTGCAAAATGGTCAGCTATTGATTGCGACAATTTGTTACATATCGCGCAAAGTATTTTGACGACTCCTTGTTGGAGTTATTTCCCTTTATTTATTGGAAGTACAATTTGTACCATAGTAACTCATGAACCAGAGGTGATAGAGACTAGATAGAGACTAGATATTTCACAGTTGGTCATCATTGACCTTGACCTTGAAAAAGGTCACAAGGTCAAAGGTCAAGGTCACATTCTAATTTTTGACATTGTGTTGTGTACAGATCTCCTCCTTTACTATAATAGATAGAGAATTGAAACCTTTACCAAAATGTGTATCATATTAAGATCTTGAATCGTCACTTTTTTTATTTGACATTTTTATTAGAGTTATCTCCCCTAGACCACTAAAATATATTGCGAGTTGCATTATATCACTTTATCTCAGTAACTATAATAGATATTTATATGAAACCTTATATCATTAGTCATCATTTACCTTGACCTTGAAAATGGACTCAAGGTCAAAGGTCAAGGTCACGTTTGAAATTTTGACATTATCTTGTCATCGCTATTCCTTTGAAACGGTAAAAGATAGGCTATAAGTTGTAATGGATAAAATGTTGGTCTCATGAAGGCGCAACTTTTTTCTATTTGGAGGGTAAGGATCCGGCTTCATCTTATAGGAGTTATGCCCCATTACAACCATTGATAATTAGTTTTTCTTTAATTGCTTATCAACTATTGATAGTAGAGGCATGGAGTCTTTACTATAGATCATTAGGACCCTTGACCTTGAAAACAAATACAAGGTCAAAGGTCAAGGTCATTTCTTTTTTTTTGAATATATTATAAGTAGTCATATCTCAATGACTACAAGAGATATTGGCATGAAATCTTCAATGTTGATCACTGTTGACCTTCAGCATGGTCAAGGTCATGCTGTAAGAGTCAAGGTCAAAGTCCTTTTTAAATGGTTTTCATGGTAATATGTATTTTGAATGCCTTATTCTTTTTTAGTTACGTATATTTCTTAGCTTTTTAGTTTCTAGGTCATTTATTTAAGGTCTTCTTTTAGAGTGGAAAGCCTATTAATCGTTCGGTAGAACGATTGAACCTATATTTATTATTCTTATTTTTTTCCGCCAAGTTTTCTTTTCCCATTATAAATTTTGTTTCGCGACATGTCGTAAAGACATTTTGTACTATGGATGTATAAGACATTACGCTTTCGCAGTTGACCCTGTCACACCGAACACTTGTTCTTTACGGAGTTATCTCCCCTGTTACAGAAAAGCTTGTGTGCAGATAAACTATGAAACCGTAAAAGATTTCGCAATAAAAGTTGTTGCAAAATGGTCAGCTATGGATTGCGACAATTTGTTACATATCGCGCAAAGTATTTTGACGACTCCTTGTAGGAGTTATTTCCCCTTATTTATTGGAAGTACAATTTGTACCATTGTAACTCATGAACCAGAGGTGATATAGACTAGATATTTCACAGTTGGTCATCATTGACCTTGACCTTGAAAAAGGTCACAAGGTCAAAGGTCAAGGTCATGTTCTAATTTTTGACACTTGGTTGTGTGCAGATCTCCTCCTTTACTATAATAGATAGAGAACTGAAACCTTTACCAAAATGTGTATCATATTGAGATCTTGAATCGTCACTTTTTTTATTTGACATTTTTATAAGAGTTATCTCCCATAGACCAATAAAATGTATTGTGAATTGCATTATATCACTATATCTCAGTAACTATAACAGATATATATATATGAAACCTTATATCATTGGTCATCATTGACCTTGACCTTGAAAATGGACACAAGGTCAAAGGTCAAGGTCACGTTTGAAATTTTGGCAGTGTCTTGTCATCGCTATTACTTTGAAACGGTAAAAGATAGGCTATAAGTTATAATGGATAAAATGTTGGTCTCATAAAGGCGCAACTTTTTTCTATTTTAAGGGAAAAGATCCGGCTTCATCTTATAGGAGTTATCCCCCATTACAACCATTGATAATTAGTTTTTCATTAATTACTTATCAACTATTGATAGTAGAGGCATGGGGTCTTCACTATGGATCATTAGGACCCTTGACCTTGAAAACAAATACAAGGTCAAAGGTCAAGGTCATTTTCTAATTTTTTTTATATATTATAAGTAGTCATATCTTAATGACTTTAAGAGATATTGGCATAAAATCTTCAATGTTGATCACTGTTGACCTTCAGCATGGTCAAGGTCATGCTGTAAAAGTCAAGGTCAAAGTCCTTTATAAATGTTTTTCATGGTACTATGTATTTTGAATGGCTTATATTTTTAATGCTATTGCCTATAAGTAATATTTAGGTAGATTAAAAGATCAGTTGTCAAGGTCATTCAAGTTTTCTTACGTCCTATTTAATGACCTTTCTTATTTTTAAAGATATCTAAATAGTTTTTTAATAATTTTTGTTCTTATTAATTGCTATAGACACATTACGTATGTTTCTTAGCTTTTTGGTTTCAAGGTCATTTATTTAAGGTCTTCTTTTGAAGTGGAAAGCCTATTAATCGTTCTTTACAACGATTGAACCTATATTTAAGGCTTTCCACTTCCGAGTGGGAAGCCTTACTGTTATTCTTCTGTTTCTTATTATTATTATTATTATTATTATTCTTATTTTTTTCCGCCAAGTTTTCTTTTCCCATTATAAATTTTGTTTCGCGACATGTCGTAAAGACATTTTGTACTATGGATGTATAAGACATTACGCTTTCGCAGTTGACCCTGTCACACCGAACACTTGTTCTTTACGGAGTTATCTCCCCTGTTACAGAAAAACTTGTGTGCAGATAAACTATGAAACCGTAAAAGATTTCGCAATAAAAGTTGTTGCAAAATGGTCAGCTATGGATTGCGACAATTTGTTACATATCGCGCAAAGTATTTTGACGACTCCTTGTAGGAGTTATTTCCCCTTATTTATTGGAAGTAAAATTTGTACCATTGTAACTCATGAACCAGAGGTGATATAGACTAGATATTTCACAGTTGGTCATCATTGACCTTGACCTTGAAAAAGGTCACAAGGTCAAAGGTCAAGGTCATGTTCTAATTTTTGACCCTTGGTTGTGTGCAGATCTTCTCCTTTACTATAATAGATAGAGAACTGAAACCTTTACCAAAATGTGTATCATATTAAGATCTTGAATCGTCACTTTTTTTATTTGACATTTTATAAGAGTTGTCTCCCCTTAGACCAATAATATGCATTGTGAGTTACATTAGATCACTATATCTCGGTAACTATAACAGATATATACATGAAACCTTATATCATTGGTCATCATTGACCTTGACCTTGAAAATGGACACAAGGTCAAAGGTCAAGGTCACGTTTGAAATTTTGACATTGTCTCGCCATCGCTATTCCCTTGAAACGGTAAAAGATAGGCAATAACTTGTAATAGGTAAAATGTCAACTTTCACCTTGACTTTGCCCAAGGTCACAGGTCAAAGGTCAAGGTCACCTGGGTTTCAGTACAGCGACATGTGAATTTTTGTACCTTTGGATTCGCTTTGTTTTTTTAGCTTGCTACATGTCGCAATAAAATTTGGTGCCAGGCATGGGCAAAAACATGGGGAATTTGAGGGTATTCCGCCAGCTTGGAAAAATAAAAAGGGGGGGGGTGTTTCTAAGGGACCCCATAAGAATGTAGTGTGCAGATTTCATCCTAGACCACAGAGAATGGTGAAACAAAATGGACGCCAAATAGTTCGGGGATCGATGTCCTTGACTTGTCGCTACAGTAGAAATCATTCTGACGAACGATAAAAAAATTTCCAGGTCATGAAAGTTGAAGATAGGTTTTTCATGCAAAAATCGCGATTTTCAGAAAAACCATAAATCCTAGCCTTTCGAAAATGCCGCCAATCGATTTAGAATGTCGATTTTACCCCAACCAAGTATCTCGGATGTGCATAAATGTCAACAAAATCGAAAATCGGCAGAAAAAATCAAATGTCGAGGCCCCATCGGTACCCCCTAGATTTCAGCGGTTGAATGTTTGTGCATTGATAAATCCTTAAAATATACATCTGAATTATGTCTTCATGAGTTGTTCTAGCTGAAACAAACATTTTTTCTACTTGACTTGAGCATTTATTTTGAAATGCCATCGAGTGTCGTCCGGTAAGCACGACTGCAGTATTTTACCGAACAAAGAAACGGTTTCCCTATTACAATGAATTGAAAGTAACATTCCTTTGAATTAAACTGTCAAAATAGCAACACTGTTGACGTCCTGAGAAGTCATCTTTTCAACCAAAAAAAAAAAAAAAAAAAAAAAAAAACAACTTCGTGATAATATATAGAATTGTCACGTGACTTCAGTCGTTTCCACCAGTCAAATCAATGCGTTTTATTTGTATTTCATAAATAAAAATCATTGAATTTTCTGTCTTTCTTATTTATTTCATTTGTAAATACACGAAAACATTACAAAATGTCTTTGTATTTTAAATGTAGAAAACACATTGAAGGTATATATACGTCAAAATTTGACTTTCTGGATATCGTCTTCCGTGGTCCAGTGGTAACAACGATGGGCTAGCAAGACTGACATCGTCGGTTCGAGCCTAGGATGTGACATGTGTTTTTTGCATGGTTTTCTGCTGCGTTTCACGTATATTTTATGCAGTTATGGTTTTTTATATAGAAAAAACAAAAAAAAACTGAAATTTTTTTACGCCGCGGTGTAAAAAATGTCGATGGAAGTGGTAAGCCATGATTATTTGTGGCGAAGTCACAAATGAACCTATATTATTAAGGCTTTCCACTTCCGAGTGGGAAGCCTTACTGTTATTCTTCTGTTTCTTATTATTAAGGCTTTCCACTTTCCAGTGGAAAGACTTACTGTTATTAGTCTGTTTCTTATTATTCTTATTTTTTTTCCGCCAAGTTTTGTTATCCCATTATAAATTTTGTTTCGCGACATGTCGTAAAGATATTTTGTACTATGGATGTATGAGACATTACGCTTGCGCAGTTAACCCTGTGACACCGAACACTTTTTCTTTACGGAGTTATTTCCCCTGTCATAAAAAGCTTGTGTGCAGATAAACTATGAAACCGTAAAAGATTTCGCAATGAAAGTTGTTCCAAAATGTTCAGCTAAGGATTGCGACACTTTATAACATATCACATGAAAGAATTTTTCACCTTCTTATAGGAGTTATTTCCCCTTATTTATTGGAAGTACAATTTGTACCATTGTAACTCATGAACCAGAGGTGATATAGACTAGATATTTCACAGTTGGTCATCATTGACCTTGACCTTGAAAAAGGTCACAAGGTCAAAGGTCAAGGTCAAGTCCTATTTTTTGACCCTTGGTTGTGTGCAGATCTCCTCCTTTACTATAATAGATAGAGAACTGAAACCTTTACCAAAATGTGTATCATATTGAGATCTTGAATCGTCACTTTTTTTATTTGACATTTTTATAAGAGTTATCTCCCCTAGACCAATAAAATGTATTGTGAATTGCATTATATCACTATATCTCAGTAACTATAACAGATATATATATGAAACCTTATATCATTGGTCATCATTGACCTTGACCTTGAAAATGGACACAAGGTTAAAGGTCAAGGTCACGTTTGAAAATTTGACATCGTCTTGTCATCGCTATTCCATTGAAACGGTAAAAGATAGGCTATAAGTTATAATGGATAAAATGTTGGTCTCATAAAGGCGTAACTTTTTCCTACTTTGAGGTAAAGGATCCGACTTCATTTTATAGGAGTTATCCCCCATTACAACCATTGTTAATTAGTTTTTCAATAATTACTTATCAACTATTAATAGTAGAGGCTTGGGGTCTTCACTATAGACCATTAGGACCCTTGACCTTGAAGACAAATACAAGGTCAAAGGTCAAGGTCATCTGCTAATTATTGGTAAATTTTATAAGTAGTCATATCTTAATAACTAGAAGAGATATTGGCATAAAATCTTCAATGTTGATCACAGTTGACCTTCAGCATGGTCAAGGTCACGGTGTAAGAGTCAAGGTCAAAGTCCTTTTTTAATTTTTTTCATGGTCCTATGTATTTTAAATGGCTTATTCTTATAAATGCTATTGTCTATAAGTAAAATTTACGTAGATTAAAAGATCAGTTGTCAAGGTCACTCAAGTTTTCTAACGTCCTATTTAATGACCTTTCTTATTTTTTAAAAATATCTAAATGGTTTATTTTAATTATTTTTGAACCTATTAATTGCTATAGTCAAATTGCGGATCTTGCTTAGCTTTTTAGTTTCAAGGTCATTTATTTTAGGTTTCTTTTAAGTGGAAAGCCTATTAATCGTTCGTTAGAACGATTGAACCTATATTTATTATTATTATTCTTATTTTTTTCCGCCAAGTTTTCTTTTCCCATTATAAATTTTGTTTCGCGACATGTCGTAAAGACATTTTGTACTATGGATGTATAAGACATTACGCTTTCGCAGTTGACCCTGTCACACCGAACACTTGTTCTTTACGGAGTTATCTCCCCTGTTACAGAAAAGCTTGTGTGCAGATAAACTATGAAACCGTAAAAGATTTCGCAATAAAAGTTGTTGCAAAATGGTCAGCTATGGATTGCGACAATTTGTTACATATCGCGCAAAGTATTTTGACGACTCCTTGTAGGAGTTATTTCCCCTTATTTATTGAAAGTACAATTTGTACCATTGTAACTCATGAACCAGAGGTGATATAGACTAGATATTTCACAGTTGGTCATCATTGACCTTGACCTTGAAAAAGGTCACAAGGTCAAAGGTCAAGGTCATGTTCTAATTTTTGACCCTTGGTTGTGTGCAGATCTCCTCCTTTACTATAATAGATAGAGAACTGAAACCTTTACCAAAATGTGTATCATATTGAGATCTTGAATCGTCACTTTTTTTATTTGACATTTTTATAAGAGTTATCTCCCCTAGACCAATAAAATGTATTGTGAATTGCATTATATCACTATATCTCAGTAACTATAACAGATATATATATGAAACCTTATATCATTGGTCATCATTGACCTTGACCTTGAAAATGGACACAAGGTCAAAGGTCAAGGTCACGTTTGAAATTTTGGCATTGTCTTGTCATCGCTATTACTTTGAAACGGTAAAAGATAGGCTATAAGTTATAATGGATAAAATGTTGGTCTCATCAAGGCGCAACTTTTTTTTATTTAAAGGGAAAGGATCCGGCTTCATCTTATAGGAGTTATCCCCCATTACAACCATTGATAATTAGTTTTTCATTAATTACTTATCAACTATTGATAGTAGAGGCATGGGGTCTTCACTATGGATCATTAGGACCCTTGACCTTGAAAACAAATACAAGGTCAAAGGTCAAGGTCATTTTCTAATTTTTTGTATATATTATAAGTAGTCATATCTTAATAACTTTAAGAGATATTGGCATAAAATCTTCAATGTTGATCACTGTTGACCTTCAGCATGGTCAAGGTCATGCTGTAAAAGTCAAGGTCAAAGTCCTTTTTAAATGTTTTTCATGGTACTATGTATTTTGAATGGCTTCTTCTTTTAATGCTATTGCCTATAAATAATATTTACATTTACGTAGATTAAAAGATCAGTTGTCAAGGTCATTCAAGTTTTCTTACGTCCTATTTAATGACCTTTCTTATTTTTAAAGATATCTTAATAGTTTTTAATAATTTTTGTTCTTATTAATTGCTATAGACAAATTACGTATGTTCCTTAGCTTTTTGGTTTCAAGGTCATTTATTTAAGGTCTTCTTTTGAAGTGGAAAGCCTATTAATCGTTCTTTAGAACGATTGAACCTATATTTATTCTTATCTTTTTCCGCCAAGTTTTGTTATCCCATTATAAATTTTGTTTCACGACATGTCGTAAAGATATTTTGTACTATGGATGTATGAGACATTACGCTTGCGCAGTTAACCGTGTGACACCGAACACTTTTTCTTTACGGAGTTATTTCACCTGTCATAAAAAGCTTGTGTGCAGATAAACTATGAAACCGTAAAAGATTTCGCAATGAAAGTTGTTCCAAAATGTTCAGCTAAGGATTGCGACACTTTATTACATATCGCAGTGAAGAATTTTTCACCTTCTTATAGGAGTTATTTCCCTTTCTTTATTGGAAGTACAATTTGTACCATTGTAACTCATGAACCAGAGGTGATAAAGACTAGATATTTCACAGTTGGTCATCATTGACCTTGACCTTGAAAAAGGTCACAAGGTCAAAGGTCAAGGTCATGTTCTAATTTTTGACCCTTGGTTGTGTGCAGATCTCCTCCTTTACTATAATAGATAGAGAACTGAAACCTTTACCAAAATGTGTATCATATTAAGATCTTGAATCGTCACTTTTTTATTTGACATTTTTATAAGAGTTATCTCCCCTAGACCAATAAAATGTATTGTGAATTGCATTATATCGCTATATCTCAGTAACTATAACAGATATATATATGAAACCTTATATCATTGGTCATCATTGACCTTGACCTTGAAAATTGACACAAGGTCAAAGGTCAAGGTCACGTTTGAAATTTTGGCATTGTCTTGTCATCGCTATTACTTTGAAACGGTAAAAGATAGGATATAAGTTATAATGGATAAAATGTTGGTCTCATAAAGGCGCAACTTTTTTCTATTTAAAGGGAAAGGATCCGGCTTCATCTTATAGGAGTTATCCCCCATTACAATCATTGATAATTAGTTTTTCATTAATTACTTATCAATTATTGATAGTAGAGGCATGGGGTCTTCACTATGGATCATTAGGACCCTTGACCTTGAAAACAAATACAAGGTCAAAGGTCAAGGTCATTTTCTAATTTTTTGTTTATATTATAAGTAGTCATATCTTAATGACTTTAAGAGATATTGGCATAAAATCTTCAATGTTGATCACTGTTGACCTTCAGCATGGTCAAGGTCATGCTGTAAAAGTCAAGGTCAAAGTCCTTTATAAATGTTTTTCATGGTACTATGTATTTTGAATGGTTTCTTCTTTTAATGCTATTGCCTATAAGTAATATTTACGTAGATTAAAAGATAAGTTGTCAAGGTCATTCAAGTTTTCTTACGTCCTATTTAATGACCTTTCTTATTTCTAAAGATATCTAAATAGTTTTTTAATAATTTTTGTTCTTATTAATTGCTATAGACAAATTAAATATGTTTCTTAGCTTTTTGGTTTCAAGGTCATTTTTTTAAGGTCTTCTTTTGAAGTGGAAAGCCTATTAATCGTTCTTTAGAACGATTGAACCTATATTTATTATTCTTTTTTTCCGCCAAGTTTCTTTTCCCATTATAAATTTTGTTTCGCAACATGTCGTAAAGACATTTTGTACTATGGATGTATTAGACATTATGCTTTCGCAGTTGACCCTGGCAAACCAAACACTTGTTCTTTACGGAGTTATCTCCCCTGTTACAGAAAAGCTTGTATGCAGATAAACTATGAAACCGTAAAAGATTTTGCAATGAAAGTTGTTGCAAAATGGTCAGCTATTGATTGCGACAATTTGTTACATATTGCGCAAAGTATTTTGACGACTCCTTGTAGGAGTTATTTCCACTTATTTATTGGAAGTACATTTTGTACCATTGTAACTCATGAACCAGAGGTGATAGAGACTAGATATTTCATAGATGGTCATCATTGACCTTGACCTTGAAAAAGGTCACAAGGTCAAAGGTCAAGGTCACATTCTAATTTTTGACCTTGTGTTGTGCGCGGATCTCCTCCTTAACCATAATAGATACAGAATTGAAACCTGTACCAAAATGTGTATCATATTAAGATCTTGAATCGTCACTTTTTTATTTGACATTTTTATAAGAGTTATCTCCCCTAGACCAATAAAATATATTGTGAATAACATTATATCACTATATCTCAGTTACAATAACAGATATTTATATGAAACCTTATATCATTAGTCATCATTGACCTTGACCTTGAAAATGGACACAAGGTCAAAGGTCAAGGTCATTTTTGAAATTTTGACATTGTCTTGTCATCGCTATTCCTTTGAAACGGTAAAAGATAGGCAATAAGTTATTATAGATAAAATGTTGATCTCATAAAGGCGCAACTATTTTACATTTAGAGGGAAAGGATCCGACTTCATCTTATAGGAGTTATCCCCCATTACAACCACTGATAATAAGGTTTTCATTAATTACTCATCAACTATTGATAGTAGAGGCATGGGGTCTTCACTATAGACCAGTATAACCCTTGACCTTGAAAATAGAAACAAGGTCAAAGGTCAAGGTCATCTTATAAATTTTGGTATTTATGATACATAGTCATTTCTTCATAATTATACGACATATTAACATAGGATCTTCACTGTTTGTTTGTCCTTTATTGACCCTCAGCATGGTCAAGGTCATATTGACATAAGTCAAGGTCAAAACATATTTTTCGGAAATTCTGCTTTTTCGTGTAAATAAAATGGTAAATCTTAATAAATGCTTTGTTTTTAAAGCATTAAGTATGCAAATATCAAAAACTTGCTGGTCAAGGTCATTTATGTCAATTAACGTCCTATTTTATGACCTTTTTTATTTCGAAAGATATCCGAATGGTTTTTTCTTTCGTTTGTTTATTTTGAAAAGAAAGGTCAATTTTCATAAAACCAAAGTCAAGGTCAAGGTCATTTTTGCAATAAGTGGAAAACCTCTCATTTGTTCGGTAGAACCAATGAACTTATATTTATTATTTATTATTTACAGTTTTTTTAAAGCACATCAACTAATTACAATTACTCTAAGCCCTTTACATTCAAATCATAAAATAAAATACACTCTATAAAATGTACATTATCAAGCAAACAAAGGAAAATTTACTTTAAAACTTACAATACGTTAAAGGTCTATGCTCAATTACGTCAGATACGGCCACATACGACAATATATAACATGTAATGCTACAAAATCTCTGGTCAATAGTCTTGTTACATCGCGACTAGACTACTGTAATTCTCTGCTATATGGACTACCCAAAACCAATCTAAACAAGCTTCAGATCGTTCAATACACAGCAGCGCGTATAATTACAAAAGCTTCTCGCTCCTGTCATATCACACCGATTTTGAAAGAGCTGCATTGGTTACCGATAGACAGTAGAATCAAGTACAAGATCTGTACCCTTACATACAAGTCACTTCACAACCAAGCACCAGTGTATATTAGATCTTTGCTGGAACTGTATTCACAAACGCGAACACTTAAAATCTCAAGACAATACATTGATTTTAGTACAACCCAGATCTAAAACAGTGAGCTACGGGGACCGCTGTTTCTGTGTGTGTGCACCTCGGCTGTGGAATTCAATACCACTGAGACACTACGCCAGTCTAGCAGCTTTGCTTCTTTTAAAAAATCTCTTAAAACATACCTTTTCCTTCAGTGTTATGAAGTGCAGTAGTCGTAATTTTGCTATTTTACATTTATGTTTCTCGATCCGATATATGAACTATACACATATACATTCTCTTTTATACGCCAGGCATTATGTTCTGGACGTTTTACCTACCAATATGCTGTGTAATTTTATTTCACATTTTTTTAATTGTAAGGTTTCGATAACTCTATATAAAGTTTTAATTTATATTAGGAACTTATGATTCTATTAATCGTATTCTTAAAATGTATGGTTTTGTTTGTAAAGCACCTTTGAGCGTATGTATATGTATGAAAAGGGTGCTATATAAATGTGATTTATAATAATAATAATAATAAAATAAAGTAAGAATCACATCAAATCGGTAAAATGTAAAATTAAGTTGATCCTAAAAATGGGAAAAGCTATAAAACATTAATCTTAAGTGAAGAGTTATTTAAGAATATATAAGAAACAAAAATAAAAAAATATTTAAGAGTATATAAAAGTTGAAATAAGAGAATAAAATCAGATAAAGGACTATGAAACCAAAAGAAAAATGGATAAAAGAACATTTTTTGAGTTCTTTAGTGAGAAAAAGATTCTAATGGCTAGTAAAAATCTATAAAAAAAGTTAGAGTAGGCCAAACGAAATAAATAATTATTAAGTTGTGATTTAAAAGCATCAAAGCTGTCTAACACTTTCAATTCACTGTGAAGATTGTTCCATAGGGTAGCACCTGCCATGTCAAATCTGCGCGAGACATATGTTTTTGTTTTCACTCTTGGCGTCTGAATTCTGTTTTCGGAATGTAAGGATCGAGTCGGCTTGTATACAGTCAGAAGTTCTTTAAGATATTAAGGAGCTGTTCCTTGGAGCAACTTAAACACGTACACAATTAATTTGAATTTGCGACGAAATTTTACTGGTAGCCAGTGAAGATCTATAAGAACTGGCGTCATATGGTCATTTTTCCTGCGTCGAGCGATCATACGTGCCGCTGCATTCTGAACGCTCTGTAATTTATTTAGTAATGTTGAACTGATTCCATACATAAGTGCGTTATCATTGTCCAGCTTTGATGTAATTAGCGAACATACGAGAGTTTTACAAGCACTGTCTGTTATGTAAGATCGAATTTTCCCAATATTTCTTAGTTGATTAAAACATGATCTCGAAACGGTTGATTTATATTGATCCATTCTTATCTAAATGAACTCCAAAAAAAGAAAAAAGATTTTTTTCGCATCTGGTGTCGGTCACTATTGTGTCTTCAGGAGTCAGTTGACAGTTTTGTAGATCTTTCACTCGATTTTTCGGACTGAATATGATCAGTTCAGTTTTGTCTTCATTTAGCTTCAGGAAGTTGATTTTCATCCAAGTACTTATGTAACTTATGCAAGCCTCTAGACTATTAGAGATGTCTAATGGCTCGATGACTAAGTACACCTGAGAATCGTCCGCATAACAGTGATAGAGCATGTTGTGATTTTTACAAATTTCTCCGATGGGCTTTGAAAACATGCAGTAAAGCGTCGGCCCCAATACGGAACCTTGGAGGACAATGAAAGTCAACGCAATTGGATCGGAATGCGTGGAGTTTATTGCAACAGTTTGAGTTCGTCCTTCCAAATATAATCTGAACCACGAAGAGCCGAGCCAAGAATTCCAAATGTATGCTCACGTCGTTTAAGAAGAATGGAGTGATCGATCGTGTCGAAAGCGGCGGATAGATCCAACATTAACAATATAGCGCAACAGTTCTTATCAAGTGCAAGTGTCAGGTCGTGGTGGACGTGAGACGAATCGCAACAGTTTTTTCTAATATTTTTGAGACAAACGACAAGTTCAATACTGGGGTATAGTTCTTAAGTATTTCCCGGTCCAATCCAGGCTTTTTTAGAAGTGGTCTAACAATAGCCTGTCTAAACGGTTGCAGTACACTTGACTCTTTGAGCGAGGAGTTGATGATATTTGTAATAACGGGTAGAATGTCATGGATAGACTGCTTCAGAAGAAAAGTTGGTATCGGGTCTAATTCACAAGATGCAGACGAAGAGTTAATAATAAGTTTTCGAACTTCGGCCATAGACGGTGGTTGTAGCGTGGAAAGTGAAACACCTCAACATTATTCGACTGAGACAATAAACTGAGTTCATTTCGAATTTTTTCAATCTTGGTGACGAAACAGTTGTTGATTTTATTAGTGATATCGAGACTATTTTCGTTAATTGGTAGAATGACTTCACTCGATTTTCCCATGGGATTGTTTGTAGGTTTTTGAAGCCTTTTTGATCATTTTGTGACTCACTAATATTTCCAGCGTACTATTACTTTTTTTATTCAAACAAATGTTTTGTGACAATTGAACATTTCTCGTTGTAAATTAATCTATCAACTTCAAGTTTAGTTTTTAACATCCGACCCTTGGCTTTCCGACGTTCGCGTTTGGCTTCAAGTAAACTGTCATTATGCCATTCGGTGTTTGGTCTTATAACAATTTGCTTAGTTTGCACCGGTGCGCGATTGTCTATAACGGATTTCAATTTCGGTTGCACACATCGACGATTTCTTCTGCAGATTGTGAACTTGAATTTATTTCTAGATTTCGAACATTGGATTTAAACTTGTCTAAATCTATTTCTTTCGTCTTTCAGAAATAAAAGGTCTCTTGCTTTTTTGTGGTTTTTCAATGCTAATTGATGTTGTTATGGCAAAGTGGTCACTGCTGGAGTTAACTTTGTTGTCGTATAAACATGGATTATGTATCACTGGTAACCCAGACATCAATGCGCTAACCTCTCGTGTAATGATGAGCTCAAGCGTGTGTCCACGAACATGAGTCGATCCGTTGACATGTTGTGAAAGATCATGTTCTGACAGACCTTTTTGTAAGAACATTTGAGCGTCAGAGTCATTCGGGTCATTCACGTGAAAATTGAAGTCTTCGCCTATCAGAACATCTTCGGAGGTAACGACAATACGATCTGAATAGTCTGGCCATTCATCGAAGAAGATCGAGGTTTAAAACTTGTTTGATTTAGATGGAGGTGGACAGTACACAATGCTAAGACGGAAACGACGGTCTTTAGAGCTGATTAAATATTCGAGTAATTCAAAGTGTTTGAACCTCGGTGTTTTAACTAAAGTCACATTAATGTTATTTTTGTACACTACGGCGGTTCCACCACCTCTTTGGTTTTGTCTCGATATGCAATGAATTTTGTGCGTGTTTGGTATAAGTTCTGATATAACACTATTGTCAATATCGGTACCCATCCACGTCTCGGTCAACGCTAGAACATGTATCCCGTTATCAAGTATGAAATCGTTGATTGGTGTGTTATGTTTTATTTTTCACAGATTTTGGATTAAGCAATGTTAGTGATTAAGTGTTATTACGGCGAGGGTTGGTCGTTTTAACCCGTAATAGATTGCCCAGGTTTAATGTTGACTTGCGATCATTGCTATCGTTTCTAATCGTAATACGTGTAGGTATGAGACGTTCTGTTGGATATTCCTCAGAAACTTGGATCAAATTATAACGATTTACACCAGTTTCTTTATACTTGAAATTATATCTAACAGAACTAGTATTAAGAATCGTGCGTATAGGAAGTCAACTTGGCCTTTCTCAATTTCATGACACGTCTCACAAATCTTTGAGGATGTCTTTGATCAAATCGTCATTAAATGTTTATTAATAAAAGTGTTCCTTATTGTTTTGTCAGCTCGGTCTATCTCATTTTCAGGGTATATCTTTTAATCAGTGTTAGTTTGTGTACATTAGGACTATAATTATATATTTCATAATTCTTTGATAACGTTATTAATCAGATCAACATGCACTATGAACCAAACTAAGGACTGACATTACCATACACAGTTCAAATTTGATTGATAGAAACTGATAGTTACTGTAAATGTACTGTTCACGATCTGTAAATCACTGTATACAAATCATACAGTTCTCGTCAGTCATTTACAATTTTTATCTTTTACTGATAGCTTCTGTCATGAACTGAAACAGTTCATGACAGTTAAGTTAAGTACTTTTGTAGGACTGAAAAGAACTGTTATTCACTGCATCAGATCGTGACAGTACTTTTAAATTTTTACCTGGATTTAGAATGACTGACATTCACTGTACCAGTCCTTGTCAGCCATTATTAGTTCTTACCTTGATTTAGAATGACTGATGTTCACTGTAGCAGTCATTGTCAGTCATTATCAGTTCTTACCTTGATTTAGAACGCCTGATGTTCACTGAAGCAGTCCTTGACAGTCATCATCAGTTCTTACCTTGATTTAGTATGAGTGATGTTCACTGTAGCAGTTCTTGACAGATATCATACTTTCTCTTCTATGCCATTATATATATATTGTCATTTGTAAACAAAGACCAACAGTGAAGACTTGATTAAATGAGAGTTTTAATGGATAAAAAATAGGAAATGTGTAAAATTAACCCCACAAGTCCATTTGTTTCCTAGTGCCAAAAATATTTTTGTTTAAAATCAGTGTTCTTCCTAATATTAACTCTTCTTTCTTTTCATTCCACATTTGAATTTACATACTGCGACACAAATTTATTGAACATGTTTTGACCAATGTTTGTAATAAACAGGGCGCGATAAATTACCGGCATAAGCAGCTACATAACGTTACACCTGTACATATTTTTAATAAATTCCACAGAGCTGCCCAGTGCATCCACTAGGTGGACAAGGGACGCCTTCTCGTTAGGGGTGGTCAGGTCATAATACGGAAACCCTGACCACGGACCACCGTGAGTAACATGTTTGGAGAGTGCCACACTCCTTGCACGATCTAGACTTTTTTTCTAGATGTCAAAAAGCCGCTACAAAATCCCAAATTTTCCGACCGCCGGACCTAAACCCCATACTTTTCCAGTGGCTTTGAAAATATTTGTTCTTTCTGTCCATTTTTCCGGAATTGTTTGTTAACATGTTGTCGTCCTGAATAAAGCTGAAATTATACTCCCTGGATGTTAAGCAAATATCCAATCAATCAATCAAACATCATATCCTCTGGACCAACTTTATTGTTTGACATGCGCCTTTTGGATACCGAAAGATATTTATTCCACAATACTTTGTAAATTTCCTAGATTTGTGTAAGACAAAGGAGGTTTTAGTTGGGAATTGTCTCTTTAAATAATTACAAAAGTTATAATTTCTAGTAGCATATTTTGTATACTCATTATTTACAAATATATTTAAGACAAACTAAACAAATGTTGTAGTTTAATCCTTATAAAATTTTTAAGGTGTGGGGTGGGTCATTATAGTATCGTGGTTTTATTCAAATATTTAATGACCAGTTATATTTCCGACATGTTGATGCAAGTGAACACAGATAATCAAGTTCCAGCTGTGACAGGATGTTATTTATATCTACATGTGTATTGCATTTCATCTCCGGCAGTGTTATGTAACACCTGTGTTTATCTGTTTTTGTCTTTTCTGTACTTAACTTTACAAATTAAACGAGAACTTACTAAATTTAAAGGTTTGTTTGTTTTGTTGTTTTTTTTTAAATTTTTATTATTACACTAAAACGGATTTGAAATTGTAGAGTCACTTCATAGTTTTTGATTAACAAAATCATCTTTGTTTTTTATTGTCTATATTCCTCAGTATGGTAAATAAGCGTGCATCGCCTAGGGAATATACCGAATAAACCGGCTTTTCTCTTGTGTGTGTGTGTGTAAAGGGGGGGGGGGGTGCAATACAAAGGTTTAAACAACGTAACACTGTAGTCACTGCAAACGCTTCTTAAATAAAATCATATTTGTTTTCTTTTTGTTTATATGCATCAGAAGGAAAATACATGTGTGCGTCGCCACGGGAATATGCCGATTGTAAACAATGACACGTTTTGTCAGTTAGGGAACAGGTAATTGTTCGCAATCATCCTGAACAAGGATTCACATTCACTAATTTTATAATAATAATAATATAGATTTGCAGTTATGAAAGTTTCTGGTAACATTAGAACGTTCGATCCTCCCCGTTTTTGTAAATATCCGACAATTGTATTTAAAGACAACGACAGGAGAATCGCAGACCCTGGTTAATTACCGTACAAACTTAAATTAGAATCGAATGCACCATTTCTTTTCATAATGCAAAGTCAAGTACAAAGCAATGCCTCCGCATTTATAAGAGAGAATATAGTTAGAAAAACATTTCGGCTATACTTATCCACTCTTGAAAAGTAACAATAATATACATGGATTCAAATGAGACGAAAATTCAAAGCATGTAAAGATTTCAGTAATTCTTCGAATAAAAAAAACGCAAGTCATCTTTCCAAACAACAAAGATTTAACGCGTTGTTAATACACGTAACACATTATTTACACTAAAGTTTACCATGAGTCAAGATATTTTATTATTTGGAAAAAAAAAACGTTTTCTTGTTTGAAGCTATACGCCACTATTAGCATTTTTTCGTCCAATTTTTAATGGAAAAAGAACCTATAGAACTAGTGATAGCTCATACCCACAACTTTTCGGCTATTTAAGTCGTAATATAGCTATTAGGTCCAGTAACTTGTTTTAACATTAAAGAGAAAGTTTTTTGCACGTATTTGTATAATTTCTTTACTGTCCTCTTGCTATTTTATTGAAACAGACCTTCGGTGCGTTTTGTATTTCTATGATATATTTTTATAAATTTTAATATAAATTAAAAAGAAATTTAATACGCAGGAGACCTTTGTATCTTTATGCACTAGAAAGTGATTTTTATTACGTATAAAATTGGTTTCCGATTTTAAGTATCTGACAGGTGTTTGAAAATGTGTCGTGTTTCCTTGTAGCTACCTGGGGTGCAAAGGTAAACTAGAGATGTTGATTGTTAATTTGTTTATTGCAATAACCACACAACGATGATAAGGTGTTACTTTGAAGTGATTTTATGTAAGTTTTATAACAAATTTATATCTTGATAATTACTTTTAATTCAGAGTTACGTTGTAGGATCATATTAGATTGAAGAAAAGGTGCTGGAGATACATGTATTTCTTGAGATTAATAGTAAAACTTCATTTGTTGGAGAAGAAAATTTTAAAAAACGTCCGATGTTCACAAGAAAAATATCTTTCGTATATATTTCATAATTTTGATAAAATGACATAGGACATTCTAGTTAATATTCTGGATAAAAGTTATAATTTCAAATCAATTAGGATGCAGACGGTCATATTTAAAATACTACAAAAATATACCAAGTTGTGGTTAATTACCAATAAACATAGATTAACATATAAAAATGTCTCCCTTTTTAGAAAAACATGTATGTACACATGTATATATCCCATTGGCTTACACTCGTACATTTCCTAGGTATAAACTTATTATGTAGCTGTTAATGTTTTTGGTATCTGTATCTTCTGCTATAAATATTTTATTCATAATTTCTATATACATTTATAACAAAAGGCGGATGTATATCTGTTTAGTGTTCAGGGGCCTGCGTGGCTGAATGGTTAAGGTAGTGCGTCTACTATATTGATCACGAGGTCTGTCAATACTGAGGTTGCGGGTTTCATTCTCGACTCCAATCTTAATTGACAATGATTGCCCGTTTTCCCAACGAAGGTCGGGAGTTTTTTCCGGGTACTCTGGCTTCTTCCACAAATATAAAAACTTGACACCATGATATAGCTGAAATATTACTGAAAGTGGGGTTATATCATTCAAACAAACAAAAACAAACTATTCAGTGTTCTATTTTATTATCAATTTCAATTCAGCCTATATATATATATGAACATGTTCCCAATGACTAGGTCAGTAAAAAAGCTCATGAAAGAGATTTACTTTGCTTATAACCCCACCAACATTGAACAAACTTCTTTTTATTTTCCCGATGAACTCATATTGACTTGAAGGGGCCTCGGTGGCCGAGTGGTTAAGGTAGGTCCTCTACTATTGGTCACGTGGTCTGTCAATACTGAGATTGCTGATTCGAATCTCACTGCGGGAATGTGCTCTTGACTCCAGTCTTAATTGACAGGGATTGCCAGTTTTCCTACCGAAGCTCCGGGGTTTTCTACGGCTTCCTCCCCCCCCCCCCCAAATAAAAACTGGACGCAATGATATAGCTGAAAAATTGCCGAAAGAGGCGTTAAACACCATTCAAACAAACAAACAAACATATCGACATATCGAAACAATGTTGTGACTTTTAAAAAAAAACCTTTAATGCAATATTATTGTCAATGTTAATATGAAAAGCTGACATACTTTGATGCATTTTGCATCACCTTTTAAAAAAACATATTTTGCAAGGCTAAAATAAAAAAAATGCACAAATATCAGTTATTCTAAATCAATGTAAGAACTGATGATGACTGTCATGGACTGCTTCAGTGAACATCAGTCATTCTAAATCAAGGTAAGAACTGATAATGGTCGACAAGGACTGCTACAGTAATTATCAGTCATTCTAAAGACAGGTAAATATTGATAATCACTGTCAAGTACTGGTACAGTGAATGTCAGTCATTCTAAATCCAGGTAAAAATTTAAAAGTACTGACACGATCTGATGCAGTGACTAACAGTTCTTTTCAGTCCTACAAAAGTACTTAACTGTCATGAACTGTTTCAGTTCAGGACAGAAGCTATCAGTAAAAGATAAAAATTGTAAATGACTGACGTGAACTGTATGAATTGTATACAGTGATTTACAGATCGTGAACAGTACATTTACAGTAACTATCAGTTTCTATCAATCAAATTTGAACTGTGTATGGTAATGTCAGTCCTTTGTTTGGTTCATAGTGATGTTAATTGTTTATTATCAAATTGTCTCTATTTTGTAATTACAAATTACAAGTTATAAATTAGTCATAACAGTTGTTTTAACAATTTGTATTGATGGTCCGAGTGGTCTTCATGATTGGTCCGAGTTGTCTTCAGGTGGTCCAAGTTGTCTTGGTCCGAGTGGTCCTTGGTCCGAATTGTCTTGATACCAATTTCCACGCATTTGGATTAATGGTTGTGGGAACTTTTGAAATTAAAAGGCAACTATAAACAAAAAACTAATATCCAGTCAATGAGTTTTAATGTACGCAATACAATCTAATTAAATTAAATATTTCACTTGCTCCCCTTTTTTGCTATGGTCGCTACGAATACGCAGTGACCATAGCAAAAAGGGGGAGCAAGTGAAAGATTTAATTCTAATTAGATTGTAATCCGAAATATAGCAAGGAAACCGACCGAAAGATGGTCAATAAAGTAATGTTGACGATCATGTTGTATGGGGTACTACAAAAAGTACCTCGCCGTCAAATACGTGTATAGTATCTAAAAAATTGTTCGAGTTCTGTGTGATGAACTGTGTGTATCATGTCGTTGACCACCAGTTTTGAAACAAACGCTGAATTCAGTCAGTGATGCCGACCGCGATACTTGAAAACACAGGGTACATGCAACGGATGCTGGGTAGGTAATTGGGCGCGGACCAATTATGGGGTGCAATTTTGTATACAATTATGTACCCAAGATACATGTTTGTAGTACCCCATACGGCAAAGACCAATTCAGCAATATTAGGGATAGCATCTGCCTAGGTATAACAAACCATTGTTTGCGTAGCTTAGTCATGTTAGTAACCAGTCTACACAATCGGAATACCAATTGCAGATCTAGCATACCGTACAAGTTTTGACACACAATACGCCGGTGCTAATGGAATGTTGCTGTCGATGAACGGGAAGTTGACAATTTGAAAGTTGAGGTAAAAACATCATCAATATAACCTTATGTGAAATTAATGTCTGAGCCAGAGTATTTTCTTCCTTCTTTAGCAGGTCTTCTGAAAAGTGTAAAAGCAGGTCGTCAAGTAGATGAGCACAATTAGGATCCATTGGAATACTGACAGTAAGTTGAAAAAGCACCCCGAAACATGACATATACGTTGTCTATAAGAAAAACTAACCATTTTGCAGAGCTGGTCTTTAGTGTATTTATTATATGATTTAGAGCAACTGATGACAACTTCTGTCATGGGTAATAACCAGGTATTTATATCGCCTTATTCCGTTTTTCTTGAAAACAGCGGTTATAAAATCTTTGATCAAGCTGCATATTAAGGATGGTCGTGTAGAGATTAAAAAAATCACATGTTTAAACGTTGTTACTTTGGGAAAGAGATAGACTGTACGATGCCTTCCAGGTATTTTGAATATTTTAATTTAACATCCAAATTTTATTGTGAAATAGCAAGTCACAGTATTTTTAAGAGTCAAGTTTTTATTGCTGTTAAAACATTGATCAGAAGTTTTGATATTAAACAATCTATTTCCAAAATCTTGTTACATTGCAGATGTGTAATTTATCGGAATGGCAAAAACAGAGACATATAACAATATGGTTTTAATGCCACTTGTAACTGAATACTTTTATATTCATAGAAAGCGTTTTAATAGAAAAGAGTCACAGCGCTTTTATGATGTAGATAAGAAATATTTTAGAAAGAACAGTATACATGATCCTTAAACGAAAATTTACAATATGGACGACAAGGATGGAAGAACAAAAGGAAAAGATCGCGACTTTTCATATGGTAGCAGATTTCTATTAGAATCATTTTGAAAGGTTATACTTATCTCCATTCAATTAGACGTCATTATCGTCAAATGAATGTACAGGATAAAGGCAAGGTCTCAGGTCTAGGTGCAGTGAGCTGCCACTGCTTCTCCGTGTTTCTTCTTTTTATACCGTGTAATAGGAGGTTAGAATATATTAAAACTTCATTTCAAGTTTCTTAGAGAATCTTTTTAAATTCAAAAGTTTTGTATGGTAAAGCTAACCATATCGAAAGCAACTAATTTCTTAATAATAACAATTTTGTTAATGTTGTGGAGTATAACTAGAGGCTCTTCGGATCGTTTACTTTAAGTATTTAATCCTACTTTTGGTTTCACTCTTTTCATACAAAAAGGCAAATAATAGTAGAAGGCAGTAACTACAATTTTTACAATCGTACAATCATATAACGAAGTTAATTTATTTAAGATACGAAACAAAATAGCTACTGGGTGTTTGTTTAGGAAAAAACAATTATGTGTCTATCTGAAGGGACAGAACACAATTATCATAAACTGCAAGTTAAGTATTTAAAAAGGACCTCCAGGCTTTCTGATATGTGACTGACCACAGGACGTGACAGGAGAAGTTTGCTTTGGTCTACTTTAACTGTTCAAAAAGAAAATGTAAAAAGTCTAATAAAACTGCATTAGTGTCTTGCAAAGATGTAGTAACTTATATGTCTTAAAGATGTATAATGATGAGAAGATTCTTTCATTAAACATTACTCATTTGATGATAGTAAATGTTTTTGTCATGCAATCATAATTGAATTACAATGTTTTTCAAGTGACGATACAGTGTACTATAAAAAATAATTAGACCAATAACTAATGTTTAATTTGTAATATTTCATCAACTGCTGTGCAATACAGAATAATTGAATTGGATTTAATGTGTAAATCATCAGTTATTTTCTATTTGTCAACTGTATTTCTTAAGTTTATCAGTAATCCGGCAGTATATTTCTAATGTGAGTATACACGCCGGGATATCCTGCATCACCACAACCTCTTCCCCATGATGTCGCACTAAGTACTGTGTATTTACCTATGAACAACAACAAGTACCATTACATAAATTTCAATGATGTTATAGCTGCAGTTTTTTTGAATTAGCAAATAAACAACATTAAAACACAAACGTAAGATAACAATAGTTTAAGTCTTTTGATAAAAACATACATTCAATAAAAAACACGCATCAGGCTCAAAAATCAAAATATTAAATAAAATTGCATCAATTGTCTGAATATTATTTTTTTTTAAATTCAGTCGACACATTCAGACATCATCTAGATTTATAATTACGTGTTCCATTTTATTACCTCTATATTTATCAGTGAATTAACAGGATCAACCCAAACACAAGGTAAATTTTGTTATAAAAAGTTCTTAAAATTAGGGTCTGTAGTACATTTTCTAGAACATATTCTAATTTTCAAGAAAAAATAATAATTGCCCTTTACAAGCGCAACGTCACACAAAGATTTTAATTTAATATTTAATAAAAAAAAACCAATTAAATATACATTTTACAATGGTATTACAATTATAACCGAGAAAGAATTTATTCCTCCTAGTTATCTCAACACATTTTACCACCGATTGTTTAAAGTTAAGCTTACCGTCTATTTCACACACTAATGGGCCACCACTGTCTCCCTAACAAGTATCTATTCCTCCTTCCTCATATCCAGCACAAAACATGCGGGATGTTATAGAACCACTTTTGTACAGAGTGCCACATTTTGTGTCACTCAGTAAAGGAACCTTGGCTTTCCTCAAAACATTTGCACCCACTACAATAAAAAGTATTGTTAATTGTATTGCTTGCAGTTCAACGCCATTCTAGGAGCTAAGAGTTTCAGAGAACACAACACTGGTAAAACCAAATACACCTTGTATACTGCACACTGTAAAAAGGATAAAAACTGGTACTGAAGTTTTCAAGATTGACTATAAGTTGAGTTGCATGCATATATTTTAAAAGTATTTATAAACTGTATACAAAGTTTCTGTTGAATAATTATAAAGGATAAACAGATTAATGAACATACATACATACATACATACCAAATAACTAAGACATAGGTAAAAAGATTAAAGGATAGGGATTTACAAGCTTTCACTATAAATTAAGATGACTTTGACCTTGAGGCCAAAGGTCAAATAAAGGTCATTATTATAATCCATACACACTTTTCTATACATCATAATGTACCATATCTAAGACCTAGTCAATAGAACGAAATGTAAGAGACTAGACAAGCTTTCAAATAAAATTACCATTAATTGACCTTAAGGTCAAAGTTATATTGAAATGTGACACTGTTAAAAAAAATTAAAAATAGTTCATTATTCATTCAAAATGTACCATAAGAGATACATACCTCCATGTTCGGTTTTACCCCAGCCAGAAATATGACATAATGTTTCTGATTTATAATGTGTGTCCATGTTAGGAAGACACGCTGGTTGTACATAATCATTAAACCGTATTCCTCCACCATCATCAGAGCTAATCTTTAAAAGAGCTACATCATAGTCATATGTGGTACCTGAAAATCATTTTTCAAGTATATACATAAATCAACGCATCATGGTAATGTTTTGTGAATTATAGATTATTTACGTTTTTTGAAACGAGATGCGTTTTCTCGTTCATATCTCATCGAAGGGCGACAGCCATGAGATAAGATGACGAGAAAATGCATCGAGTTTCATAAAACGTAAATAATCTGTTTATCGCTGTTTTGTAACATTGTGACGTGTTACTTAACGACGTCTTGACAGCGAGCTGAGATGGGCCCATCTCAAGCTAGTCGAGTGAGATGGAATAATATCGCACACAAAGATCAAAGGAAAATACTGCAAAATAGCGATAATTTTAATTTATTCACTTGGCATTAAGTCGCGAACAACCTAATCTCGCCAAACATCAATTTTTTAAAAGGTATCTGCTAACAGAAAAGCTACTTAACCTGGAGCTAGCTTTGTCAAGATTAAAGTCACAGAGAACTTTTACCGTCGCCATGTTGACCGTTACGAAGTATGTTTAGATTTTTTGTCGTAACCACTTTTCCTCTTTCTTGCATATTAATGACTAACCAAGTCATATGACTAATTACTGGATTTTAACCGGAAATTTACGACGGGTTAACCTAAGTTATGATCCGTATAGGTAAGGGGCTGCTTACAACATGTGGAGTTTCACCCAGCGGTTGTGTAGGAGTGTACTAAATCCCAATTGCAACTAGTGATAGAAAAATAAAAACAAACAACATCTTCTGCTTTACAAGCTGCTGGTATGACACCCATTAAAGCACATATTTTCTATTGTACAGTTTTTATTAAAACGTAACCCATTTAGTGGCGAGCACTTTTTGTTGGTCTGGGAAACCACAGTATTTAATGAAAAACCCAAACTCTTTGAATATGCAAAAGCTCTGACACAGAATGGTAGTGTCATAGGCGGGTGGAATGTTGGCATATAATAAACTTCTCTCTCCATAGGGCTTCAAATCCGAGACCAATCAGGTTTCATAGTTTTATTTTTACACAACAATGCGACAAGTTGCATACATCATTATAATATATATATTTTATTACAAATCAAATATCATGGTTGGATGCTAGCCTTCCGTAAAAAGAACTTTAGAGCAGCGAAACATATTAAAATCCCCATAACGTAATTTAGGCTTGTGAATTATGAACTATATGCAGGTTGAAAGTCGATGTGGTGGGATATCGTTCCCCTTTCCTGTTCAAAGCTTAACCATTCTAAAAAACTTATATTTACGCTTCGAAAATGATACTGTATGTCCACTATTAAATTCCATTACTTTGGATAATTTAAGAAAACTATAGTACATCAGTAAATCTAACTAATATTATAAGACGAAGAAATTATCTTCCTGTGAACTATAGAGAAATTAATTTCGGTATCAAAATGCATCGTACCTAAGAATTATGCTTGTAGCGGGTTACGAAATTGCGTCAGCGACGCCAGAAACGATATGACGCCATTACGTCAGATGCCCCCTTTTTATAGGCCATGGAAACTCTTACGCTGGCCCAGAATACTTTTATGATTAATAACTTTTTCTCTATTTTATAAACCCTGACTCATGATACACCAAAAGAACCAGTACAAAATTCGGAAGATAAAAATATATGAAATGCACTTTAACTGTACTTTTAAAGATAAAAATAGACTTTAGTGACGTCACTTAGTGAAGTGAAAGTAGCTAAAAAAACATCGTAGTCTTTCGCGGAAAATAGTTCCACGGAAGTCCCAGCATCTGAATAAAATATGTACAGTGTTTTCAGTTAATAATTATAAAATAACAAACGGAAGGCTAGACCTAAATAACTGATGGTTTAATTTCAAGCAACAATAAAAGAAAAATGATCTTGTAAAAAAATGTAAACAGTCAAGGCCTCCAAATACAAACGAAGAATCGGCTTATGTCGTGAATGGAATTTCTTAGATTATGCAGTGAGTATTCCCATTGAAGAGATATAAACAATTATTTGAATATTAAATGGTTAAACTAATTTTAACTTCAATAAATCAGTGTACATAGAAAAACCCACCAAAATCAATGTTGCCAAACACGTGTTCACTGTTGACAAACAAATGCTAGTACGGGCCTATACTATAGGCTACAAATATATCACCAGTAATACTATTTCTTACAAAAAAATAAGATAGCAAAGGTTTTTGTAGGTTAAACTTTTTTGTACTGCATTATGCCAAAAATTTCTTTGACTGATTTGTGGATTGTCTGTTTTGAAAGTTACTTTGGTGTTCATTAATTTCTTATTACCTTCATTTGTCATGGCTCTGTCATTGTCGCTCCTTTTTGGCCATTTTTGACCATTTGGTATTTTATAGTTTACTTTTTTCAAAGAAATCTAGTCCGTATAAACAGAAGAAGGTTTTTACTTACTATCATAATTTTCATGCATATAGATGGCGTCTGCAGCAAATTCCTGTTCATATTCATCATTATTTTTGTTGTTATGGTCTCCAGTCCGTAATGTTATTTGTGACTTCTGTACTCTGAAAATAGTATAATTTATTCAGCAAACTATGGAACACTTATGAACGGAAATCCAGTTTCTAAGTACACCCATCTGTAGTAACTAAAAAATATATGAATGTCATTGGAAGAACCAAACATTAATTGTTTTACGTGTCATGCATGCATATTTTGCATATAATAAAACAAAACTCACCCGTCAAAACAACGTAAACTGCATTGACTACTGTAACAGTAAAAAGAACATGCACATATAACAGGATTATTTTACCTGGTGTAAAAAGAAATGAACCTCTTCATTATATGACTTACCCATCAAAACAATGTGCTGCACTCAGTATCCAATGTTCATTAAGAATGGTTCCACCACACCAAGGACTAGAGATCTTAAAGCCAGAAAAACTACTTTCAAAAATAACCTTCCGTACTCCAACCTGCCATGGATACATTCCATACTCCGCGGACTCTCCCTGTGTAATCTTTGAAGCTCTTAGCCGGTGTTGGACAGTAGCACCTCCTAGTTTTGGTGTCTGCCGTTTCTTTCTAAAAATGTTAGCTTCCCTTGGTCGTTTCCCACACTCTTAATAAAATGTGATTTTATATTATTTTAATAGTACCTGTATAATCCCACTCGTTCCTTTCAACTTATTTCATTGACAATAGGACATTTTGCAATTATATTAGAAATGCTTTTATAAATCAACGTTGCAAATAAATTCTACATAATTTTAATAACTAAGATAGAAGGAATTGACACACACACACACACACCCTAACACCCTCACACACATATATATATATATATATATATATATATATATATATATATATATATATATATATATATATATATATATATATATATATATATATATATATATATATATATATATATATATATATATGTGTGTGTATATATGGATGATTAGCGTTCAGTTGGCGTTTAACTCATTATCTTCTAGCTTCTAGACTTATATATTATTATTTGTTTATGCTGTATCGTCATGTTTGTCGATCCGATACTAAATAAGTGTACTGGTTTAGCAGCTTTCTTTAGACTCTTTATATATACTGCTTCCCAGTCCGCCACCCGTTGATGCGCTGTAACTTGGCTTTGCTCAAATATTCCAACACTTTCTTTAGAATTTTTATATAATATTTTGAACTACCTGTATTGTATATTTACACGATCCCAATTTTGGGTTTCTGTTGGAGTGAGAAAGTTTAAGACCAATATGCTGTATCGTCATGTTTGTCGATGAGATACTTAATAAGCTTACTGATTGGTACTTTCTTTAGACTTTTTATATAATATTTTGAACTACCTGTATAGTGTATTTACACGATCCCAGTGGACTTATATTATTCCATCTCCAAATAAAATACTTTAATCATTTAGTTAAACGCCACTGATGAGTCTTGAGTAGACGAAACGCGCGTCAGGCATTATGAATTTGTCACCTTGGTAATTTTGGTTACATTTTGTTGGAATATTTGAGCAAAGCCAAGTAACAGAGCATCCGTGGGTGGCGGGCGGGGAATAAGTATATCGAAGTTTTGGGTTCAGTTGAAGTGACAAGGTTTAAGATCAATATTTATGTTACTTATTTATATTGACACTAAATGACTAAGGCCATTCGTTGGTCAGTCTGTGTGTATAGTTTTGGCAAGAAACACCGTCAATTGTATCTTAGCATAATCTTCTAGACTTGTATATTATTTTGTTTATGCTGTATTGTCATGTTTGTCGATCCGATACTTGAAAAGTTTACTGGTTGGTACTTTCTTTAGACTTTATATATATACAAATATTGCGTATACCTTACCAGGAGAAAATGTAGAGTACCAATCATCTGTCCCTGATGTCTCAGATTCCTGTCTACATCTAACTACATCATCCTCAGAGTGCAGACAATTACTGACCCCTCGCCCTGCATGGGGGCAGTCTTCTATAGAATTATCTGTGCCATCACACTGAACATCGTCTAAAACGATATCACCAGAGCCCGCTCCATAAACTGCCTCTGCTACGGCTATTCCTCCTCTAAAATACAAAGTGACAGTAATCTTAATAAAATATTATAAATTATATATAAATAATAGTGATTGTTTAACAATTCTCCAAGTTTATCGCGACAACAATTCATTATAAATATAACTTATTTAGCACACATCAGCCAACTTTTGTCCGGAACCGCAGATCAATTTCAAAAATTCGTAACTAAATTTATCATACTATCTATAGCATCCTACTATTCAAACAATTGAATTTTGTTTACTTGTTGTATCCTAACATGCGGCAGATAACTGTGGCATCATAATCATCCCATCCGTCATCACAAACTGTGCCTCTTACACCATTGCGAATGATTTCTACTCGTCCTCTGTTAGGAGCATTACCATTTACCAACACAATTTGAATACCTGAAATTACAAGTATAAATATATTAAAAAATATAATTCTTTTAACACAGCTCATTAGCTGCTTGTGGGAAAGAGTAGAAGTAATGTCACAAACAAATAAAGCATACATCTAAAGGAGGAGTATATGCCGCAAGAGAAAGTGGCATAAGACATGTATAGATTGCCATTACGAGTTGAATGTAAACAAAACTGTATAGATGAGGATTATATGTGCAGTAAACTTGCCACAAAGTGCAAAAAAAATCTTTATAGAGTACTCATTGTTTTAGCAAAATCTTTATGTATGATTGTAATAAGTGCAGTTGACATGGTTTTATTTACCAGAAACCTGTAAAGATGATTATTACATGTGCAATCAACTCAGTAGTAAGTGTAAAAAATCTGTATACATGACGTTTATTAGTGTAGTTGACTAAAATGCAACAGTAAAAAATTTTTTGTAGATGACATTTATGAAAGAGGTTTACAGTAAGTAAAATAAGCCTTTATAGACTAGACGAAGACTAAAGGGTTATTAGACAAAAACTAAACACTCAGTAAACACAAAAATACATCTGCTTTTCCTTCTCATATTAAAATACCATACCTGATGTTGGGGGAGAAGTTGTTGTTCTTCTTGTAGTGGAAGAAAACGCAGTAATTTTTGTGGTAGTGGAACGTGAAGTTGTCGTCCTTGTTGCTGTGGAAGAAGTATATTTATAACAATATACCCCTGCATCCTGTGAGTGGTCACACCTTGTCTTTACACCAGGGAATTGTTCACACAACTCTAAAGTGTTTCCTGATTCTGGACACTTCCATTTCTCTGCTGCCCATATCATACCCTTCCCTGGACTGGCTTGTCGTACCCACAACAGTTTCATTTATAATTAATTGGACATACTTGTTTTGCTTTTGAAAGTAGTAACCTACAAAATAAATAAAAAATATCAAGACGTAATTGATATATGCATCCCACAATTACTTTAGTATATGCATTAGAAAAGAGAAGTTTGTTGGTTAGCACTTCATAGACATTGTACTATCTTTAGTAATATAGAGGAAACAATTAAAATTTGAACTTACTCACAATTTTTGCTCAAACATCCAATATATTGCAAAATCTAGTAGCTGCCGCCACACCTCAATGTGTCACAGATTTCATAATAAACATAGATTTTGCTATCCCACAGTAACACAGTTGTATACAATTTTGAGATTACGTTAGTATAAAAAAAGTGAGAACCTTATGACGAATATGAATTATTGTTTCGTCTATGTTCATACACAGTATGTAAAAAGATTGACATGCAACAAGAATAAAACACTAGCAAACTATTTCAAATATCTTGAAAAAATAATTCTCGTACATTTAAACACATGCAGTTAAAGTTAAAAAACAACGCGTATCCTAGCACACCACATTCTATAAAACCTTACATGACCCCAGCACACCACATTTCTATAAAACCTTACCTGACACCATCACACCACAATCTATAATAAAGATGTATAACCTTACATGTATCCTAGCACACCACATTCTATAAAACCTTGCATGACACCAGCACAACACATTCTATAAAACCTTACCCGACCCCAGCACTCCACATCCTATAATTAAGATGTATAACCTAACCTGTATCCTAGCATAGCACAGATAACATTGGCATCTCTAACATCCCAGTAATCACTACACACTGTTCCAGTGATGTGACCTTTGGTGACTTCTACTCGACCTTCACTTTCAAAACTGCCATTTTGTAAACTCACTGCAATGAAAAGCAGATGCTGTGAGCGTGTTCTGCATTCTTAACGACAGTTTTGTGTTTTCTTTAAGTCATATATGTGGAGTACGTCACTTATTGAAATGGAATTATGCAAAAGATTAACTGTATATATATATATCACAACTAGCCAAATATGACCACTTTACATTTTTTCTAGCTTATTTATAGGTTTGTCTTTAACACAATTTTGTGTTGCAACCTAATCTCTACTCTTCGAAATGTATGTAAAAGGGGGTAGCTTCTGAATAACATACATGCATCGATTTAGATATTTATCTCATATGCTGACAAGGATGAACATGATTGCCTAGAATGAAATTGAAGTGCCGGGTGAATTCTTTTGACCTCCGAAAACTAGCAACCCTTGTCAATTAAGTTTGAAGTCTGGCACATCTTGCCTAAACTATGACTCAAATATGCAACCTTATTGTTGACAGGCATGCGATCAAGTGTATGACTAATTACCTTAACAACTCAGCCACCAAATATTGATCAAATGTATTGTTGATACAAATATTTGATTTACATTTGCATTCCTTCAAAATCTGATAATAAATGTAGGCCGAAACCGTACAATTTCTCATATAATTTACATTTCAAGAATAAAAAAGATTGATCAGTGGTTTCCAACTTGTAAAGGACACTGATTAATTTTTTTTTTACATTTCGAAAACTAAACAATGAGAAATGTAGGCAGAGAAAACATTCAAGACAATGTTAAGATTGCATAACACCCACAAATGACCAACGACATATTTACAACACATTGTAAATATCAAACACCTATCCTTACAATTTACATTTCCAAGGACTACAACTCTCAAGACAAGTGGTCTATTGGTTCGGACTAAGAACAGTTCCAAGATATAATTGATATAAATATTAATTTAAAGCGATTACAATGCTTTACATTCGAACAGCCTTTAAACCGAATCTCTGTCTCATTTAACCAATACTATATATGAAAATTATATATGATATTGTCCTCAAAAAGGTTGATATAATTTTAATTTTAACATATCAGACGTGGTCAAAATTTCAAACGTTATATGGTCACTAAACTTGTACAAATTTATAGACTGGATTGCATAAATCACATGGTAGTCTAAAAAAAAACTAGCAATCATGAAATGCTATCCCCAAGTAGTAAGGTTAATCCTATAAAGACCTACTTGACCTAGGTACAAAGTATAAAGTTTTACAACTCTGTAAAAGCTCAATGGAATGGACTATTGGCATATTGATCAGTTACTGTATACTTATACATGAAATATGAATTGGATCGAGGATACAGTAGTTTGTCTAGATTGATGTACGATCTAAACCCAACATTTTATTTGAAAGGTCAATAGTTTCTAAGATCTAAACCTACATTGCTTGTGTTTTGGTGACATATGACTCAAGTTAATTGAATTTGTAACTTTTTAGGTACCTTTACTACTGCTGTATCCCTGGTTACAAACATTACATTAATTTTCTCTTGAACTTGTGACCTTACCTGTAACAATGGTTGTCTCTTCGTAACATATGACACCAGCAATTTCACTAACCAGTCCACAGTCATTGACCTTCCACCCATTAAACTGACATTTCAGAATAGAAACTTCCTCTCCTGTACAGTCCACATCGTCCATCCAAATCTCTTCATAGCCAATACCAAAATAACTCTTTGTGGTAGCATTACCGTACCTAAAACATTGGAAAGCTTTGATTATTACAAAACTGACAGGTATTTGCAATATTTGCAATAGTTACCTTTTACCATAATTATTTTCTGATTGACAATATGTTCGTTATGTTTGTAGGACATGTTTTTCAACACACTGTTGGTATTCTAATGGGTACTAATTGTGCTCCTCTCCTCGCAGACCTGTTTTTTTGTACTCCTATGAGGCTGAGTTCCTAGAAGGCCTACTGGCAAAGACAGAAAAGACTCTGGCCCAGACCTTTAATTTCACCTTCCGCTATATTGATGATGTTTTCTCCCTCAACAATGCTCAATTTGGTGACTATTTACATTTAATTTACCCTAGCGAGCTTGAAATTAAAGACACCACAAATACACTAAGGTCAGCCTCTTACTTAGACATACTTCTAAAAATAGACTCAGGAAAACTACAAACTAGGCTCTACGACAAGCGTGATGACTTCAACTTTCCAATTGTCAACTTCCCGTTTTTCGACAGCAACATTCAGCTCCAGCGTATGGTGTGTACATTTCACAACTTATACGTTATTCTAGATCCTGCGATCGTTATTCCGATTTCTAGACCGATCTCTGCTGTTGACTGCTAAACTACTCAAACAAGGGTTTGTTGTACCTAGGTTGATGTTATCTGCTCAGAAGTTCTATGGTCGGCATCACGACTTAATTGATCGTTATGGGAAATCAGTGTCTCAAATACGATGTGACATTTTTGCTGAGTCATAGGTAGTATTTCCTATTCCTGGATTTGACTTTAACCTAGACAAGACAATGAGTAACTCGACGGGTGTCTAATTAGAGGCAGGCACTGCTAACTCGTCCGGAGCACATGAGTGCACCCATGGTTTTATGGAGGTTCGGGTTTCTTTCTGTGTTTTTTTTGTTTTTGGTTTTTGTGTTGTGTTTGTCTATATCTGGATTTGTAACTGTCCCTTGGCTTTTGGCTCTTGTTTTTCTGTCGGTTTTCTTTGCTACTTTCTTATAACTTTATGTGGAGACAAAAATACACTTTTCGAATTTATATACAAGTAAAACGTGTAAAAAAATTAACGATATAGTTACATCGTATATTAAGTTTAATAGTAAATTCAGTCTAACTAAATTTAGGTTTCCATAATGCAACATAAGGTTTCAAATAGGATTTTGGAAAACATAAAGTCACAAAAAAGGCATCACATACCCGAAGCCAAGCATTCGACAGACAACAGTAGCGTCTTTATTGTCCCAAGAATCATCATATATGTGACCTTTCTGTCCATCATATACCAACAATACATTTCCTTCATGATCTGTTTGACCATCAATAAGACGGATTTCAACAGTATCTGCAGATTAAAAACAATATACCAATAGAAGCGTTTTATACAATAGAAATAAGCATACTAATGAAAGATTCCATAAGAACTAGATATCCGTGAGATGGTATCTATCTCTTTTGGCACGCTGATCTTGAGATCAAGGTCAAAGGTCATTTACCATGGTATGCGACACATCACCTTGATATTATCTACCCACATACCAAATATCTTAAGCCTACCTCAAAAGTTAAAAAGTTATAGCTCGGACACGATTAGCTTCGGACGGAAGGACGGACAGACGCACGGACGAGCAGACTAATCACTATAGAGCATCCGCCACAAAGTGGAGCCCTAATTATAAGTATATCGGTATTGCGAGTTTCTAGACCGATCACTGCTGTTGAATAACAATCTACTCAAACAAGGGTTTGTTGAACCTAGGTTGATGTTATACCTTCAGAGGTTCTATAGCCATCTCCATGACTTAATTGATCTTTATGGGAAATTCTTCTCTTTAAAACGATCAGACTTTATCGCTGAGTCGTAGGTAGTCTAATATTCCTGAATTTTTTTTCCAACATATGACAATAAGTAACTCGACAGGTGTATAATAAGAAGCATTCACTGCTTACTCATCCATAGCACATGTACACCCATGATTTTCATTGATGTTTGGGTTACTCACTTTCTGTTTTTGTGTTTTTAGTTTTTATTTCGTGTTGTATATGTTTGTCACAATCCATATTTGTAATCGTTCCTTTACTTTAAGGTCTTGTTGTTTGATAGATTCCCTTGTTTTTCCCTACCAAAGAAACATTGGAGGTAATAACTTATTACATATGCAAATGTAGGCTTCCAAATATATAAGAGTAAAAACTTCTTGTAAAATAACTAATTAGTTATATCAATTAACGTGTCCACAACAGCACTTTAAAAAATACCAATAAGACTTGCAAACCTTAATAGCAACCTAAGCATATTATTGAAAGCTTTAAAAAAATCACCTATTAATTACATCAGAGATATTAACTAATAATAAAAACTTTATAATTGTCAAATAAATCACATTTAAGTGATTCGTGACAGAAAACAAAATAAAGAGCAAAAAAACAAATAACGACAAAATAAAGTCTACGAGTCTCCTATCCTCAGTTCTGATAGATAGAAATGTAGGCTTCCAAACATATACTAGTAAACGCTGCTTGCTTAATAACTAATTAGTTATATGAATAAAAAATTCCACAACAGTACTTAAATCAATACCAATAAGACTTGCAAACCTTAATAGCAACCTTAACATATTATAAAAAAGCTTTAAAATCATCTATTAATTAAATCAACAGTAGCTCAGAAATAGTAACTTATGTAACATGCCACATACAAAAGCTTTGGAACAATACATATATATTGATGAACTAGATTTTCTTATTGACAACATATTTGTCATGTTTGGAGGAGATATTTTTCAACAGACTGTTGGTATTCATGTGTGTACTAATTGTGCTCCGCATTTCACATTTTGCTATATATTGAAGATGCCTGGTCTGCTAAATTGTGTGACTATTTGAATTTAATCTACGTAAAAGTAAAGACAACACTGATTAATTTAGTTTGGTCTCTTAATAAGACCTACGTATAGAAACAGATTATATAAAATTACAAACAGACCATGACAAACGCGATGACATTTTTTTTAATTGTCTACTTCCCGTTCATTAATAGCAACATTCCAGCAGCTCCGGAGTATGGTGTGTACATTTCATAAATTATCTGTTAGGCTAGATCATGCGATTGGTATTTCGATTTTCTAGACCAGTAATGTCACTATTTATGAATACTAAGGTTGATGTTATGCTTCCAGAAGTTATACAGCCGTCGCCATGTGCTAATTGATCGTTAGGGGAAATCCATCTTTCAAACACGATCTGACATTTTTGCTGAGTCATAGGAAGTGTTCCTTTTTTCACGGATTTGACTTTTTCTTAGACATGACAATGAGTAACTCGAGAGGTGTCTAATTAGAGGCAGGCACTGCTTGCTCATCGGGAGCAATCGCAATATGGTTTTTTTATTGGGTTCGGTGTACTCACTTTCTGTGTTTGTGTGTTAGATTTTTGTTCGTGTTGTATATGTTTGTTTAAATCCGTATTTATAAACATCCTTTACTTGAATCTCTTTGCGGTTTTCTTGCTTTTTTCTTCTACAACAGGAACAATTTTATGTACCAATGAAGGCTCACAGAACAAGGACTAATTACTTATACTAATGAAAGCTCTCAGAAAAACAAACACAAATAATATATTCATGTACTTAAAAAATCTCTCAGCAGAACAAAAAAGTAACTATTTATACCCATGAAAGTCCTAAAATACCTATTAATTAAAATAAAGTATTGACGACCAATTAAAAATTTACATAGCGATTACAGCTTCAATAACAATAACTTATAATACATTTATATGCAAATGAAATAACTCCACAATTACAATACAGTGTATATTATTTTTGTTATTAATTCAAAATCGCTGCTTCCTCCTCCAAAACAACTGCACACAATGTAATAGCTGAAAATGGCGTAAACCCCAAATCAAACAAAAACAAACAACTTCTTGTTTGAAGGTCTTGGTCACGTCTTGCTTAAGTTTTCACATATTTAGGATGATTGCAAGAATGATTACAAGAAAATCCTGATAGACACAATGTCAAATTTTTGGGAAGACTCACCTGGGACTGGCAGCACTGTTATCACCTCTGGTGTTACAGTTGTAATCTCAGTAGTAAGTGTTGTCATAGTTGTAGTTGTGTCAATACATTTTACTCCCAATGCTCCGAGATCACATAATTGTCCCCACCTTAGCCGGATTTTATCGTGCCTACACTCATTAAGACTGGATTCATCTCCATGTATACAGTAAAGACCATTTAACCACTTACTATTGCTGCTGTATTTAGACAACATAATGTCCATACCACTAAAATATGAAGATTGATATAATGTTGGATTATTTACTATTTAGTTTTATGATAATAACATTTTAATAGTGAATTATTCTTCGTAATACCGCTAGACAAAGGTCAAAATCGGATTGACTTAAGTTGTTCTAAAAGCGTACCGATACATATTTGATCATGTAAGTAGAGAAATGTGTTTTCTAACAAAGTGAATGGACGTTGATCCTGGTCATCAAGTACATTTTACTCGAAACAAACCACAGCGAATATCTCTCAACACATTCACACACTGTTTAAACATTAGTTAATGGCTTTGGTATAATAATTTGACCACAAAAATACATCTTCGTTGTTTCCAAAGCAATATAAGCCTTCGGGCTACTATATAGAGACCCCTTACCCTAGAGTCTTAACTATAAAAAAACAAGCGAAAAATGTCCTATAGCAATGAAAAAGAACAAAATTGTTGACTGACAGAGAATATTGAATCTCAACACTATTTTTATCAGAAAATGGTTAGGACTCCTTATCCGAAATGACCATCCAAAACATTAAATTGTGAATGGGATTCTTGGAAAGACAGTTCTACTGGTATATGTATCAGTAATAGTAGTCTGCCTATAAAATTTTGCTTTGAACACATGCATTTATGTGTGCACCCAGCCAAGAAGTGCTGCACTGTTCACAGACTTGTACGATTCAGATTATAGTCTTCTCTCCACTCTTTATAAAGACTAATGTCATCACAAAAAGACATTTTACACTAGAGCTAACAGCAGGGGATAAGTTTGCAAATACAATTGGTACTCACATATAGAAGCACTGTTGTCAGAAGAACATAGTACAAAGATGTCATTACAGAAAAAACTACTAGTGTGCCATCAAAAAGACTGCACAGGTGGGTTCTTGCTAAGATATCAGTCTCTATGTCAGCAGGATGATGCACACTCGCATAAGACTACAGAAAGCCTGACCTAGGTTCCGTACGGAAGTCAAGACATTTAAAACAAACGTAGGCAATTATTTGTTGTGGCATTTTTAGGTTGACAATTAGTCGCGCAGAAGACAAAAATGATGTACCAGCTCAGTACCAAGTCAGTTTTTATTGCCTCCACGAATCAAAATCGACCATACAGGCTACAGGCACCAACCTAGCAGGCATTATATCCGATAAAGCACCAGCTAGCAGGAACAGTGGCAACTACAGTTCAAAAGAGAGTATTTCAATTGGATGCCTATTTACAAAAATTTCAACATAACCACTCAAGATTCATGTGTATAAATCTACTTATAGTGTATGATGGGGATGCAGTAAATCGGAGACTCCTTTCTACCAACTTTCTTTGCGTACATGTATGTGCATAGAATGCTTTAAAAAGTGCATACAGTGACTTAATTGAGAACTTCTGTGAAGAATTTATTCTCTTAAGTTACAATTTTGTTGAGATGGCCATGTAACATCAGAAGCTAAAATTCAGGAGAATTCAGGAGAACTTACCTATCACCCGCAGAACAAAGCAACAATATATAACATTTTAAACCTTTTAGATAAAATGCATCGCCCCAAATATCTAATGTATTATTTGCCTGTATCAAAGTGAACGACATATAGTTGCTGCCAGATCTGTGCTAAAGGCATCCCTACAAATACCTCCTACTGTGCCATTTACTTTAACCTCTACACGACGTTCATGTGGCCCTTCACCGTCTACAAGTCGAACTTCAATGCCTAGAAAACATCGTTTTTCTAACCTTAGACACTGATAGAGAGACTATCAATGGGTAAAAAGAAAAATACAACCCAAACACATGACAAACAATCAAGTTCAAAACAAAAATGAATTTGAAATGACATCATAAATGATGAAAGTACATCAAGTGTATGATTTCTTAAAAGCCGGTACATAACAGAATTTTCCTATGTATGGTGACACATAAACATCGTAATGTCAGTTGCGTAACAATGTTAAATTGAAATATGCGCCTGTTTTATGCAAATCATGTTTTAAAATGTATAATATTTCCTCTTAAAGCCAATAATATATAATATGATAAGTATTGATATAAATCTAATGTTCTGTGTACTTAACAATAATGACTGAACCCCTCTCCATTGTAACCGACAGTCAACAATGTTCAATCAACACAACTAAACAACTAAACAAGTGGAATTGGATTTTGGTTGATTCGTATTAGAAAAATATGTACCTGTATTTGGTTATGATAACATTTTACTCCAGCATCTTCCTCGTGTGTACAATCTGATATTGCTTTGTATGGACACTCTAGTAAAGAGAATTCTGAACCAGCACGGTCCAGGTCATCTACCAAGATTTCTCCTGTACCCTTGCCATACACACTTGCTGCCATTTCTATAACCTGACCACTAAAAAGGAGTAATTGCACATGCTTCTACCATCAGTATAAATGGATACCAAAATATCAATACCATGTTTTACGTGATTTTAAAGACGCGTTCTATTAATCTTAGGCAATTAACATGAGAAAAGCCAATAATGAGTCATAATTGGATGAAATGTTCGTCATGCGTACAAATTTTAATCTTGGTATCTTTGACATTTAACTACTTCTATTGAAAACATCTGTACTTAATGTCTAATATTTAAAAAGTATTTGTTTAACGCCGTAATTTATTAAGAAGTTTACCACAGTATTGTATCTGTTTTATTTCACATTTTTGCTGCATATCTTTCAACTCCAAATAGGGGTCATAAATCTAATTATAAAGAACCCTTTATTGTATTTAACATATTTCTTCTTTGACCAATTATTAAAAATTACTATATTTTCATCCTAAAGAAAACTCGCTGCAAGACATCAGCAGGTGTCGAAATAAAATTTGAAAACTGTCTTCACCTGTGAAATCCCAACATGCGGCATACAACTGTGGCATCTTTATCATCCAAGTCATCGTCACAAACAGAACCCTGGGTGCCATTTAAATACAGTACTATCCGTCCGTCTGAGCTGCAGTTCCCTGACAATTCTACTGACAACTGTAGAACTATATAATAAAATAAATCAGAAAATACATATGAGTAATAAAAGTATCAATATCAGAACACGACAAAGTCATGGATAATAGAAAACGCACGTACAAGACATTCAGGAAACACTCAAAACATACACCAATAAATAAGAAGTGCTCCTGCTCCACTAGTGAAACCCGTCTTGTATCGAATCGTAAGTTCGATGTAAGGAATGACTAGCAACTATCTAAGCATATCCATCATTATTTGCTTAAACGTAACCTCATACCAATAAACTAACTCATTATAGAGAACCTTTAAGGGTTGAATGAATAAACTCCAAAAAACAGTTTGAATATTAATACACAGAAATAGAAAATTTCCGATTGGTAATTTGAAGTTGTCCTGTTTATCACATAAGGTTGTGTTCACTCGGCCTTTATTAACGATTTCAAGCTAAAGATCTAAGAAAGATACCTTTGGATAAATGAGTTTTAAAGGGCAAAAAAAATGTGAGTTGAATATAAGCTATTACGGAAAACATAAATTAAATGATTGAGACAGTTCAATTAGATTTTATTACACAGAAATGACAATACAATCTGCCTCCTATAATTACAGAAACAATTCAGTGAGTACGTAAGGAATGTTTCGTCCGGATGCCAGTTGATTGTTAGAAAACATGACCACAATACATGACAATTTCGTAATCAATTAAATATTATAGCATTTTGATAACATATATATTGTATACAATGAGCTCGAAATTTTCATTGGATTTTTATTATTAAACAATCAACAACAATACGTTATGAAAATATACACAGGTGGTGGATGATGCCCAATAACTCTAAACGTATAAATGACCTGCTTGATAGTAATTTTAACTCTAGACTTCTGGAAAAAGAGAAAATATCTTGCAGGATATTTTTGATTTACACATCTGAATGACAAGGGATAGTTTTGATCTACACATCTGAATGACGAGATAAAGAAATAAAATTTACCTATATAAATTGTTTGTACTCTACACGTCTGGTGTTATAAAGAACAATCTTACCGGGTTTTTCTGTGGATGTGGTTAGAACTACAGTTAGTGTAGCAGTATTTGTACAGATGACGCCAGCATCTTCGCTATGGCTACAATCATGTTTACCCCATTCCGGAAAATCACAGGCATCTAAACTTGTCTCTGCCCCAGAACAGACAACATCATCAAGCCAAATCAGTCCTATGCCTTCGCCATATTTACTGCCTATTTTAGCAATACCATTGCTGAAAAGAAAACAAATTTACATGCTAAAAATGACACTTGACATGATAAAAGTAATAATGCTATTATTTGTTTTACTATAGGATGCAATACAATCAACATGTCCCGTAAAATTAATCAGGTCATTATGCATGAAATTTATATACCAAAGGTCTTCGTTGTGGAGCGTTGATATATATTCTATGAATTGGTGGTTGACAAATTTGGAAAGTTGAAGGGTCGACTAGCGCCTTTAATTTCAAGCAGCTCACTGTTCAGCCTATTGACAAGAAATCAACTTATAGCTTATATACATAAAATAGATGGAGCTATTTTTTTATTTATTCTTTAGTAAGGAACTACTCCAAGGAACTTAAATCCATTACAAAACACATCGACGTTGTGATAAGCACATTTGTTAGACATCAGAACAAGGATCGTTTGTTTGAAATCCGTCAAATTAACATTTGTTACACATCAGAACGAGAATCGTTTGTTTGAAATCCGTCAAACATAACACCTATGTTAACATTTTATAAAGTGTTTTTTTAGAATCATTGATGACGATATGTTCTGTTATTATGTCTAATTGCCAGGTAGTTAACCCATTTCATTCTTCCTAAAAAAGCAGCGTTTTTTAAGAATTGAATTAGGTTGTGTACTGAGTGAGAATACATGAAGCAGTTACATGAAGAGTGGAATCAGAAAGTTTGACTTGGAATCCATTTTTTAAAAGATCCTACAACATATGTATAAGAAATAACAAGATTAAAATAGTGTGTTATTATTGTCAAATATTGCCCTTAAACATTTAGTAATGGTTTTCTGATGTAAAATATTACCTAGATTGATAAAGGTAGCATCATGTCTTTGTGTGAAAAGGGTAAGAAAAAGAGGAATATGGTTTATCCAGAAATATAATTAAACTTTATGCAAAATGCTGCCTTTTTATTGAACAGAGACCACGTGTAACTGATTCTTATTGTAGTCAACCCATTATAGCAATGGGTGGTAATTCCTCTTGCTTTTTTCCAAACGGTTGATTTAAAAAAAATAGCACCAGTTCAGACAGGAAAATGCCAATCCAGAAAATTATCATCCGCTCCAGCCGCAGTTTACGGGTAATATAAAAGAAATTATCACCTGGTCAGAACAAAAATTGCCAAACTGGCAAATTATAAGTAAACTTCAGCTGAAGCTTAGTTACACATCTTGTGTTTTTTTCCATTTCTGTGCAAACATGTCACACACACAAAAAAATGCTCAATTAGTATTTGAAAAAAATAGCAGACGAACAGCATTTTCTGTTCTACATATTTTCTATTGCAGTTTCTTTAGGTAATGCCTATTACGTATTTAAAAATCAAAATGCCCATGAACTCAGGTGTAAGCGTAGATTATATTATGAACAAAATTTATCACACTCGACGTGATAATCTACGTTAAAATCGTCTTTAAAAGGCAGTAGAATATTCTGGCTTTATTAACATCAAGTGCAACATAATCTTATTGTTTTCAGCAAGAATATTTTGCTTTTGTAATTCAATATAAACGTGTGTGACATTATGCAAACGACAATTTTGCCTTTATAATTGAATATAAACTGTGTATGTGACCATACCTGTATCCTAACATCCTGCAGACTACAGTTGCAGCAGAGTCTTCCCAGTTGTCATCACAGATTGTACCAAAGACACCATTACGTATGACTTCAACTCACTCTTTGATCCATTTACTAATTCAAGTTTCAATTCTGTAAAACAACTACATACTATATTAGCTGGTCAACTCAAAATACATTCCAAGCTCTCACAAAAACAAGACTTTGTTCACCTTGTAAACTAGCCATCTAAGTTTTTAACTTCATTGATATACCAATAAACATATAATGTAAACCTGCTATGAATTGGATACATGTTAATTGTATTGCTTCATGGCAACGATAATGATGGATGACTTATTGTAGATTTGTTCTGGAAAAGGATATTTTTCTTCAAGGAAACAGTGAGTGTGCTTGCATTATAATATTTACACAGTAAATAGATGAATCTTGTGTCCAATTACAATTTTCTTTAAAATCTGGTGTTCTATTTTTTTCTCGCTAGAATCTATTATTGTCCAATTTGTCTATTGCAATCTAGTGTCACCTCACAATTTTTAATGTAATCGATGGGTAGAGTGTAATTAAAATTTTTATTCAAATATTATATCTTATCACAATTTATATTTCAATCTAGTGCCCAAGCACAATATACATCAAAATCGAGTGTCTACACATAATTAAGATCACATAGAATTAAACCTACCACATTCATTTTCATCACTCATATCCAGACAATCATCAAAAGTGTTACAAACAAGTTTCTGTTCTATACAGTTACCATTACCACAGGAAAACTCATCGAGATTACATGCTAGAACAAACAATATCATATCATAAACACTTCTAGAAAACATTACAATGATACAAACAGTGCTCATCTAGTTGTTGTAATCATATTTATATATTTATCTGAATACTCTAATCAGAGGGTAGTGTACACAGAAATTGCAAAATCCCAAATACGGAAAAAACACCAAAAATAATGTGTTAACAAATACAGCAGAATCAGACAATTAAAGGATTTAGTAAAATTGATAAAATTGCAACCTTACTTGTAGCATGGGGCTTATAAGGTATTATTTTGGTAGTGGAACTTTCAAAGTTGAATGTGGTGACGTTCCCAGTATGACTCTGCTGCATAATTTTAACGCATAAAAACCCATTAAAATTACAAGTTTAAGTAAACTGCTATTTGTTCTGAGAACAAATGAGAAGGTCTTTCCCACTGTTCCTCTAAAGTCAGAAAATTAAGGTGATGGGATTTTGTGTCTTGCTGTAGCACACAATGTCACTTCCAGTCATAAAAATGAGTTATTTGAGTAAAGAAAGTGGTTCCGAGCCAAAAAATAGATGGTTGTTAAGGACTTTTATTTCATTGCTAGGGACAAAAGGCCACTTCCGGTCATGTAATGAGATATGTCAGTAAAGTACATCATTTTGATTCTAAAAATATATGGTTGCTAAAGACTTTTTATTAATGTCACCTTGTTGCTATGGTACGACCTTGACCTATGACCTTTAACCTTGGCTCAAATTGAAGCTTTTTTCCTACTGATCATGTTAAATCTATATGTTTACTATATTATCTCTTACCGTTTTCAAGTTTTAACCACAAAACCGATTAACCGAAACGTGTCAAGGGCATTAACTCGAAAACGGTTCATTGCACAGCTTCGGGTCAATGTACCAAATGAAGGTCTCGATAAGAGGAGTATTTTCTTTATTTATTGTCTGCTTCATCTTTTATAGTTTATGAGATATAGTGCTAACAAGACCTATGGGGACCTTTGACCTTGACATTTTTAAATGTAATATATGTCACTTAGGATCAATGGTGGTGGTCTAAAGTCTCTAGGACTTACTCGAGAAAAAATTTTGACGCATTGCGTCATTTTTCAGGTCGAAAACGCGTAAACAGGAAGTTGATTGGAAGAAAAAAAATTGCATGTTAAATCATCGCCATAAGGCAGTCTACATTTTGTACACTTCAGATTTTGAGAAGCGGTTACGGTTAATGAGTTTATCTGCTAACAAGGGTTTTTCGTGTTGGGGCAGATAACTCTGTTACTAAAAATTGATCGGTCTAAAAGCATAAGCCATGTGATCTCCGGATATGACCAATCAATGGTACCAAGTATCGGAATGATATGTCGAGACACTTTTCGGCAAACCTCCGCGGAAGAAGAAAAAAAAATAATCATAAGAAAGACAAGGTCTTTCCACTGTAGTGGGAAGGACCTTTACTAAAAACGCGGACCTTATCAAAAGAACATCATTCAATTACGAATAACAAACCTCACGAAGACAACACCATCCTATCCCCTAAACATTTAAGGATTGTAATTAAGGTCTTTCCCACTTCCACTTTCCGCCAACTTCAAAACCAAACAGTTTAAAAACTACACAACATATCATTTTGGTCTTTCGCGACAAGTTTTGGGCACTAAAAGTCTATTCGGAATTCACACTGTGAAATCGAAACATTTTTCTTCACGTAGTTATATGCCCAAACACCGAAAACCTTGTTATCGCGTAATCTCTCGAACTATAACAGATACAAGAAAACTGAAAAATGGCAAATGTTAAGGAACTTATGGGACAACTTTATGGCATATTTTGGCTAAAAATTTCTGACTAGCGAAGGCAAGCGGTATCCCTTAAATGTTTCAAGGACTCCGCTTATCACAAAAACTCATAAACCGTAAGTCAAAATCAGAAAAGGTCTTCACCATTTGTTGTCCTTAAAGAAAATCTCAAAGTCAAAGGTCAGAAGTGACATTGACCTGAGGCCTCCCATCTTGTTATCATTACAACTTAAAAACTATAACAGATAGAAGAAGACAATAAATGGAAAAAAATGCTCCTCTCATCATGGCCTTCATTTGATACATTGGTCCGAAACTGTGTGATGAGCTGTTTTCGAGTTCAAGCCCTTGACTCATTACGATCAGTTTTTTGCATAAAACTTGAAAACGGTTAGAGAAAATATGGTAAACATATAGGTTTAAAATAAACACCAAGTCAAGGCCTTCAATTTGAGCCCAATTTCAAAGGTCAAAGGTCAAGGTCATATCATAGCAACAAGGTCACCATTACAAAAGTGCTTAGCAACCATATATTTTTAAATCGGAATGATGCATCTAACTGGAATATGTCATTTTACAACCAGAAGTGGCATTTTGTCACTAGCAAAAGTCCTTGACAACCATGTCTTATAATAACCAACAAGTTTCATAATGGCAACCATAATATTTACGTATAAAGGAGCTCAACTGCTCAACTGTCAGACACTACTTTACTTTATAAGACTTTTAGTCAGAAACGATTCTTTACCTACCAAAATTACTGTAAGACTGGAAGTCACGAGAAGGCCATATAAGCTGTGATATACATATATACATATACCTCATATGCGGATGCTGCCGACAAATTGCACAAATGGTAAATTTATGATTGGGAAATTCAATTCAACTCGCATGTTGTATAATGTAGAATTTAAACAACTTTCCTTGTAAATAAGATCTAAATTAGAAGCAGAACTAAACTAGCAAGTCTTTAATAACATTTTCATTGTATTGCAAATTTCGTCTTTTGTAGTGGCTACAATCAGCCTAATCTACAAAAAATTCCTTTATCGTGCAAGCAGTTAAACACTCTGCAAACATATAACACACTAGCTGCGAAACCGTAGCTCTTAGGTCCTTTGGATATTTTTGATTTGGTGGACCATAGATAGATGGTTTTAGAGAATGATTTCAAAAATGAAAGCTGACCTCTCACATATATTTATTATCATTTGTTTTCTCACAGTATACACCTGACATACCTTTTGTTTGCTGGCAGTACACAGCTTAAATACCTTTTGTTTTCTCACAGTATACACTTCACATACTTTGTTTTTGCACAGTATTTAATATTAAGTACCAGACCAAGAAGTCCGACTCTTTTTTGTATAAGAAGCCGAGAGATCCTCATGTCTAGATGTGCACAATGTTTTAAATTTTTGAAAATGGCCGCCGTAAAAAATGCCAATCGCAGATCTGGAATGGCAAGAGCAATTTTTATGAAAATTTGTACACTGATACAATTGACTACAGCATATCCTGAGCATCTTAGTAGAAAAAAAATTGACGCTAAAGACACCATTTTGTCTTGGCTACCGTTTCACCACACTCCCCTCAAATATTGAATTTAATATGTAGGTAGATTTTAATGCACAAACTAAGAATGTAATGTGATTCACTATGTTTGTAATCGGAAAGGGACTTTTTGTGACTTGCTTGCAATCACAATCAGCACCAGTTATTGTTATTATTTTTACTATAAACATCTATACAGCTCTTTACAAATAAAATAATTACCCAAAAGTAGCGATTGGCACATGAAAACTAAAACGATAATGATAACAAATAGATACATATGACAGTATACGACTGACATACCTTTTGTTTGCTGACAATAAACTCCTGCTACTTCAAAGATTTCACAGTCATGTTGCTTCCAAGAGTTAGCTTCACAAGACAATAAGCCTGTCTCATTACCATGGCAATTTACTTCATCCAACAAAAAATTTTTATTACCACTTCCAAATTTACTTTTTCCAGGAGCTGACAAAGCTTGGCTGAAAAACAAATAGGCATTACGAGGAGCTGACAAAGCTTGACTGAAAAACAAGATAGGTATTACCAGGAGCTGACAATGCTTGGCTGAAAAACATAATAGGCATTACCAAGAGCTGACAAAGCTTGGCTGAAAAACAAGATAGGCATTACCAGGAGCTGACACAGCTTGGCTGAAAAACAAGATAGGCATTACCTAGACCGACAAGGTTTGGCTGAAACACGAGATAGGCATTACCAGGAGCTGACAAAAAGTTTAGCTGAAAAGCAAGAATGACATTACCAGGAGCTGACAAAGCTTGGCTAAAAATGCAAGAAGGCCGATAGTTTGGTTTATTCACAAATAAAGTTAGTTTTATAATTATATTGATACAGTTTTATATTTAAGATAGAGATACTTTTGTTGACAAAGACATTGCTTTTAAATTTTACTACTAAGTGATCAGCCATGGATAAAATGTTATGTGCCAACTTAGCTCGCAATTTTATAACATTAAGGAAATGCACTGATGCTACATCATTGGCTTTCTAATGTCTGCAATTAAAATTCTTTTTAAGGTGGTGATGACAAACCAAGTTCAAAATACACGGTGTAGAATGGTAAGGGACTTATCGCGTTTTTTTCTGCTGTATCGGACTATTCGGGTTAAGCAACGGACTGTTCGTAAAAGTTGATGTAAATAGAAACAGTAGGTCACTTATTTTGTCTTATTTCTTTGCATATTTTTTAAATATTAATAGAATGTGTATGTCACGGAACGATAAAACTATTTATCTTTCTTTATGTACGCTTGTTTCTCGATTTTTCTATTTGTTTTTTACTTTGTAAAATAACCACGAGGTACATCGAGGTAACATATTTGTAGGAGTTATCATAGATCAATTACGTATTCCGTGAGTATGGTTTTTAATAAAACTTACCCCTTCTTGTTATCATTTGAACTCATTTTTCTGAGTTACTCCATGTTTATTGGCACGAAGAGTCATTTGCTTAACCCCATTAGTCCATTAAAGCAGAAAAAACGCGATAAGTCCGTTACCATTCTACACCGTGAAATAAAACAAAACTAACCGAACCTTTATAGACATACTAACATCTCAGCAATCATACAGATATTTGTGAAAATTATTGGTGTCAGGATTACCATCAGAATCCCACTCCTTTCTCCACACTTTCTCATATTCCAATGAACATTCTTCCAATTATCACACTACAATCCCCACACTATTGTCTCCTGACATATTACAGACAATTATAAACTTCGGACACTCTACAGGCAACTATGAACATGAATAGCGTCACAGATTATACTGATTATCCATAGTTATAAGAATCCCTACATACAACAATGTACCACGGTATTGCTTATCTGTTTTGTCTATCTTGTGAATATTGACCATGGAATAACATGCTACTTGTATTTGTTTTATTTTCTAATTTCACAATGCTTTCTTTATACTTACTCGTATCCTTACATTCTACAGACCACAACGGCATCCTTGATGTCCCAATTATCATCACAAATAACACCCCATTCTCCATGGTAGTTGATTTCTACACGCCCAGAGTGCTGGTCCTCACCATCTACAAGTCTTACTTTTAAACTCTCTTCTACAGATTCAACTAATGGAAACAAAAAACAACAGGTAAAACATACAGATCTGATTTTTCAAAGGGAAGAAATTCTTTGTTGAGACTATTAGGTATTTAAAATCCTATTTTGGTAATTACTATAAAGTCAAACCTGTGTTTGATAGACTTTCATTTCAGGTCCAACCGTGAATGTTTGATAGACAGTCCTTGGTGATTTGATGGGCTGTCCTTAAAATTTCAATTGTGAGTTTTTTATGAACTGTCTTTGTACGTTCAACCGTTAGCGCTTGATAAATATGAGTAATTGATGGACAGTCCTTGCAGGTTCAACCCTGAACGTTTGATGGACTGCCCATTGAGGTTCAACTGTGAATGTTTCATGGCCGGTCCTTGTATGTGCAGTTGCGAGTGTTTGATAAACTGTCTTTATAGGTTCAACAGTGACCGTTTAATAGACTGCCTATGCAGGTTCGATTGTGAATGTTTAATGGACTGTCTATGAAAGTTCAACCGTTAGTGTTTGACAGAATGTCCTCATAGTTTCAACCGTGAGTGTTTGATGGACTGCCCTTGTAGGTTCAACGTGTTTGTTAATAGATTGTCCTTGTAAGTCAACCATAAGTGTTTGATGGACTGTGCTTGTAGGTTCAACGTGAGTGTTTGATGGATTGTCCTTGTAGGTTTAACCGTAAGTATTTATTGATGAATTATCTTTGTATGTTTCATGATGAGTGCTTGTTGATGGACTGTAATTGTAGGTTCAGACATGAGTTTTGGATGGACTGTCCCTGTAGATGTAAGTGTTTAAGACATATTTCCATTAAAATGAACTGATACGATATGTTTAATACTAATGAAAGATGTACTCAATTATTAATTTCCAGTGTTACAAATTACATTGTGTATCTTTTTTATATTATTGATACAAGCCTAGCTAGTCTTGTCATCCTAACTCGACTATGAAGAAGTAAACACCTTGAGTAAATAACAAGTTAAAAGAACCAATATGCACAAAAGTGTTATATTAATTATAAGTGTTCTATAAGCATGTGGTAAGGTCACAAAGGAAACCAGAATTTACGTTTCAATGTTGGGTACTGCTTGTTTTATGCATATATTAAACAGAATTAAAAAAATAACAAATACAACCCTAATTGTCTTACCACATCCAGATTCATCAGAGAAGTCCAGGCAATCATCAACACCATTGCATAGAACATCAGATTCAACACACCTACCATTCTTACATTTATACCCGGAATCACATTGTACATCTGAAAAAAACATACAAATCCTAAATAAGGTCAACATCCACAGTCTACACTTACATATATTAAAATAGAAAATAATTGTGTTAAGATATCCATGAAAATGACTTATTAAAATTGAGAATAAACAGCTACATATATCATCGCCTTTCAAATACATTGTACTTCCTGTATTATTATATGTACCTTGCTGCCAATAGTGTTCAAACAATGAAGCAAATTTCAATAGCAAACACTTGCAAACAAGTCCTTTAAAAAAACACAACAACTTTATAGCGTTTGGAAACCAATAGAATCGTTATATCACAAACCTGTTTGTGACTCTAACTCATAGTAGTCATATGATAAGGAAACAAACAAACTGTTGCATAATTAGCATTTTATATGATCAAACCATTGTGAGCTCCCTCCGAGACAATTTCCAAATTATAAATCCGGCGTATAGTGTGTACATTTCATACAAGTCACTTCTGTTGACTACGAAGCAACTCAAACAAGGGTTTGTTGATGTTATAACTTTAGAAATTATATGGTCATCACCATGACGGAATTTGAAAATTTGAAAATCCATCTCTCAAATACGATTCGACATTTTTGGTGAGTCACAGTTAATCTTTTCAAGACAGTGGGTAATTTGACGTGTGTCTAATTAGAGGCAGGCACTAGTTGTTCTTCCTGAGCACCTAAGCCCAACCATGGTTTTTATTGGGTTCGGGTACTCTTTTTCTGTTTTTGAGAAATTATAAATGTGGCAAGATGTAAGACAATTGAATGACAAATAAACCATACCTTACATGCAATTCACACCCTGAATATGTGCTCGTGACAAACAAGATCTTTTTCATATTGCAATGAAACACACTTACATATTCCAAAGCAATCTTCATATACTTTTCTTTGTGTGGAGCTTTAAGTGTCCTAAAGTTTTTCATTTGTACAATGGAAATTTTTAATCTGTAAAATTCAATAGTTAGACACTTAAACAATAGACCAGACTTATGACGGAATTAGTCAAAAATATTTTTGCCTACGTTCTATAAGGAACTAATCAGACTTTTCCTGCAATTAGATTCCATTTAAATGAATCTACAAAATTTTCTCCATTCTTCTTGCTTTATACATGTAACAGGGATCCAGTTTTGCAAATTGACAATATTATGAAACCGCGATATAAGTAAGGTAGGCGAAGACCCTCATAAAATTTTATTAGAGCAACAGCATTAAAATCATTTTTATGTTCTCAGAAATTTGAAATAGGCGGATTAGAATATTCAAGAAATAACTTTTAAAGTAGGCGACCCCGTTTATTATAAAAATCATTTAAGAAAGAATATACTTGACAGTAAATGAAAACCTTACTATAATTGATCCCAGTAAGTTTTATTATAAAGAATGAGTTGGACGGGTCCACTACTAAAGTACATGCAGAACATTTAAGGCTAGATAACCTTGATGAATGGGAAATTCCTGAAGATAAATCAGGTAGGCCAATGAGAAAAAGTAATTATGTTATTCGCTCTAAAAGTAGTGAATTAAAGTGAAGATGACGAGGAACCCTTATCAAAATTGTATAAAAGATATCGAAATGAAGGAGATACTTCCTCTGATGAATATCATATTCCCCTGTTTGAATTGAAAAAGAGATGGTTAGAATCCGACTCAGAAATTGTCACAGAATTCAGATTCTGATTCGAGTGATAGTAATATGTCCATAGACATAAGAAGAACAAAGAACAAAGTAAAGAACATCAAAACTTGTATGTAAGCGAGAAAAGTCTAGGGACGAAACAGGTTTAGTAAAGGCGTTGTGCGCCTATTTGCTAATTAATTAAAAATTAAATTAGAGATTTCTCTTAATCACCTCTCTTTTACCCTCTACTTATTTCTATCTTTAAGGCTGACTGAACAAATTAAAATCCGTGCTCACAAAATCTGGAATTCGTTATAACGAATTAAAAATCCGCGATCACAAATTCCGAAATCCTTTATAAAGAATTCAAAACCGTGATCACGAATTCGTTATAACGAATTTTTGAATTCTTTATAACGAATTTCAATTTGTAATCATGGAGTCATGAGTTCGTTATAAAGAATTAAAATTTGTGATCACGAATTATGAAAAAAGTGTGTAGGTCATAAAGAAGCTTCCGTAATTCACTATACAAAAATGCACTTTTAAATTAATTATGCATTCATTCAAATAAAATACGGATAATTACAGTTTTCGACACTGATAAATATTTTTTTGTAAAATATTCCTAATTAAAGATTTGAGCTTTAATATAATAGATATTCCGGTCTTAGACAGGGTATTTAATGTCACTTTCACGGCCTATGATTTATATTCCATGAGTCGGAGGCATATAATAGGCTGAGTGACAGTGTCAAAAGTCCAGCTATAACAATGTACTGTCTAGCGCGCTGTCTGCGTCATATTGATCTGTCTAGAGCAGTAAGCTATATTATAGTCCTTTATACCGTCTTAAGCTGTCTCACAGGCATTTTCATGCTTCCTGCATAGCACGATAAACTGTATCAGACGTCCTGTTTGCGCTGTAGGCTTTTTCAAACGTCCTATCTAGCGCGCAGGATGTGCCAAACGTCCTTTCTAGCTCCGTAGGCCGTGTCAAACGTCTTGTCTAGCACCTTAGGCTCTGCCAAACGTTCTGTCGCTGTAGACTGTCATTATAGGATTAAACGCTTATTTTCGGTAATTCATCGATGTATGAACGAGGTCGACTCACTCACAAACAATGATAAGTTTGAGAGTGAGTCGACCTCGTTCATACATCGATGAATTACCGAAAATAAGCGTTTAATCCATATAATTCTTCCAAAATTGTTTTTATATATTTACATTCTTTTCCCAAAATAAAATGTCATTATAAGTGTGTGACGCGTAGGAATATACACAACGAACTGAAGACGAAGACGTGGTCGGTTTGAAGGTAATAACTGGCATTGACAACAGATACATTTTACGATTTGCCGAGAAGATTATTAATAAAAACAAAAGAAGATTAAAAAAAAAACAATTTTCCGCATACTTATGTTCCTCATTGTACCCGGTTTATATTAACGTTATATGTGACGTCATGTATTTGTTCAAACGCAACCAAGCCAGACGTTCTTTCTTAAATACGAACAGGAAAAACAATAATTGTCGATTTTTCAATGGATTTATCATTGAAAATTGATGGAGCTGTGCTGATACATGGAGTTGGTGACAAATCCGTGCATCTTGCTGATTTCGTTGAATTGTTGTGACCGAGAAAAAAATAAGGTAGTTTTACCGTTACGGCTATTATGTGTATTTGAAATAATTCATAATTGAAATTACAAGAAACGCAATTTTAAAGTATCGTTTATATATGCCTTCACACTCGCATTTCGTCCACATTCGAATTCGGCTATTTCTCGTCATTCACCAATATCTACAATGAATCCAAAACAAAGTGTACTGCTAAAATATTTTCTTGTATGTTTTTCTCTATAAAACAAATGATTTCATAATAATAATAATATACAGCTGTTTCAATTAAATAGCTTTCCGTTTAAGCGATACATCGCTCAAAATATTTGAATCGAGTGTACTGGCTTAATTTATTGTCTGAAGCGTACACGACACATGGCCGCCATATTTGTTTACTTTTAGCAAGAAAAAAGTAGTTCCCCAAATGTCGTTCATCAAAGTATGAACGGATATGGGAAGTACTGGTTTAAGGCCTTTTGAACAATCAAAAATGACTATAAACGTAAACGAATGTAAGATAAGAATTGTAGTCTTGTATAGCGCAATAAGCTGTGTTAAACTTCTTTATTGCGTCATATGTTGTGTCAGATGTCTTATCAAGCGCCGAAGACTGTATCAATGTCCTGTCTAGCGCCGTATGCTGTGTCAATGTGTCTGTCTGGAAACGTGCGCTGTCATATTACTGTCTAGCGCACTAAACTGTGTCACACGTCCCTTATAACGCCATATACTGTGTCAAATATCCTATTTAGCGCAGAAGGCTGTATCAGTGTCCTGTCTAACGCTGTAGGCTGTATCAAATATCCTGTTTAGCGCCGTTAGTTGCGTCAGAAGGTGTGTCACACGTCCTTTACAGCGTCGTAAGCTGTGTCAAACGTCCTGTTTAGTACCATAGGCTGGTTTCATACGTCCTGTTTAGCGCGGTAAGCTGTATCATACGTCTTGTCTTGCGGCGTAGGATGTGTCCTTTATATCTCCGGAGGCTTATCATGCGTCCTGTCTAGCGCCGTTAGTTCAACTTTCAGGTATTGATGGGGTACACCCAAAGTAAGACTGTAAGAGTAAAATTATAATGACTTTTGTCGAGTGTTTGTTTGTTTGCTTGAATGACATTTTAACGTCACTTTCAGCAATTTTTCAGCTATATCGAGGCGTTCAGGTTTTATTGGGGGAGGAAGATGGAGTACCCAGAGAACACCCCTGACCTTCGGTAGGAAAACTGGCAATCATTGTGAATTTAGATTGGAATCGAGTGCACCTTGACCAAAGTGAAAATCGAACCCGCAATCATAGCTTTGACAGACCACGTGATCAATAGTAGACTAACTAATTTAACTACTTGGCTACCGAGGCCCTATCGTCGACTGTCATCAGTGCCTTGTGACATTTGTTACTAGACGATATCTCACAGTTTGTTAGATCCTGGCTGTGGCAAAAACTACATCTCAATTATATGTAATATTTAATATGTACCAAGGTATTAAATCGTGTGTCAAAAATAATGGTGTATCATCTAATTATTCCCTCTGCAATTGGCGTAACGCATACCCGTCCAAACATACTTCTTGTTGACGTCAAATAGGTTTTTCATGATTATTTCCTGGCTTCTGTTAGTCGGTGTGGTTAAATACAGGTATATGGGATGACGAATTGTACTAATAAATTATACTATGAAAGCGATTGTCATACCTGTTTGACCCTCGTGTCCTGTTTTTGAAGCTTATATGTCTCAAAAGTTTAGGTGAAACATTTCTTGCTTTTGTAAGTTGGAATGGTTTAATATTTGGTACTCGGTTATTTGTATTAATGAATTGCACGTTGCAAAATATTTTCAGACATCTTCTCTCTCATCCCTTAATTTATCTATCTATCCCATTATCATTTTGCAACCTTTTTATAAAGCGCTTTTAATGAGCAGAGAGCAAATGTCAGGCATATTGAAATTTTCTAAATTTTGTTGAAATTTTAATTTGCATGAAAGGTTGACATTATACGACATTATGATGAATTCTGGTGATTGTGACAGAAGATAACTGCGTTCCCTCTTTTTATACTGAAAAACCATTACCACATTGCGATAGTGACACACTTGACGTTACAAGTGATATTGCACGGCTTATCTTTAAAAAAAATTCTTTCTTGTACCAATATAGCCAGCCATGCAATATCACTTAAAATCGAAACGTCAATCGTGCAATATAAAATATAGGCTGCTGAGAGATAAATTGTTTAAAGGAAGCTCAAATACCGAATGGAGGTAATAACAAAATGCCGACATCAAAGGAAATGTCAAAAAAACAATGCACAAACGAAGATAGGAATTAATTTACAAATCGTCCAAATTCATGCTTTATATAGACAATTGTTTCAAATACATTATTACATTACAAACTAATAGAACGCATACCTATTCATAGTATTATACAAACATCATATTTCTAGGTTTAATCTTATCATTGAACTTGTTTATATCGTATCGTATTTTCTCTGACATTGCAAATTAAAATCAAATCAAGATTGTTAAAGCAATAAGATAAACCTACAATCAGGAACCAAACGACAGCTAAAACAATATTTTACATTCGAAAACGGTCGAATTAAAAAAAAACTTTCGGTCATACAAGGTTATTTCATGATTTATACATATGCATTTTTTCATATATTTAATAAGATTAGTTGAAACAAATAAAAATAAGAGATTAAAGAACTGAATGTATCGATTGTCAAATCTATGCATAATCGTCTTTGAATATACTTATTCGCATACGTAACTAATTGAGAAACACTTATCTGCGTTTTCGTCGTTTGAACTTGTTTAGATCTTTTTATTACTTTTCACCAAAATGATACAAGACGGTTGATCGGTGTGATTAAGGCTAATATTTTCATGTAATATTGGTTCTAATAGTAGTTAGTTGTTTAATGACTGTTTTTTCCTTGAATTTATGGGACACATGTGGCCTGTCATGCAATATTATCCAAGTGTTTTCGTTTAGATTATGCACCCTCGTCATCTCTTCTTTATTCTTAAAAAAGTGAAAAGAAAAAATGTATTCATATTACAAGATACCTAAAGAAAAAATGTGCATATTTTCACCGCACTGTTTGCTGTTTTTTTAATATTTTTTATGCGTTAAATTATACCTATACAAAACGTTTATATGTCTCTATGAAGCAGTTTTCGGTGAGTTCCCCAACACAACACACATCAGCGTCTAGAAGCGGTGATATAGAATCGACTATAATATTCTTATAATCGGCCTGAGCGAAAATATGGAAACCATATTAAATATCTGCATATATTTATCAAATGAATGGTCTTCTGTAGGAAGTTTCAAAAGACCGAACATGTCAGGAATATCATGTAAAACAACCTTTCTATGTTTAAACAATCGGCCAAAATCTTACTTATTAATTGCTGAATCAAACATGTTACGGAAAACGTATTGTTTTCTTAATAACTTAATGTTATTTTATAAAGCGTCTAAACATTGATTCAACAAATTTACATCGTTTATTATAATAAGAATTGTATTTTTATATAGTTATTAAACTTTTAGCGATGCAATCACCTTCCATACTTGTTTACATATGTTCTATAGTCGTTGGCTTAAGGCTATCTATCATAGATTTGTTACGATAGTCGAGAATATGTTGGCTGTATTCGTGAAATAAAAAAATTACTGACTTTGATATGCGGTCGCTATCAGTATTTCTGAACCCTACAAAATGTTGTTCAGCTCGCTAAGCCGCTCGGAGAATATTACAGTTGAGAAATCCCGATAAGAACCTCAAAGTAAATAATTTTATAATATTATCTTCAAATCACAGTTCAGTAGAAAAAAAAACGTTAGCAGTCTGAAACAAAAAGATCAAAAGTTCATTTTAACATAATATTTGAAAAAAAAATAAAACAAATAATCTCTATCTGAATGAATCTCTTTATAAAGAAATAAATTAATACAAAATATTTAAATTGAATAAACGAATAAAATAGTGGTGAAAGGAATAACAATACTAGTAATTAAAAAAACTAACAATGTTCATCACAAAACAATGCATTGGTCAGCTAGAGTACTAAATATTCGGAGTAGGATTAAAGAGAATTGTTTGAAAGTGATCAAATATGGTTAAATAGAATAAATATTAATTACAATCTATTTCTATGTTTCGGCTTTGGTTCTACTTTTCGTGCAAGATGGTCATTTGTTCATTTCTCTGTTCAAAAATTTTTTAATGGTGACAAACAATTTTAGTTGCTCCGCAATCAATACATGTAGCATGATGTTGGGACGCGATAACCGTTATGTATTTGAAGATTTACTAGTACCAGTTGGAAATTATGTGGTCGCAAATCCAGTATAGGTATAACAGTAGTAAATGTGTACCAGTAACAGGTTACCAGAATGTGTACCCTACATTGTTGAGTTCTGATTTGGTCAATAGTGGTTTCACGTGTACAATTTTTTGTCTTTAAGCTCCTGCATAAATTAAGTTAGATTTTCTAGACCGATCACTGCTGTTGACTGCTAAACTACTCAAACAAGGGTTTGTTGTACCTAGGTTGATGTTATCTCTCCAGAAGTTCTATGGTCGGCACTACGACCTAATTGATCGTTATGGGAAATCAGTGTCTCAAATTCGATCTGACATTTTCGCTGAGTCATATGTAGTGTTTCCTATTCCTGGATTTGACTTTTACCTAGACAAGACAATGAGTAACTTGACGGGTGTCTAGTTAGAGGCAGGCACTGCTTACTCGTCCGGAGCACCTGAGTGCACCCATGGTTTTTATTGGGTTCGGGTTACTCTCTTTCTGTTTTATGTTTTTGATTTTTGTGTTGTGTTTGTCTATATCCGGATTGTAACTGTCCCTTGGTTTTTGGCTCTTGTTGTTCGGTCGGTTTTCTTTGCTACTTTTTTAAAATTAAAAAGTGGTAACAATTTTCACAGACCTTGTAAGATACAATTTTGGTAATTTTTTAAAACAATTTAGTATTTTTACATTCACTGCATTAGAAAGTGCATGTAAAAGTGGGAGCGTCTCAAAATGCTCTAACTAGCGAAAAAAGGAATTGGTCACGGATATATATGGCATATATTTTTTCAATGGAAAATGAAAGTTTATTAATTTCCTTGTCCAGGTAAATGCTGATCAATGTTAGAAAGGTATGCAAATCACAGAAATGTTAGTGTTTTCGACTATAGTCAAAACATTTACTACTGTTCTACCTATATGTCAGATGATGTTTTGTGGATTTTTATTTCTGAGAGCACATCAAGGTTATTTTTGCATAGATTGTGGTATCTCTTGTAGAAACTAACTGAAGGCGGTACTCAAAAAGAACGTATTGTCTGATGGATACTATAAAAACTGCTTAGTCAGCACTTTTTGCATCTTTACTATATACACATATAAAAACAACTCACACAATCACAACAAAGTGTTCTCCTGTCTTTATTCCATTTTAACTTTCTTTCTGTATGGTCATCTTTACTTTTCGCAATGAATTGGGCATATTCATGGGCATAAGATTAAATTGCGATAAAAAATTAGGCCAAAAATAAGTTAAATTTTAAACTGTACTGATCAGTTTGAACTTTGGACCAATTTCTCCCAAAGTTTTGATATCACAATGAAATCTTTTGGCTGAAAACTAGATTTTGTCCCCAATTGCTGAATTTATGGCCACAATTAAGCAAATTAATAGGAATAAGTTGGAATTTTTTTTATAACTTTTAGTCCAAAATAAGCAAAAATTAGCCAAAAATGGTAATGTTTTGTCTATAAAAGTGATTATTGTGCACATATTTTAACAAACCCTGTCCAACAGATGGTTTGTAAAGGCATAATTGGGGTCAAAATATCCAACTTAAAAGAGAAAACATATTTCCTTTTCTTAAGTAGAATTTTTTTGGAATTTAGTGTTATCAACAGCCTTGGACTGAAATATCGGTACTTTTATTTCGCACTAATGGAAGGTATAAAACAGGTTATATTGAAATTTGTTTATTTATTTGTACTTGTTTAATAGGTTTCTTGTCTAAAAGCACCATCTTGTTAATTTGAAGCCACATTGAAACAATTAAAGGGACAATATGGCATAGTTTAAAAGATGGAGTGGTCAGCTAGTGAAAGCCTCAAGATCTTAGTGTGCCAGCACATATTGTGCTGGCCAATAGTATAATATAAGGCTAAGTGCATTTAAAAGGTATCTGTTATAAAACTTTTATATTATTTTCTTATTTAAAAGTGCAGGGGCAGTGATAAATATGCAAATTTTTATTCTGAAGATGTCTTCAAACTCATGTTATATACATATGCAATTTTTCTCCTTGGGTTGGGCTAAATTATAGAAGAATTTTTCAGGAACACTTTAAATACCAATGTATCTTTTATTGATTTTAATTCAAATATGACCTATGTACTTGATGTAGAAATATTGGCTAAATTGGTTCTCTTGCAAACTTGGTATAGGCATAACAGTAGTAAATGTGTACCAGTAACAGGTTACCAGATTGTGTACCCTACATTAAGTACAGTACTGAATACTACATTGTGTTCTGATTTGGTCAATAGTGGTCAGATGCGTACAATTGTTTAGCCGTAAGATCCTGCATAAATTAACTTTTAAAAAGATGCAAAAAATTTTTCAGATCTTGCAAGATAAAATTTTGGTAATTTTTTAAACAATGTAGTATTTTTACATTCACTGCATTAGAAATTGCATGAAAAGTGGGAGAGTCTCAAAATGTTCTAGCTAGCGAAAAAAGGAATTGGTCACGGATATATATGGCATATATTTTTTTAATGGAAAATGAAAGTTTATTAATTTCCTAGTCCAGGTAAATGCTGATCAATGTTAGAAAGGTATGCAAATCGCAGAAATGTTAGTGTTTTCGACTATAGTCAAAACATTTACTACTGTTCTACCTATATGTCAGATGATGTTTTGTGGATTTTTATTTCTGAGAGCACATCAAGGTTATTTTTGCATAGATTGTGGTATCTCTTGTAGAAACTAACTGAAGGCGGTACTCAGAAAGAAAGTATTGTCTGATGGATACTATAAAAACTGCTTAGTCAGCACTTTTTGTATCTTTTCTATATACACATATAAAAAAACACACACAATCACAACAAAGTGTTCTCCTGTCTTTGTTCCATTTTAACTTTCTTTCTGTATGGTCATCTTTACTTTTCGCAATGAATTGGGCATATTCATGGGCATAAGATTAAATTGCGATAAAAAAAAATTTGGCTAAAAATAAGTTAAATTTTAAACTGTACTGATCAGTTTGAACTTTGGATCAATTTCTCCCAAAGTTTTGATATCACAATGAAATCTTTTGGCTGAAAACTAGATTTTGTCCCCAATTGCTGAATTTATGGCCACAGTTAAGCAAATTAATAGGAATAAGTTGGAATTTTAAAAAAAATTTTAGTCCAAAATAAGCAAAAATTAGCCCAAAATGGTAATGTTTTGTCTATAAAAGTGATAATTGTGCACATATTTTAACAAAACCTGTCCAACAGATGGTTTGTAAAGGCATAATTAGGGTCAAAATATCCAACTTAAAAGAGAAAACATGTTTCTTTTTCTTAAGTAGAATTTTTTTTGGAATTTAGTGTTATCAACAGCCTTGGACTGAAATATCGTTACTTTTATTTCACACTAATGGAAGGTTTAAAACAGGTTAAATTGAAAATTTTTTATTTATTTGTACTTGTTTAATAGGTTTCTTGTCTAAAAGCACCATCTTGTTAATTTGAAGCCACATTGAAACAATTAAAGGGACAATATGGCATAGTTTAAAAGATGGAGTGGTCATCTAGTGAAAGCCTCAAGATCTTAGTGTGGCAGCACAGATTGTGCTGGCCAACAGTATAATTTAAGGCTAAGTACATTTAAAAGGTATCTGTTATAAAACTTTTATATTATTTTCTTATTTAAAAGTGCAGGGGCAGTGATAAATATGCAAATTTTTATTCTGAAGATGTCTTCAAACTCATGCTATATACATATGCAATTTTTCTCCTTGGGTAGGGCTAAATTATAGAAGAATTTTTCAGGAACACTTTAAATACCAATGTATCTTTTATTGATTTTAATTCAAATATGACCTATGTACTTGATGTAGAAATATTGGCTAAATTGGTTCTCTTGCAAACTTGGTATAGGTATAGGTATAACAGTAGTAAATGTGTACCAGTACGAAATAGTAATTTTTTGAACAAAACGTCATTTTTTCTTTAGGTCTATGAAGATCGGTTTTAACATTGTCATTATAGTCATATTAATTAAACAGAACCTTTTCAAAACCTGCCCTTTAAAAGAGTGTCATTCAATATGAACAATAACTTATTTCGTTGATTGATTGATTGGATGTTTGCTTTTCTTTCAGCGAGAGTATTTCAGCTTTATTCATGACGAGAATAAGTTAAATATCAATCAATTATAGATTTGTTGGTTTGTTTCTTTAAATAATGTATAACGCAACTTTCAGCGATTTTTCAGCTATATCATCAGTTTTTATTGGAGGAGAAAGCCGCAGTACCGGAGAAAATCCCCGACCTTCTTTAGGAAAACTGGCACCTTTTCAATTAAGTCGAGTGCACCCTGCCCGCAGTGAGACTCGAACCCGCAACCTCAGTGTTGATAGACCACGTGATCAATAGTAGACGAACTAGCATAACCACTCGGCCACAAAGGCCCCCTCAATCAATTAGAGAAAGATGCACAAAGGGCAAACATTTTGAGATTTCACTGGAAAAATAGGGGGAATGGGTAGGGGCGGACAATTTACTTTTTTTTAGCCTACTTCTTTCCGAAATCTACAAAAGAGATCCTTATCGTGCAAGGAGCGTGACACTCTCTAAACACGTCACTATGTTCGCGACAATTCTAATATGACATGAACCACACCCCCCTCCAAAAAAAAATAAAAAACAACAACACGAGAGCACATCCCATCTCCGCCAGCTGAGGACGCGCTGGGCAGCTCTATGAAACCTAGTAACTAATTTCAAATACTTCCGAATTTAAAGGAAAAAAATTATACTTATATATCATTAATTATCGAATGACTATAACAGACATCGTAAAATAAACAAATTGTGACAGCTAAAATGCGAAAGCAGAATTGCTTTTTATATTACGCTTACATGTTAGCATCTTTAAGTCATAAGCGTCTATATACAAACACTTTTATTAGTTTACTCTTTATTTGAGATTTAATTCTGTGTAAATTCATGTGACACAATGTGATAGTAAATAAAATATATAAATAGATGTTTTCGCTTTTGTCGTAAATCTTATTCAGTATTATCCACTGAAATTCTTAGAAATTGTGGCACAGTAGTTTATTCTTTATTTGAGATTTAATTCTGTGTAAATTCATGTGATACAATCAGATAGTAAATAAAATATATAAATAGATATTTTCGCTTTTGTCGTAAATCTTATTCAGTAGCGGAATTCTTAGGAATTGTGGCACGGTAGTTTATTCGTTATCTGAGATTTAATTTGCTTTGTAAGCTGAAATCTTATTGGTCAATTCAAATCGGGCAACCCATATTATAAGAAATAACTTGCGTGACCTATGACCTATTCTAACGCCGTTAAAATTCAAATAGTTCCACGACGTCATCGACGCTTTTACCGCAAAAATTGATAAGATTTATGGTTAAAATTAAATTATACGGAATATTTCAAATTTCTGAACAGATTATACGATATAATATGGCTTGGGTCTGTTTACACCATTAATAAACCGCTTCGCGGTTTTATTAGGCGTCAACAGACCCAAACCATATTATATCGTATAATCTGTTCAGAAATTTGAAGTATTCCTTAAGTAAATTCATGTGACACAATGAGATAGTGAATAAAATATATAAATAGATGTTTTCGCTTTTGTCGTAAATCTTATTCAGTATTATACACCAAAATTCTTCGAAACTGTGGCACAGAAAGAAAACTGATCAAACCACGACAAATGATCTGTTTAAGCGTTTATAATAAAAAAAACTCGACCTCAATGGTTAAGGTAGCAGTAATCTATTATTGATCACCGAGTTGTCTGTTCGACCCTTGCAGCGAGAGGGTGTGCTCGACTCATCCCTTAATTTGCAAAGAGCACCAGTTTTCCTGTCGAAGGTGTGCTGTTTCGTTGGGTACTCTAGCTTTTCCCTATAAACACTAGACGCCATATTATATAGACTAATATAATTTTTGAAAATAATGTTAAACAAACTCCAAACATACATACAAATAATGCTAACGCGAAAGCTCGAAGTGAAAAAAATTTTACGATTCCGCCTTCACGTTTTTCGTCTTTCTAGCTTTTTCCGCTTTTTTTCGAAGACAAATACGAGATGTACGCCTTGGCACGCGAGGTCAAATATTTTTTGAATTCATTTAATTATTTTTTTTAATAAAATGACACTATGTGATGTTTATATTCCGTCACAGATGCATTACATGTAGTTATAGATTGGAGGGGGGGGTGGAATTTCCATTTATCTTTTATAACTTTAGACTAGACTTTTCCGCTTTAAAAAAATTCGAAGACAAATACGAGACGTGCGCCTTGGCATGCGATGTAGTTTTTTTAAAAGTTATTGTGTGAGTGTGTTTTTTTTTTAAATTTACTTTGTTTTAATTATTTTGTAAATAAAATGACACTATGTGATGTTTATATTTCGTCATAGATGCATTAGTTATAGATTGGGGAATTTTCATTTTATCATATATAACTCAAGACCAGTTTTAGCCTTATTATTAGGTAAAACGAGCTCAAATGAGGACATAACAGTTGACATTTTTATACTTCTAATATTTGCAAGTGAAACGAATTTTCACATTTCGAAATATTAAATTTACTAACCGGAAGTTGAATTGACGGATTGGAGCGATCAGTCAAAATCAATCCGTCAGATCAGTCAAATCGTTCCAAATCCGCCAAATGACGGATGGACGGATTGGGAACGATCTGACGGATTGGGAACGATTTGACTGATCTGACTGATTGATAACTGATTGCTGACGGATTGCTAAAAGTGTTGCGTTTTCAATCTGAAGTACTGTATGTTGGTACCAGTTACTATGCCTACCTGCGTTCTATACCTTATTGTCTGATGATATGTTGGTACTATTTACTATGGCTACCTGCATTCCATACCTTATCGTCTGATGATGATATGTTGGTACTATTTACTATGCCTGCCTTCGTTCAATACCTTATCGTCTGATGATGATTTGTTGTTACTATTTACTATGCCTACCTGCGTTCTATATCTTATCGTCTGATGATGATATGTTGTTACTATTTACTATGCCTACCTGCGTTCCATACCTTATCGTCTGATGATGATCTGTTGGTACTATTTACTATGCCTGCCTTCGTTCTATACCTTATTGTCTGGTGATATGTTGTTACTAGTTACTATGCCTGCCTGCGTTACCTTATCGTCTGATATGTTGGTATCATTTACTATGCCTACCTGCGTTCTATACCTTATCGTCTGATGATATGTTGGTACTATTTATTATGCCTACCTGCGTTCTATACCTTATTGTCTGATAATGATATGTTGGTACTATTTACTATGGCTACCTGCGTTCAATACCTTATCGCCTGATGATATCTTGGTACCAATTACTAAGACTACCTGCGTTCAATACCTTATCGTCTGACGATGATAAGTTGGAACTATTTACTATGGCTACCTGCGTTCCATGCCTTATCGTGTGGTGCTTCCTGCGTTCTATACCTATCGTCTGATGATGATATCTTGGTACCAATTACTATGCCTACCCGCGTTCCATACCTTATCATCTGATGATGACATGTTGGTACTATTTACTATGGCCTCCTGCGTTCAATACCTTATCGTCTGATGATATGTTGGTATCAAATACTATGGCGTCTTACCGTCTGATATGTTGGTACCCATTACTATGCCTACCTGCGTTAAATATCTTATCTTTTGATTGTATGCAATCGATTTCGGTTTGATGTCCAGGTCTTAAATCTGAAGGAATATAAAATATAGCAATTATTAAATTCTGTGCCATGCTTAAGCTTCTACAAATTTTAATGAAAAGTGCTGCGATTTTGAATATTTTCAATAAATTTAATTTTAAGTACGGCGGCCATCGTGAATAGAGAACGGGGATATTGGTCAAACTTTTGAAAGGGACTATCGAAGGATAATCCGCAAGAAGTATAGTTCCAAGAAGCCCTGTAGATTTTAGAGGAAACAAAAAGACGCCTGGCATAGGATATTAGATGCAAAGTGATTGCCACAGCGCACCCGGTAAGCTAAATCCACAACACAAACACCCAGATGGTGGGACATTTTTATGTTAAGTCAAACTTATTCATTGCACTGATTAAATATTGTACCAATTTGTGAATAAAGTCGCGTTGAATGAGCGGTTTATGTACCCCGAGGCGAATTAGTCGCTTGTATCCTCACTTTTGTCCTTCAGTACTTATGTTTCGAAAATATTTTGCGATTTGTCGTCATATCCTTGACGGTGTTTGGTTTATTTTTTCTATTAATACTATAAAAATAATTTTAAAAAACGAAATCAATGGAGAGTAATTTATTCACAATAATCCACAGCTGAAACATATTCAGACATGTTTTTATATTTCTGACTTAGACAAAAAATATGCAAATGGAAATACTCTTCGACAAGTACCAACCTTGACATGGAATCGTGCATTCGTCTGGTTCCTGACCCTCGTTACATAAATCTACGTCACAAATTCCACACCTCAAACTATTTTGATCGGAAATGTCACAGAACTGGCCAGGAAATGTACACTTGTCAAATCCACATGGAAAAGTGAAATTGATCCTTCTACTGTCACATTCCGATAAAACGTGTTGTAATATTATAGAAATATAAAATAAGGCTGTCACCCAACTATACGTATTCCAGCCATCTCCAGTTGTAGATAAAATTTTAATTATGAAATATCTCAATTTATTCGATTGTATTACTCATTGATATTTTAAGGATTTTAAGATTGCACCATCTCGTACCTTATACATATAAAATCCCCTTTTGTTTTCCTTCTGCTATCTTTAGCCCTTTCGCTTATTAACTTTAAATATAAATTGAAATCTATTGTTTATTCTAATGACGAACTTTGTTAATTACATAGTTTTATCACACATTCTATTTACTTAAAGGTGATTGGTAGTTATTTCTGTCACCACTTATATTAAATATAAACAGCGAATATGGTAGCAAATACTATCCTCAATTGTAGCACAACCACGGTTTTGTAGTTTGCTATTGCGAGCAAAATCATCTGAGCAAAATCTGACATTGATTCACAACTAAACATTAATGACTATATAAATAATTCGCATGCGATATATGTGCTCACAATATGCACAGTTTATATTTATTGATTATGAAACTGTGTATGATATCCGTAGCATATTAGTGGGTGACTAGGCCGTGACCTCGCACCGATTTCGAGCAAAGGTAACACAAAGGGTTTCATTAGTGAGTAACGATATGCTCACCGTAGTGGATGTTTGTCATAATGAGGCACTGCACTTGTTTCTAGAATGTACCTTTGCTCATTCAAATTATCGCGAACAGTTATGAGGTCTAGCATGCCGTCATGACACACATTCCAAAACCATTGCAATCTTGCGTTCGGCTTATTGTTTGGTTGCCGCCATACTCAAACACTGCTGTCAGTTACATGAAACATAAAGAGGCTCTCATCAGACAAATGGACTTTTCTCAATAAGCTGAATTCCATTGACGCCGGGCTTGGCACCACTGCAAACGTGCTGCTTTGTGTCTCTGTGTGATAAACATATATTTTACATGCTGTCTTATTTACAGCGTTGAGTATATTCTGTAATGTTCTCGATGATAGCACACTGTTAGGCAACCAATTTCTTTTGGCACAGTACTGTTAACAAAAGGGTTTCGTCAAGAGCACTATCTTTAAGGTCAGATGTTACTGACGCGGGTGGGTCCTTAAGAGAATTATTTGTAGTTGGGTGTTTAATTTCGAGTCGGATAATCGTTGAATGGTGCTTGTAGTTTCTTCTAACTTTATCATTGACGGCAGGGATACTTAACAAAATGGGAATTATCAATTTCACTCATTTTTGGATACCGTAAATTGGGTAATTTTGGCGTTGGGATATTTTGGCGTTTTTCTTTCAAAAGCCATGTGTTTTATTTTGGTGTGTTTAATTTTGGTGTTTTATCCAACTGATGTGTTAAATTTTGGCACTTTCATTATCTATTCTATATGCGGCGGTGCAATTTTTCTAAATTGACTGTGTTATATATATAATAAAAACAATTGTGGTCATATTCGCTTTGTTTCATACTCCGTAACACTGCGCTAAGGATCTCACCTCTGCCACACAAGCTGGAGCATTTCCTAATGGCTGCCGTGAGATAATTAAATGATGAAGTATCTGTTTCAGAATTCCCCGGACTTCATCAGTGAGGGTACGGATTGTTCCAGAGCTTTAAAAAGTCGAATATTATCATTTTTCTGTTTTTAAATATTTATTATTACTGCTATTGTACTTTTAGCCCACCAAATGCCGTTCCAAATACAACTGTTTAAATTGAATTTTTTTGTTTTGAATGACACTTCCAGCCATTTTTCAGCTATATCAGTTTTTAATGGGGGACGAAGCCGGAGAACCCGGAGAAAACCCCAGACCTTCGGTAGGAAAACTGAAAATCCTTGTCAATTAAGATTGGAGTCGAGTACACCCTGCCCACAATGCTCGAACCCGCAACCTCAGTGTTTACAGACCACGTGATCAATAGTAGACAGAACTACCTTAACCACTCGCCACTGAGGCCCTGTTTAAGGTGTAGGACCACCATAGATTGTTTACTCTTCGGCTATATTAAAATTTGATAATTTTGACTTATCCTAGAAAATTTACCTTTGTTTCAAATTAAGTGACACTTCTGTCCCCTATTCCCTATTTTCGGAATACAAGAGTTACTTCCCATTTGCAAGAGTTGTCTTTCATAACAGCAGGTATCTAATATTGAACAGATAGGGAAAAATCATGTTTTTATTTTTTTTAAAATAATGTCTATGGACTGACTCTTCCAGTACAACTAAAAAAACTGCAGAATTAGTTTGCATATCATAATAAATTTTACCGGATGCTTTGCTATATGTGAATAAAAAAATATTGTAGAAAAACCACTTTTTACCCACAGTAGGTACTATAAAATACCTGCTCTAAAGAACAGATAACTCTGCAAATGGGAGATAAATCTTGTTTACCGCAAGTAGGGAATAAAAATACACTGGCTGAACATACTGTCAAAATTTCACAGTATGTTTCATGGCATATAAGAAAAAATGCTCAACCTGAAGTCCACGTGGTCTAAAAATCTACTTTCACTTTCTATTTCAGTCCAAAAATAGTGCTTGTCCCTAATTGACTCTCAACATTTTTATGTTCATTTAAAACCAATAAAACTTTATACTCAAGTTTCCTAGAATATTCAGCTTTCCAAAAATACCAAATTTATTCTGGTATCATGTGCGGTTCAAATTCTATATGATGCAAGAGTGAACCTGTCTGTTGACTAGTACTACTTTTACGTACAACCTCTGGACTGGTTCCTGGTATTTGGTGGTCCTACACCTTAAATTGACTTTTTCGTTATCATGTATGATAACCAATATCCGAAAACAGTTGTGGTCTCGGTTCATCTGCTTCGGAGATTTTAATTATCTTCTTTCTGCGGAAGTTTTGCAAACGTAGGTAATTATTTAACATAAAATTACATTTTTGTCGAATTACTACAAGAAAATTACATTGGCCACCCATTTTTCTTAATGATAAAAACTAAACAATAGACCGTTTTGAAGATATAACAATCCTTATACCATCTCTGGAGGTGTGTATACATTTGTATAAAGATTTCTATTGAATGTATTTTTGGTAGTTTATTACTTTATACATTTGTATGTGATTGTTGGTTTTCTGTTTATATTTACATCTTCATGTTTGTTTTTGTTAAATTATAATCTGGAGATTCTGTATTGTGCATGTGTATTAGTAATCAATTTATATGTAATGAGTTATGTTTGTTTCTTTATTAGAATTCTTTTCAACGAAAGAGCTTTCTTTTTCTGCAATGTTTCAGGACATGTCATTGTGATGACTCCAAGTCTACCAATCCTTAATTATGTTTTTTTTGTTTGACCTATAGGGTAATGAACTCGTGATATTTGCGACGAAGATGGTTTTTGCGAAAAGCATGTTCGTTTGTATTATTGAAAAGTTCCAGGCTGTTGTTGACTGGCAGCTGTAGTAAATTTTCACATTCACTGCTGTTGTTTACGCCATTATAACACAGATATGCATAGTTACTTCCTAGGAGGGAAGTTGTATATTTCATAGTTGCAGCCGTGCATATCTATTTACCGGAACATTAGGAAAGCAAACGCCTGTAATGGCTGATTTTTAACGACTTCAGTCACGTGCTTAAAGGTCAACTTTTTGTCGGTTTTTGTAAGCGTGATAGTGTCTCAGTTTTTGTTATCATACGTAGCAGTGTCGTAACATACATCAATAAAATAAAATACAGCAAAGTCCTAAGATAATTACCAGTCATTTATAGAAATTTTGTACTGTATAGTTTTAATTTATCAAGTTAAAAGGCCGTTTGAAGTGGCATGTTTTGATTTGAACTCGGCACTCAGCGGACAGAAAACTCTAAATTAAAAATATAAATAGTAATGGTGACAAATTGCGACCTATAAATTATTAAATCAATTATAATATTACGTCTTCGGCCCAATTTTCAGCTTTCAAAACCCCCGGGAACACATTTGTGTCAGCTTTTTTGGTGACAAAATGCCGAAAAGGAGGGTATTGGAAGCAACTCGACGTACGTTTCGAAAAATATTTAGCATCTGCCTGCCAAAGTAGAATAGATTACATATCAGTACTTATTAAATATATAATATATAATAGTATTGCGTCTTTTGTGTAATTTGTGGGTCTCAAAGCCTCTTTGAACAAATTTGTGTCAGCATTTTCTACCAAAAGGGGGGAGGCTGAAATACATTTGCAATGTAATGGTAAATTTTTGGAGCTGTGCGTGTATTAGAGGAAAAAAGTCTAGTATAATCATAACAATCATTAAAATATATTATAGAAATCCCAAATCAACATAATTGTTCAATATTTACTTGTATATATTCAAGACCTGAACCAATTTTTAAACCTTCAATTCAGGAATATTAAACCATGTAGACAAATATTCTTGTCTGCCATTGGAAAACAGTGTAAAAGTAAAGGACAGAAAATGCTTTTTGTTGTAGCATTAAAGAACCTACACTTTTTACACTGACAGCAGCTTGTATGGTTTGTACACACAAGGAAAGTTGCACTTCTTGTCCTACCTAAACACATCAGTCGATATGCTACCCTTAAAGTTCTCAATGTCGCAAATTTTCCTTGCAAGAGTTTTAAAGTCCACTAAGATTGACTTACTAGACACAATGCAAGATACAGTGACCATTAGTGACCCATAAGCAGAATGGAAGCAATGTTTCTTTCTTTTTTTTTTGTTGATTCAATTACATTACACTTATTTCAGTCAGTATAGTGAAAAAGTGAAAAAACTCCTAAACTACAAAAAACTGCTACTATAAAAGATTTAAACATATTATTTGCAAAAAAAATTTTATTAATTTATTCAGGCATTATAACAACCATGGGTCAAGTAAAATACAAAATTATATTAAAAGAAAATGTAAATAACAGAAATACAAAATAATACAAATTTTAGTATTCGAAAAGTTTCTGACCATCTTAATTTTATAAAAAAATAACTTGTTATAATAACATGAACAATTAAGGAAGAAGTTATATTCATCTTTTAAGACATTGCATAATTTACAGAGACTTTGTTGTCTTGGTATTTTCTTATAACATCCAGTTTTAATTAACAGAGGATAGTTACTGGTATGAAATTGTGTCATTATCTGCCTGTTTATAAATTGTTTCTCTTCGCTTGAATTTCTCTTAATAAGTCTATACTACAATGAGAAATTAATCATTTTTCTGAGGGCAATATATTGCAATGAGACATGTCAGACTGACATTAACTTATCAAATGAGTGAATACATGTTATAAAACTCATTTACTGGCATTTTATTCCATACAAAAACATTACCCGGTCATGCCGGTATACTGACCCCAAATGCTGTGATGAATTTTTAGATTGCTTTATAAACTCACATGCTAGGGCCAACAACTCATTTTAAGGATTTAATAATATATCTCTGTCTATAAAATAGATCTGTTGACACTATTATTTTTTATAAATTTCTTTAAAAAATGTTCCTTTTCTTTTATTAAGGGATGACCACAGACTTTAAAATTGTGTTAATAGCTGCCAGTTCAGTGTTTAAATCTTACTTCTTGCTGGAGATAAGTTTCCATAAATTTTAATATCACATTTTTGTAAACTATAAAATAACATTAAAAAATAACAGTTTGATTTAAGTCTTAATTTTTTGGAAAGGAAGTTTACTAATTGGCTTATCAAGAAATGTTAATTATGCCATGCAATATCAGCTTCACATTCAATGAATATCATAGAAGCAAATCTATACCAAGTGCAGAAACCATCATTAGATAAATTTTGGACCTATTAGCTAACTCGATAATGTTTGTAAAAAGGGGATTTATACTATCACAATGCAGTCCAAAAAATTAAAATTACTGCTCAGGATTTAATCTCCCAAGCTCACTTTTTTAAGACATAAAAAAGCAAAGCCTATTTATAAAATACTTGACATGTATATAAAATTCTCCATATAAATAAATATAAGCAATGACATCAAATTCTAAAATTAATTATCTCAGAGAATGCTGAATAAAGACAAAGATCTAGATTGGCAGTATTTGGCCACAGCTTTATTATACAAGTACAATAATATATATATATAAATAAATAAATAGATAAATAAATAGATAAATAAATAAATATATATATTTGAAATATAAGATAAGATTAAAGTTCAAGTCTATATATTGGTCGCCGCAACTTGATGGCAGACCATAAATAAATTAGCAACTGATATATATGGGGGATGAGCAACCCTGGGAAACAGAGGTTACTCCAGAATTTAGATATTTGCTAGTTGACAGTTAATAAAAAGGGGGGCCAGTGCAGTGAAAAATCTGCCTTATTGTCCGAAACCACCATTTGCACTCTTCTCACACTCCACGGCGATAACAAGACTGTGCTTTTTCCTTGCAAGGCTCCTCAATCCTCAAGCTCCAAGCTGTCCCAATACCTGAAAATATTCAAGAAAAGGAAGCGAAGTACCAATTTCATTAACAAGATTATTAGCAAAATATATTACAAAATGTATCAACGTTGTGCGTTGATGTAATGGAGGTGGGTGGGAGGGTTTAAAAAATTTAGATTGCCAAACCGACATTTTTCCTGTCACTTCCTTGCAGACGATTTTCAAAAAGACCGAACCTCGATTTGGTTTTTCTATTTTAAGACAGGTTTAACCAATCACCAATCATGTGTTTAAGGAATACTAGAGCGAAAGCAACAACAGCCAACAACTATACTAGTCAGTCTTCCTTCGATAAAGGAATTTAATGCTGAATACATTAAATTGACTTATCTCAGAGAATGCTGAATAAAGACAAAGATCTAGATTGGCAGTATTTGGCCACAGCTTTATTATACAAGTACAATAATATATATATATAAATAAATAAATAGATAAATAAATAGATAAATAAATAAATATATATATTTGAAATATAAGATAAGATTAAAGTTCAAGTCTATATATTGGTCGCCGCAACTTGATGGCAGACCATAAATAAATTAGCAACTGATATATATGGGGGATGAGCAACCCTGGGAAACAGAGGTTACTCCAGAATTTAGATATTTGCTAGTTGACAGTTAATAAAAAGGGGGGCCAGTGCAGTGAAAAATCTGCCAAATTGACTGAAATGACAGATGCTCGTCATGTGTCGTTTCAGGCAACCGCCACAGAATGGGGGGGGTTTGAACTGCACAGCTGTGCCAATACTGTTAAATATATATCTATAACTAATATATAACTGATATATAACTAATATATAATATAGTGTATTTCTGGTATATATATGGCATATTTATATATATAAATAACAAATTGAAATTCAAATAGCACTGTTATATTCAATATAATATATTTTTAGTATATATATGGCATATCTACATCAATATAAATGTGAATAACAAATTGAAATAGCACATGAATGTCTGTGCTTGAATGTATATTCAAATTCAGAACTTCTAGTATACTTATGTTGTTGGTTTGAATGTTGTTGAACGCCACTTACAGCAATTTTTCAACTATATCATGGCGTTCAGTTTTTTATTGGGGGAGAAAGCCGGAGAGCATCCCGACCTACGGTGGGAAAACTTGCTCTAGTATATAAATTCAACTAAATATTTGCAAAACAGATATACAATTAGGAATTTTTAGTATGCATATGTCATAGTCAACTAAATAATTGCAGCATGTAGATTTGTCTAAATATTTGTTTATGTAAAACTTTCCAGCGACCAGAGCATAATAACATACAGAATTGCATTCTAACCAATACATTACCAAGATCATTCCGCCCAATATTTATCATAATAAATTTTTGGAGGGTCTTCCAATTTAATACGAATTTTTAGTATGTATATGTCATAGTAATCTAAATAATTGCAGCATGTAGATTTGTCTAAATATTTGTTTATGTAACATTTTTTGGTCAATAACTCGAACACAATTTGTCAAATTATTTAAAAATGTCCAGCGACCAGAGAATAATAACATCCAGAATTGCATTCTAACCAATACATTACCAAGATCTTTCCGCCCAATATGTATCATAATAAATTTTTGGAGGGTCTTCCAATTTAATAAAGGTTCCAATATAACCATTGAGTTAATGCATTCCTTATGATGTATAAGCAAACAAGGCAGAACTTGTGTTTCCTTGCAAGGCTCCTCAATTCACAAGCTCCAAGCTGACCCAATACCTGAAAATATTCGAGAAAAGGAAGCGAAGTACCAATTTCATTAACGATTTAGCAAAATATATTACAAGATGTTTGACCTGCCAAACTTGTATAGCATTCGGAATCTGTAGTGTTTTGCTAATATGCATGTATATACTAGAATTAAAAGCAACAAACGTTTATAAAGATATAAAGTGTAAATTATGTGTAAACAGTTAAAATTTAGTTACATGAAGGGATTCTAATATAATTTTTGAAAAAACATTGGATTTCTGCATTCCAAGAGATTTTATATCTTCAGTTGACAATTATTTCCATGGAGGAATGTGTTGCCATACCAATGTGAAATTAGTCTTTGAATTAAACAGGTAGTCCGGTGCCCACTGCGTGTTGGATCAAGTCTGGGCCTCTAAAACGCAGAACTATAGACGCCCAGCTGGCGTGTGCCAAGAAATAAGATGTTAAATTATTTTGATAATAAAAATTGCCGGAGATACATGTAATTCATTTATTTTAACTGACCATATCATAAATTGTTGCAAAAACAACGGTTACCATAAAAGAAATGTAAAATGAAACTGATGCCGGTAGTTCAATCAATTTTGTAACCAGTCTTAGTTAAGGTGGGTCCGGTATGACTGGTGCCTTTATTAACATAAATGGTTGCAGAAAATTAAGGTGTATTCATTCCTGTGAATACAGAACAATAATATATGTTAAAAGAAAATGTGGACAAAATACAAATACGAATACAAATATTTACTAGCACAAACTCATGGTACAGTACATGTTAAGGCACAATTTAAAGGATCAATACAAAGTGTGTTATACAAATGTAATACAATTCTTTACATTAATTGTATTTATTATTATATTATATTATATAGTATACAGATGATATAACCAATTAAAATTACGTTTTATACAACTTCTTAATTCAAAGCATTCTAAAATAAATGTAGCAGTAACTAAGTTTTAGACAAAATTCAGATTTGCTATTCAACAAGAAGCATAATATTAATAGGGATTTGTTAAAAGATTTGGGATTAAACTTTTGATTTTCTTAAGAAATGTACTTCTTATCAGCTTATAATGTTTGCAATGCAACAGAAAGTGTTCTTCATTTTCAATTTCTCCTGCATTGCAAACTAGACAGTTTCCATCTTTTCTATTTAGTGTTTGGTATCTTCCCTTTCCTATCATTAGATTATGAGCACTGAAACGCATTTTACAAAGAGCAGCCCTGTCTTTAGCTTTCTTTAAGATATCTAAATAGCGAGGTCTGCATCCCATTTAAAAACAAAAATTTTGAAAAATTCTAGTTTTGGAGATGTGTCTACAAGTGTATTTTGATTTTGGAGATTTTGATCATTTAATCTAATTTTTATTTGATTTAAGTATTGTTTAAGTGAGCTTAAATCATGAAAAACCTAAATTATTTAATACTGTTTTCAGTTTGATAAACCAATTGGTTGAGTGAACAGAATTTTCAAAATTAGTTTTTACTAAAGAATTTTCCGAGTCTATAATATATTCTAGATATTTGATGCTTGAGTACAGAATTTTACTTTTTAAGGGAAGTCGACATAGTTCAGCTCGACATGCATCATTAGTAGCTTTGCAATGTACACCTAGAATTTCTTTTATAAATTAAGATGTAATTTTTCAAATGGTTCAGTATCTTTAAAGTTGGAAAAATTACCCCATATTTAACTGCAGTATGTGATAATGGGTAAAATTAGTGCATCAAAGAGTTTTTCTAATAATTTGCAAGGGTTATTTAATCCAATTAGCTTTTTAATTTTCAAAATATGCTCTTTGGCTTTTTCCATCAATGTGTTAATAGCTAGATTAAAGTTGCCATTACATTTTATTAAAATGCCTAGATAACAGTACTGAGATACTGTTTCTAGATATATAAATTTTTATATTTTAATTGGTTTAAAAAGGTTTTACCATTCGAATTAAATACTACTACTTTGGATTTATCAGTATTTACATGTAAATGCCATATTGAACAGTATTCCTGCATGGCAATGAGACAGTTTTGCAACCCTTCCTTACTCTGAGATATTATTACAGTATCATCAGCATAAAGAAGAATGCTTACTCTAATACCACCCAAGACCACTGGGTAATATATGTTGTTTTCCAGTTTTTTTTGTTATATCATCTATAAAAAAGGTAAGGAGAAGAGGACTCCAAACATCACCTTGTTTAACACCTCTTTCAGATATAAATGGCTCACTTAGATCATTTGAAAATTTAATTTTACATAGTATCAGTATACATGGAGTATATAATTTTAAATATTTCATTAGGAGTGTTATGTTTTAGCAGTTTATAAATAAAAACCGATTCTCCACACTGTGTCAAAGGCTTTTCTTAGGTCAGTGAAGGCTGCAAACACTTTGATTTTTCATTTTATAGTTATCTGTGATAGTTTTTAGGAATAAAAATGTGATCAGAAGTCCTGCACTTCTCTTTAAATCCTATTTGGTTCTTACTTATTAGAAAGTGATTATTCATAAATTCCAAAAGTCGATTGTATATAATCTTATTAAATAATTTTCCTAAGTTTGAGCTGATAGATATTCCCCTATAATTATTAGGGTCAAATCTATTACCTTTTTATGTAATAAAACTAAATAGTTTTCATTCCAAGATTTAGGGAAGATACCATGTGAAAAAAAAAAATTTAAAAAGTTTACAGAGTGGTTTAATTAATGCTGTGGTACTATTCTTCAGCATTTCATTAGAGATGAGGTCTGATGATGCACTTTTACCATTTTTAAGTAATTTAATTGCTTTTATCATCTCCTCACAGGTGATTTCATTGTTCGACTCACCTGAGACTGAGAAGTTAATATTTGATTTTAGGGTCTCAAATTCCTGAGTGATATTTTGTTGTTTATTACTATGATAGCATTATGCAGTGTCAGCTTTATTTAGTTTTTTGTAAAATGATATGAATTCTTCCTTTGGAATATCAGTGTCTTCAATTTGACCAGCTGATTCCCTTTCAAGTTTATTTATCATGTTCCAAAATACATTTGGATCTTAGCACAGTTGTTACTTAATTCAGAACAAATTTTGTTTTATATGACTTTTCTTCAAATTTGCAAAGATGTCTGTATTTTGATCTAAATGAATAGAATTTTTTCTATATTAATCTTTTCCAGGAAATCTATTTACAAGTTTTTCATAATTTTTTTTTTTTTTTTTTTTTGTGTTCCTGAGATCTTTACATGAATCTGAGAACCAGTGTCTAGTTTTATTATATTATATATATATATATATATTTTTTTTTTTATTTTATTTTATTTTTTTTTTAAATGTTGCTAGGGGGTTTAACAATTTTAGCCGATTTTTTTGCATTTTCTTGTAAAATTGTGGTTAAGGAATCAGTAGACAAATTAATGTCATTAAATTTAGTTGTCATAAATGTATCAAGTCACAAGTTTTTGTTTACTTTCAATGCTATTTATATTCTGGGAATACAGTTAGACCGATTCTTTTGTCGATATAAATTTACATGGAAGTGGTTCCAATGAATTTTGAAAGCTGCTCTTTACATGAAAATTTGTTAACAATGAACAACTAACATACAATGGTTTCATAAAGAAGTGAAATCATGTACCGTAAAATCAGCAAAAATATATCATTAGAAACAATAATATAATCCACACTACATCCATTATATGTAACACAAAAGTGTATTTCCTAATAAATCTCCAATTGTTCTACCATTTAGTATTTTTAATCCAGATTCTTGACACGTATTCAAGAAGTTTACCACTTTTATCAATTGGTTTACTGTCAAAAAAAGCTGTGACCGTGATAGGAGGGAAGCAGGGCTTTATTCCTATTTTTATTTAAATAGAAATGCTTTACTCGTATTAATATGTCCATAACATAACATTATTATTATTATTGTTTAGGGGAAATATGAAACTAGAATTACAAGATATTGATAAAATGTCGGGAGCTCCACGATGCTTCCCGTTGTGCTAAAATTAAAGAAATTGTTAAACCATCCTGAAAACAAATAACATTTTTCGAGATTTCTGGGCTTGGAAGATAATTAAACAATTTTTTCTTCCAAAGAAGTGTTGTTGAATGGAAGATTAATAAGGATTAAAAAATTTAGATTGCCAAACCGACATTTTTCCTGTCACTTCCTTGCAGACGATTTTCAAAAAGACCGAACCTCGATTTGGTTTTTCTATTTTAAGACAGGTTTAACCAATCACCAATCATGTGTTTAAGGAATACTAGAGCGAAAGCAACAACAGCCAACAACTATACTAGTCAGTCTTCCTTCGATAAAGGAATTTAATGCTGAATACATTAAATTGACATAAATTCTTTGTTAAAACTGCATGATGTTACATTTGACTTTATACGGTAGTCAAAATGCATATATACATGTAAAACAGTTTCAGTTATAAATAATAAAGACCCTCACTTGTTTTAAACAGCAATAAGTTGCAAAATAATGATAACAAATCAACATTACAGCAATAAATGTCAGAAATATTAACTAGTTATTTTGGTGCAAGCAGTATGTTATTTAACTTCATTGGTTGTAAAAAGTAACCTACATGTATGGGCCAGCTGACAAAAAAACTTAATTCAACTAGAAGTTGTGGAGGCAACAGTATATGAAATGGTTGGTTATAGAATTATAGGCATCATTAAACTGTGTGATTGTTGGAATTCAATCTGAACATTATGAAATTATAAATATGTGAATTTTTCATTCCTTAAAGGTTCGCCCTCTTAAATGTGGGTGGTTGTGTGTGTGAAAAAGGGGGGGTAAGGGGGCTATGTCACTCTAAGTGTAATATGCATTATTAAATGCCAAAAACATATATCAACATTAAATTATCAACAGACAGAACATTTGAAACTATTATACGACTTACGTACGCTGTGTGAAAAATTCACTACAAACACGAAGGCACATGGAGCTTTCCTCAATTTCTGTCAAATTGCACCGTGTCTTGGCACAAAATAATTCTTGGGAATTCGTTATATACTAGACTTTTAACGAGTCATGCTTAATGTCAATTTAAACAAAAATTTCTTTATCAAAACGACAGTTTCTTGGAATAAACATGATATGTGTTCGTCAACATGTGAAAACTAGCACGTATTTTGGTCATGTTGGTAAACAATCTCGTGGCTAGGTACGATAGATGGTGACACATTTCGACTGGTATAACGAGAAAAACTATTGGTTAATCAAAACTAAACAGTTGTAAAAATACATAAAAAGGGCCGGGAATAAAATTGGGTCAGCTTTTACTTTTGAATAATTTTGTAAACAAACGGCCCGCGCCATGTTTACATAAAAAAATGACGATTTTCTATCATCGATCTTACGCAATCAGTTGATTATATCTGTGTCGCATACATACAGTCATGCATCAAAATATACCCTTGATCGATTCCTGTATTACGTATAAATTGTTACATTTAATTTAACGATTTAATTTAAGAAAAACTTAACCTCGCCAATTTCTCCTGACCTAAACAATTTTTATAGGTGGCGCTGTTAAGAAATTTTTGTTTTACATACGGGTAACTTTTACGGCGTACTTTATCTGTCAAATCGGGGCCTTTGCTGTTCTACTCGAATAATATTATTGTTTTAGACTGCACACATGCGCAATAGAGTAAGTACACACACTTTATTTAATTTTCTAAAAGGAACGATTTAAATGTTCAGATTTTGCTTATATTTCAATACAAATTTACTTGTTGATATATAGGACCAGCTAGTTGCGATGCTGTAGTTGTAAACAAGCGACTGTTACATGTACATGTATTATATCAACAACTAATACAATGCATACATTCTAAATTTATATTCTGGCTTAAAACAGGCACATAAAATTGTGTTTGTATGTAAAACCGAAAAAGACATCCCAGAATTCCCCGAGATGTAGAAAACGTGCTTCACAAAGGCACATGCACAATACAGAACAAACACATTACACTCCGACTAAATAAAGCCAAATACAAAAAAACAAAAAAAAACAAAGTAATAATATCAAGACATAAAAAAAAATTGAAAAATATGAGGTAGAATTGTATGTGAAGGTAATAACAAAATACCGAACACAGATGAAACTGTCAAAAAAGACAATCCACAAATCAGTCCGAGAAACCGGCAAACTCCAAAACCAACAACCAACATAAAGCAACTACAGCAATGGTCCTGACTTGGTACAGGCATTTCAAAAGAAATGGTGGGTTAAACCAGGTTTTGTGGCATGCCAAACCTCCCGCTTCCATTACTGTAGTATTTGAGTTGGTTAGTTGATTAAAATGGATAGGTATCATATATCACTTGTCACTAATAGGTGTATCCAACAATCATCCTAGCACAATCACTGTACACTGAATTCAAAATTGGGAAAACTATCTGCAACCATATTTTCAAACGAGATAGAATACTTTCCGACAAGGAAGTTGTATCTATAGTAAAACTTATTAAAGGCGCGGACGATTCGTTTTTTCTTGTAACTTGGGTTATAAGTTTATCCCGGAGAAATAGGTGACGTTTGCAAAAATTATTATACTTGCTGCAATCTCTTGCAAACCTGATCAATTGAGAAATAAAGACCGTATGAAGGAGAAGCTGGAATGTTGCTGCATAGGTGAGGAAAATTTATAATTTTGAAATTACAATCACAATGTTATTTGAAATTTTGGTCTTTATTCAAAGTTAAACAATCAATAATAAATACATGGTTCCACACAGGGTTAATATGACAAACTGTAAGTATTACATTAAAAAATATTTAAGGTTTTTCTGAAACGGTCAAACCCAACACTGTTAGATTTTATCACAGTCACATTTTTGCTTACCATAAATGGATAAGTATTCGCATTTTATCATTTAAGATTAGATTTTGTTTGTTTGTTTGTTTGAATGGTGTTTGACGCCAATTATAACAATTTTTCAGCTATATCATGGCGTCCAGTTTTTATTAAGGAAGGAAGCGAGAATACATGGAGAAAACCCCGACTTTCGGTAGGAAAATTTACAATCCTGGTCAACTATAATTGGAGTCGAGCTCAACCTGCCCGCTGTAAGACTCGAACCCACAATCTAAGTGTTGACAGACCACGTGATCAAAAACATACGAACTACTTTAACCTCTTGGCCACCAAGCCCCTCCCTCCATTAGAGATTTGTATGCTTCTCTATGAAACGTGGATCAAGAAATAAAGGTTTTCAAATGCTGGCGTTGCTTATCAATAATTTATATTTTCAGTTGTTCGTAATTTTTGCATTGCGTTTCCGTCTCCACATTCTAATATTCTAAAATATATACGACCTCCCTCATTACCATGTTCTGTAATGTGAATTTTAGCAAATGTGGATTCAGAATCCATGACTAGAGTAAATAAGACAACAGTAACATCATCCAGTATTAATAGCGTTTTGCGCCTTATTTTCCAAACAAGTGAAACAGAATTTATGTCATGAATATAATGATATTTTGTATTATATGACGTTTTCTTTTACAATTTCAGCCTTAAACGCGTCGTCTATCATACCCGGATGTTAAGGATGATCTACAAAATACATGTTTTGACGTCGACGGCATGTGTAATCGGTTACAGCCTGGGATGTCAATGTGATGAAACCCACATACCAGATAATTTCTGTTTAGAATCAGTAGGTATAAAAATGAGTGACAAACATGTATTTTATTTATTATTATGCAGTACTTATTATACATAATAATTATTGCATATTAAAAACAATCAAAACAACATACATACATTCTAAACAAGAAAACATGTGCACATTAGCAACAATAACTGCGTAAGACCAAGTAATGAGAAAGATAGGCCAACAATACTCAAACGTAAAATCTCATGTATACTAAATGTTACACCCTCTTGCGCCCGGTGTTTTGCTTGCATTGTTTTATTATTCCATATTGTACCTGTGTAGTGTTAAAATCCAATTTAAAACAATTCTACTCGATAACACGTCCATATATTATAGTATGCCTTTGCTGTTGACAAATCCCAAATCGTCCTTGACATTTCCTACGGGAATTTTACATAGGAAGTCAGCCATTTGAGTTTCTAAAGGGACCTAACGGTGTTTTCAAAAACATCGTCTGCTTTCGTTCGTTACGTTCAATGGTATTCGGACAAACCGCCAGACTTTTCCCGCCTTAACTGCAGACGATATTACCCGAAGAATTTCGAATAGACAACAATGGACTCTTCCAAACATACACTTCCGTTGTAATTTAGGTCAAACTTTACTTTAGAAAATTGCTCTATCAAAATGAAAAATCCGCCTCATTTCAAAACGCTACATAACTGTGGAAATAATTGTTGAAATCAATTTGCAACTTTTTGGATCTACAAAAGGAGCGTAAGCTGACCATACGCGGTAAGCAGTTTCATTTGTCACGCAAAAGAACAACAAAAATACCTCAACATTTAGTATAGTTTACCTGAATCACAATGCTGTATTTATCTTGGCGTATGCTCATACTGTGTGACTCTGTGTGATGAACATAACAAACCTCGAACACCCTTTATTTCTCTATGTGTACGACAGAAGTTAAATATTTTCACTCACCAACTGGTACCCTATTTAATCCAGTACCTCCAGACCATTAAGCAAATAAAACAGGCATATTGTATATTTTGATCGTATCGAAAAACGACCGAAACAACTTTATATGTAATATCTTATATATCTTATATCTATTAAGGCTTTCTACTTTAGGAGAGGAAAGCTGTCATGTTATTAGACTGTTTCTTGTTTTTGTTTCGTTACACGTCGTAAATACCATGGACCGATTAAACATTACGCTGTCGCATTTTTCACTATGACACAAACCATTTATCTTTGCAGAGTTATCTCCCGTGACATCGAAAACATTTAAGTAGATAAACTTTGAAAACCTAAAAGATTACACATCGAAAGATGTTCTAACATGGTCAGTGATACATAACGACACTCTGTTACATATAGCACAAAGGCTTTTAATTTATTTTACATTTTGGAGATAAAAAAAACTAACCCAAATGAAGATTTTGTAATGTTTTTAAGCGACATATATTTTAGTGACCCGTTGTAAAGTCATCTCACCTGAATCAGAGTAATTGATTGTTAATGCTAATATATTACATTGACATAGTATCTTTCCTATTGATCATCATTCACCTTGATTTCATGAAAATTGAAAGAGGATGAAGGGGTGCATATTCACACGTATGTGATTTTTTTTTACCAGTTCGAAATTCAAATTTATTGCTTTTTATTGCTATTGGGCTTCCTTACATACTAAACCCGTCCAGATGCCTTAAATTCCTTTTGACAGTATGTAAAACAATATGATTCCGCTGTTTTGACAAGTTTGATGAAGATTGAAAGAAAATGAAGGGGTGGTCTTGAGTCGTGCCTATTAACACATAGGTAATTTGTGTAATTTTTTACCAGTTCAATATTCAAATTTGTTGCTGTTTGGCTCCCTTACACACCGAACCCGTCCAGATGTCTTAAATTCCTTTTGACAGTCATAAAGATTGAAAATTTTGAGTTGTGCATATTCACACACAGGGATTTTTTGCCAGTTCGATAGTTGACAGTATCTAAAGCTATATAATAACAAACAGTTATACCAAGTTTCACTAAGGTTGAAAGAGGATGAAAAGGTCGTTTTGAGTAGATTATTTTATTACAAGTTGGATATTCAAATTTATTGCTGTTGGGCTCCCTTACATACCAAACCCGTCTAGATGCTTAAAATTCCTTTTGACAGTATCTAAAGCTATATAATGTAAACTGTTTGCCAAGTTTCATGAAAATTGAAAGTAGATGAAGGGGTCGTTTTGACTTTATTGCCGTTTGGGCTCCCTTGCATACAGAACCCATACAGATGCCTTAAATTCCTTTTCACAGTGTCTTAAGCAGTATAATGCAAGCTGTTTCGCCAAGTTTGAAGAAGATTGAAAGAGGAATAAGGCGTCATCTGAAGTTTCGCAGGTTCTAAAGTAATTGATTTTTTACCAGTTCAATTTTCAAATTTATTGCTGTTGGGCTCCCTTAAATAACGAACCAGTCTAAATGCCTCAAATTCTTTTCAACAATGTCGAATATTGAATATCGAACCCATTTCTAACTTCACACCCGTAGTTTCTGTTGCAACAACTTTTGTTTTCAAATTATTGAAATGGAATCTTTTCATATCATATTTACTATCCATCATTTCTAAATCTACAATATTAGTCTGTGCAGTATTGGCGCTAAAAGCACATTATACGTAATGTTAAGGTAAAATACGATACGTAAACAATACTTTTGTTGTAAATGGCGGCAACATGTTTACAAATAAATAAAAGAGACACAAAAAATAATATTTCATGTGCACATTAATAAGTTTTAATTTTATCAATCCATTTTAATATGTATGTCAAGATCCTATCGATATCGGCATTTATTAACAAATATCTGATTCAAAGAAATGTAATTAAGTAACTATGAAAAACGTAATTACAGCCAACAATTCAAAAAGAGCCAATCTTCAATAGGCTGTTGAGATGTCTATGTCCTATATTAGCGTAAAACGGAAATGGTAAAATAAAACAATTTTTTTAAGAAAAATCTTAATTAAATATTTAATTTTAAAATCTAAAAAAAACACTGTCATCTCCACTACACATTATTTTGGTAAAAAAAAACGTTTTGTGTCTTTTCAGTGAAATTTATCTTCTAAACTCTGAAAATAAAAAAAAAAAATATGTTATTTTTCTATATTAATTATTATTCATGTTCATTTACGTCGGGCGAGCAACATTTGCGATATATTCAGGACACGAGCAAGTGGGATAGGTCGTAAAGAGGAAAATGTGCTTAGAGCGTCTAAAACAAACCGGATTAAGCGTTACTATAGACTGGGGATTTTCACACACCACGCATATTCTTAGAGGAGATATGACATTGACGTAGCAAGCCTGCAGGAATAGAGCACTATTTTTGCACGTCAAGACTAAATGTGTACGGTGGCGTAGTCATATTCCTGCTACATATTACAACGACATTGTTTGGTTAATTCATTAGACACTTATAAATATCATTTATCTTAACTATGTATCTTTAGTGCATTTCTAAAGATCCAATGTTGAAATACAATCAGATGTTGGGCATATAAAAAATGACAATTATAAATAGAAATTCAAAACAACTATATGCACGCATCTGTATAATTGCTTACAGATCCATTCTGATTGTATGAAAATCGTTGTAATTAAAGCTCAGGTCGCACAAAAACATTGTGTATGTAAATGGCATGTTCAACCAAAAGTAACACTAGGCCAGTGAAACTCCGTTTTTTAGCGGACGGATCTGGTCTAGAGGTTACACCTCTGTCTTTACATGCTAGGCGCAGTAGCCATAGATGTTATAAACTGACACGAGTTCGATTCCCGAGGTGGGACGGCTCAAAAATCAAATCTGTGTGTACAGATGATTTTCAGAGTGGAAATTACAACGACATTGTTTGGTTAATTCATTAGACACTTGTAAATATCATTTATCTTACCTATGTATCTTTAGTGCACTTCTAAAGATCCAATGTTGAAATACAATCAGATGTTGGGCATATATAAATAGACAATTATAAATAGAAATTCAAAATGAAACTATATGCACGCATCTGTATAATTGCTTACAGATCCATTCTGACTGTATGAAAATCGTTGTAATTAAAGCTCAGGACGCACAAAAACATTGTGTATGTAAATGACATGTTCACATTTTGGGTCCGCTTGTTTATAATTGTAAGTCCGATGTAAAACATAATATTAGTATTCAAATATATGTTAAGATACAGGTACACATTTTATAAGCCTCGAAAATAATTTATAATTTCCGTGCTGACTTTATTTGCAAAAATACAGGTGATTATATGATATGGTTGGATTTTTCTCTTTCAGTAATAAGAAATTCGTTTATAATTTTTTTCAGCTATGTATAGGATTACCGTTCTATGGGATGTAAACCTTTATCAAAGACTCACTTCTAGAAATGTAATACACATTATTTGGTAAAACTCTTATGATGTTTAAATGTTTCTATTAATGGTTTCAGATGAAAGTCAGTAGCAAGGCCGAAAGCTCCAAGAAGTTTTAGTGTTTTTATAATAAAGAGCCCAGGACCCATAAAATATAGGATTTATAGGTCCGCATTTATAATATTAATAGGCCCAGATCCATAATATTTACAGTTTACGGGTCGGCCTTTTTTAATAAATATAATAGCCCAGACCCTATTACATTAATTGTACAGTTTACAGGTCCGATTTTCCAAGTTACACTAACCCATAAAATTTACATTGGGTTCGCATTTCTTATTAAAACTTTTTGCATAGCCACGGAACCCTAAAATCAACAGTTTATAGATACACTTTTCCTATTAATTTTATAGCCAGGCCCCATAAAATGTGCGGTTAACGGGTCTGCCATTTTTATTAATTTTTAAGTCATTTAAAAGCCTAGGAACACATGTAAACAGATATAACCGCGGATGTGAACAAAATATACGCAGGAATAGAGTTTTAAGAGATAACGATACTCGTTAGACTATTAGATAATACACACATTGATATGCAGTATAGACTATAAAGGCCAACGATTTTAGTCTTGTCCATATAAGGTTCCTTACAAATTATGGTAAACACTTAGAGTTTATGCCACTGACAGCTTCCATATTGTAAATGGTGTAATGGACCCGCTGGTCTTCTTTGACTCCCTTCTGATAAGTGCATACATGTGTATGATAATCTAGATAACAAGATATGAAGTCCCCAAATGCATCGACCTCCATTGTCACTTATCAAGTATAAATACATCGCATGCGGAACCTTTAAACTTTTCAGTTATGGATACTCAGAATTGACAAAAAGGGTTGAAAAAAAATATTTTATTTTATTTGAACGTCAGTCGCGTGTTCGCACATTTATTTAATATGTAAACTAGTTACATTTACAACCCTCAACAAACAAACATACATTTACACAAGGGAAGTATTAATTGTTCTTGTTTACATATGTCACATAGCATGTACAGTAGTCAGTTAAAATTGTAACAGTGATAATAATTATTAATAATAGTAATTATTTTTATAAACAGCCTATATATTTATTTCCGATTATTGACACAAATAATTGTATTTAATAATCGCTATTTGATCACATATATAGCATATAATATTCGAATTGAAACTATTGTGTAGAACGTACGTTATTCATATTTGATAGTAAATTTTCGTCTTCATATGGTAAATATCAAAATAAAGACCCAAAATGTTAATTTTACGTATCCGACCGAATACGTAAATTGGGCTGGCCCATTCTTATATGGGCGGACTTAAATTATAGAGACCCGGACCCAAAATGCTAATTTTACGAATCCAGCTGGATACGTAAATTTTTTTTTTTTTTGGGGGGGGGGATATAATTATACAACAGGTGTTGTATAATTCCAAGGCGGTAATGAAAATATTGTCCATGTCTGTTCATAATAAAGACAATTCGGTAACCATGGAAATATTATCATGGGTCTTGAAATGTATTTTTTCTGCTCTGATGGGAAGGAAGAAGAAACTCTACGTTGAATTGAAAATGTAATTTATCACTTAATGAGGAAATCATAAAACATATTAACAACATGTCACAGTTTTAAAGAATCATAAATATGTATCAATGAAAGTTTGGTAAGCATCAATGTCTCAGTGACTATAAAAGGTTTTATAGATTTTATAGAAGTATCCCGTAATGATAAACGTTATACATTATGCAAAGTTAATGTCATTTTGAGTCCTAGCTTAACGTTTAGTTTATGCATGTTTTTTTGCTCTCAGCAGCAGGATTAGACAAAAGTAAAACGTTGGAGCATGCTATCATAGAACAAAAGGTGTAATTAATAAGCAAGCAAAATAAAATAAACTGTATCACAATTGGTTGTGTTGTCTCATGCAAATTTAGGAAGTGAGGAATCTCTTAGATCCCTAAATGAAGTCACACGCGTTTTGAAAGTATTATTGTTCTCTTGTTTCGAGAGGTTTACATGGCTACATGTAGTTGTTAGTTGATTACAGTTAATAACAATGCTATTATATAGCCATTGAAGTTTTTAATATTATACTTGTCTTAGTTTGTATAAAAAAGGCAATACAACAAATAGTGTCTACATCGTTTAGTATTGAACTAAAAATACAAAGACATGTAGAATTAGCACTTACATGTACACGATATAGATCACTATTTAATAAAGATGGTGAGCACAGCAGAATATTCAAGAATATATTCAGTTTTCTTTATCCAGCAAATAATAACCAGTTATGGCAGAATTATTTCTCTTGTCTTTTCTAATTCAGATAAAAAACTTTAACAATGTCTCGTATTTCGCATTGACGCCCTATATATATTCCATTCTTTGATACATGAAGAAAAGTTTCATATGTTTAAAAATTCTACAAGCAGAATGTAGTTTAGACCATCTGGTTGTGAATAGTTGGTAAGAATTTGAACGCCTTCTTAGGTAATTCACATCATCATTGTAATTTATACTATTAAACATTTGGCGTTTTCGTCTTTCTTCTATTGCTAAGAGATTCCAATTTGAGTTTATTGTAAATAACATCAGACTTCGGTAAGTTGGAAGTCCTGTTATAATTCTAGCCGCTTCTGAATTGCCCTTGTACTACAGTTGTCCAAGACTTCGCTTAGAGTGGTGTGCCTCGGGAGAAGAGAATTTGCCATCAGTTTAAAAATGGACTTAGGGATGAATTCCACTACTTGTTTGTATGTCGTTTTAATGAAATCGAAGAACCTTGAGCTTAAAGGGATGCAGGACACTTTCACTGAAAATAATTTCTCAATGAATTTTCTTTAAATTCGCCATATAGTTAGGTTTTTATAAAAGTTATTCAAAATAAAAAATAGAAGTTTCAGAGCTTATTTTCGAAGGGTTGCTCGCTGAAATTTTACATTTTCTAATAGATTATACAGAAAAGAGAATAAAAAAGCACGATAATAAAAGATATACAAAAATTTATTATACAATGTCAAGCAATTGGTATACATTTTAGTGATGGGAAGAAAAATAGGGGTTTCCGAGTTAAATTTTTGTACATTAGGAAAAAACTTGTCAAAAAGTGCAAAAATGGTATTTTTTGGTTAAAATTGCCTCCCTTGTTAAAAATTTCATTTTCATTATTTTTGTCAATACCGAACTCATTTATGCAAAATAAAAAAAATATTTCAACCATTAATAAATTGAAGTTATAATATAGGTATTAGACTTTCATTGCTATTTAAAATTTTATGGAAATTATGACTAAATAATGAAAAAAATTATTGTTAAAATTTAACATAAGTGTCTATCTATTTTGAAATTTTCACAAAAAATGGCGGATGATGTCCTGCATCTACTTAAATTAAAGGGCTAACTTTCTCTTTGCAACACACAGATACAGAAAAAATTAGCACTATTCTTGAAGAAAATTTTCTATGAACCCTATATAAACTTTAGACATACATTCTTATAGTTAAATCGCACATTTTATATACGGCGTCTGTCTTATATTTGTACATATTCTGTATATACTTTTTTTGTTTGTGTATGTTCATGTATGTATTTGTTTTGAATATGTTGATCTTGTACACAATATGTGTCTTAGTTAAGTAATAAACATTTGTCTTGTCTTGTCTTGCATATTCCAGTCTGGATCTTATACAGATTTTGGACATGTGAATTTCTAGGCCAGCTTTATCCTTGTTGATAAACTTGATGTCGTTAACTGTCAGACAATTGCCATTTGGTGGGGGTGCCCCCGTTATTTCTCCCACTCTTAAAATGCATGAAAGGCAACCAAGTACATTGCCTGAAACATGCGTTGTAAAAATCTTGATGAACAGGTATGTGGCAAAGATTGACATAATCCTTTTAAAATTGATGGAGTTATAGGCAACCTGCTATCGTTAACAGTCTTAAATTTGGAATAACCACGTAGAGTTTTACTGACAATAAAATGGTCAGTTAAATCCTCATAGCCGCCTAATTGCAACAGAAAACTTATAGCAGACATGTATGTATTTACAGTGGAAGCAGCCAATTTTTTCTCAAAACAATATGCAATAAAGAAAGTAAGGGGTTCCAAAGAAGCTGGAAAGACTGGTTTCTGGGGAAAGTGTATAGTCATAAATTCTTTATAAACCATGAATGTTCGTTTGTAAGATTCCTTAGACGATTTTTCTAAGGAACTTATAAGAAGGTTGGTAGCTAACTGTTTTAAAGGTCTTGCATGTCCACTGAGGTTACTGTCGGATGAGGTTTCATCCAAGGAAATTCTTGCTTGAATTTCTGCATCTGCAAACGAGAAAGATAATCCGCTGCTACATTTTGTATGCCTGGTATATGAACGGCTTTAAATAAGATATTATACTGTAAACTCAGCACCACAAATTTCTTACATAATTTCATAACAGTAGGTTCCTTTGAAGATTGTTTATTAATAATATGAACAACTGCTTCGTTATCTGAGAAAAATGTCACACACTTATTACTTAATTCAGACCCCCATAACTTCAGTGCTATAACAATGGGAAAAAATTCTCTGATTGTAATATGGTATTTTAACCAATTGCCAGACCATCTGATTGCAAACCATTGTTTGCCAAACACTCCTCCAAAACCAATGTTGCTTGCATCAGTATACAAATTTAGCTGTTCAGCTGTTTCCCATTTATCAGACAAGAAGAGACTTTTCCCATTAAAACTGTCAACAAAAATTAACCAGGCCTGTATGTCTGCCCTAGCTTCTTTATTTAGACGACGATGGTGATGTGATTTGTGTAAACCAATGGTAAGATCAATGATTCGTCTTAAAAAAGCCCTCCCCGGCGGAACTACAGAACAGGCAAAATTTAATAAACCTATAAGAGATTGGAGTTCTTTAAGAGTTGCCTTCTTTTTGGACTTAAAATAGTTTAATTGATGCTTAAGTTTACACAATTTGTCTGGTTGCAAACGGATTTCCATTAATTCTGAGTCTAATTCAAGACCTAAAAAAGTCAATGTTGTAGTGGGCAAAACTGTTTTTTCATTTTTTATCGGTAATCCTATTTGTTCTGACATGTACAGGAATTTATTTAATGTTTCTCTACAATGAATGGAATTAGGTGGGCCCACAAATAGAAAGTCATCCAAAACGTGAACACAACCTGAACCTCCCAACTTGTGATCTACAATCCAGTGGACTGCTGTGCTGAAAGTTTCAAAAAGCTTACAAGAGTAGCTCAACCCCATAGGTAGTGTTTTATCATAAAAATATTGACCCTCAAGTGAGAAACCCAAAAGCTCAAAATCACTTGGGTGTATGGGAATAATTTTAAAGCTATGTTCTATATCTGTCTTAGCTAGTAGGCAATCTTTACCATAAAATTTTATAAGTTTAATAGCATCATCAACTGTTTGATACTGAACAGTACAATTTGTTTCTGAAATGCCATCATTTATAGACTCATTATCTGGATATGAAAGATGGTGTATTACTCGGAATTCTCCTGGATTTTTCTTTGGAACCAATCCTAATGGGGAAACCTGAATTTGCGGAAAAGGGGGAGTACTGAATGGACCTGCTGCTCGTCCCAAATCAATTTCTTTTTTAATTTTTTGTAGCAAAATGTCCATATTATCTTTTGTCGATTTAAGGTTGCTATTGAAACGAAATTGTCGTTTCCCTTGATAAGGTATTTTAAAACCTTGTGTAAAGCCTGTGAGTAAAAAATCAGAAATGGTCTGGTCATATCCTACAAGGAATTTCTTAAATGGGCCAGTTTTAATGGGAGTAACTACATCAATGTTTTGCTGAATCTCACTTCTTATTTGTTTGACTGGTTTTGACAGGGGTGGGGTGAACCTGTTGTTGTTTTTTACAAAGTCTTTTGAAATGGTTTCCTCCACATTTTTCACATACATGTGGGTATTTACAATTATTTCCCCTTTCACACTTCCCGTCGTTGTTGTTGAAACTGAAACAATATTTTCTGGAGCTCCGATCCCGTCTGGAGCTCTCTTAGCTGGAAAGGGCGACTTAGAAGATTTTGACAAATTGTCAAATCTTATTTTTAAACCTAATGAAATCGCGTCTGCATATAATTCAGTGTTAACTTGATCCCATGGTAGGCTTTCATAATCCTGCTCCCTCCATTCCCTAAAGGTACGGTCATATATAAATGCGGCAATATCACAAGACCTACGGGCTAGGGTTTGAATGATATCCGCGTATTTTATTAGAGCCCCTACTTCACTTGGATATTTTTCACAATATATACTAACAAAAATGTGGAATGCAGCCATCCACTGTATTACAGAGTCAAACCTAAATGTGGGAGGATGTTGTTTCTCCCATACCATACTCCCTTCACTGGTTTCAGTGGGTTGAAATTTAACCTTTGTTTGTTTTTTATTTAACAAGCAACCTAGATCAATATATTCATTGGCCCAAATTTTACCCTTAATTTTGGGGTCAACACCTAGACCAAGTGGTTTTGCAATACTAGGTTTGGAAAAATTAGAATGTCTAACATCATACACAGATGTAGAAGTACCTGCTCTGTTGGATAAATTGTTCTCCGGATTATTGTCATGGCTGTTCGGAGAGTGAACAGAGTCATCACTGGCCAAAAACTGACTTAAGACTGTATTGTTCATTGGTCTATTATCAGTCCTCTTTCCTCCCTGTCTCTCTGGTAGTGGGGGATAAGCTGTTGCATCATTCTGCATAGGCGTTTGTGATGGCTGTACCCTAATATTTGGGACTAAGGTTTCTGCATTAGACGCCTCATTCTCAACCCTGTGTACATGTGAACTGGACGGAAAGACCAGGCCCTGTTCCTTCAAAACTGATAAAACCGACTTTGTTATGTCTGGGATGGCAGCTTGAATGCCTTCTTGGATTTTCAAATCAATACGTATATTTGAAACTGAATTATTGCCACCACTGGTTTCTAATTGGACATTAGTGTCTGGTGTAGAAACAAGTATATCATTTGTTTGAATATTGAATCGTTTAGTTGGTTTTGAAATTCTTCTAGATTTACGAGGTGGTTCTGCCATCTGTCAAGAAATTAAAATAAATAATTCAAATAATTTGTCGTATTATGTAAACAAAACTGCTCAACAGTATGCATGTACGTGTGAAAGTGGTACTAGTGTACCCTTCATATCACAATAATAGGAATTTAAGCTAAAACATTTAGTTTCAAGTCATGTGTAATGTGGTAAGTCTAATGTACCTGCATACATGTATATATAACAATTGTAGTACAAGTGTACTAGGTACCAGTGTACCAAAGTGATAAGCACCAGTGTGCATTATCTGTTAATGTATAAAAAAATTTTAGTACAAATGTACTTGCAATTAGTCAAGTTATGCATATTGTTGTTACTAGTGTACCAGTGTACCTAGGTTTTAAGCACAAGTGTGCTGCTGTTTTTTTTTTTTTTTTTTTTTATATATATGCACCAGTGTGCATCTAGAGTAAGTTTGTACCAGTGTACATGTACCAGCTTATGTCCAGCAGGGTGAACATTCAACATAAGTAAGAATTTATTTAATTAATGATAAACAGGTAATAACCTTACATCAAATATCAGCAACCGTGGAAAGCTAGAAATATATGACTAATGAATGGACAATTGTCTGCCGCCCGTTTGGTTATTCCTGAAACAAAATACTATGCATATTAACAATTTAAAGACATGTAGTACAAAAGGCTTACTCATAATAGAATATTATAAAGCATGCATCAGTAAGATAAATTATAGCTAACACTAACACAGCTACTAAACATGCCTGACATTTAAGTTATATTTTACATATATACATTTTCTGATAAACTCAAGCCATTTGTATAGCTTTTAAGATTGCCCCTCTAATGTTTCTATAATATCGGAGATTGCCTTCTTCGTTGAAATGGACCCCATCTCGTAGAATAGCTATACAGGCATTCTTCATGTGTCTTAAATTCCAGTAACATATATCTGCTATAAACCTCAATTCTTGCTTAAGAATTTTATTAAAATGACACACTAATTGGTTGTACTTGTCCACTGCTATATTGTATGTGTGTTGCCTTGGAGTTAATTGCAGGACCATTATAGCCTTGATTTTGTATCTTGATCGCCATGTTGAAAGGAGGGACAGAAGTCGAGCTATTGTTTCTTCAATGTAACTCTCACCACTTCCTATTGTGTCCAAATCATTTCCACCAGCGTGAAATACAATATAATGAGGATTAAATTCTGCAATAGCATTTTCCCATCGTTCACAATGACGCTTGTTGCAAAGCCTGCCGCCACTAACACCATAAAAACTTACTTCAGGGTCTTGTCCGAATGCAAAGTTGATAGTGTCTGGACTAGAGTTAACATATTTCTTCAGCCAATTGACATGCGAACTGCCAATAACAAGTACCCGTCGCATTTTGTAAACAATGTCTCATGAATATTTATATTCCAACATGGCTGACGGAAGATTATGAATATGCATAAGCTAATTGACCTAATTCGGACACTTGCGTTAGTTCGTGCTTGCAGTTTTTGTATTTAAATCGAAGTGAATTAAACTCAAAAAAATAAAAAATCTCTATTCCAATAAACATTAATTACCTTCATATTTCTCTGGTGTAGCGCGTATCAGTATAGTTAACGTGTAAATAGTAGTTTCTTATAGATGTCAACACAAACTCATGAACTGTGTGTTGCATGGCACGCGTACACACTTCTTCCTCAAAAGCTTTTCTAATGCACAACGATGAGAGTCATTCATCCAATATATAGTTAATAATGATATTAAATGCACATATAGATATTCCTTTATAAATCTTGAAGATTTCGTTCGTAATGAAAAAAGTTTGAACCAATTGATGCTGTGTGAACTCAAGAATAAACTGGATTGAACCAGTTTGTTGCACATGCCCAAGAGCTACCTATTTGAAATATAAAATTTCTGTACAAAGGGAAGTAATTCAGAAAATTGTTGCACATGCCCAAGAGCTACCTATTTGAAATATAAAATTTCTGTACAAAGGGAAGTAATTCAGAAAATTAAATGAGGATGTGCCATAAAATAATTTATTAAATAAATAGGCCTTTATATAGTTAGTGCGCTCAAGGACAAATACAATTTTAGGAAATAATTACCATCCGAAAAATCACTTCTGTAGGTATTGCATAATTCTGAGAATTGTCTATTGCTCGGATCGATCATGCGTTTGATACCTATTTTTCAGAATTCAATCTATAGCGAAATCAATCGGTAGAAGTTGATCGTTTTCTATACCTTCTTGTAGATGGGTTTCTTGTAGAAACAGTTATAGTATTATACTCCTCGCTAAATATATTTAAAAATTCTATTTTGTTTCGTCAACATTTTAATATGTTAATATTACCTATAGAAACACATTTTTCACATGTTAATTCTGTACTGTAGTCAAATGGTCCAGGATCTTGCTCGACGTTTCCAATTAACAAGACAATATGCAGTACAAAAAACCAGAAAAAAACTATGTTAACTTTCGGATTTACAGATTAAAGGGCAACAACGCGAACGATAAGCAGTACACTAATAAAAATGTCTCTAAATGACTTTTCGTGTAATCCAACTTGAAAATCCTAGAGTTATAGATTATTTACGTTTTTTGAAACGAGATGCGTTTGTCGTCCATATCTCATCGAAGGGCGACAGCCCTGAGATGAGTTGACGAGAAAATGCATCGAGTTTCATAAAACGTAAATAATCTGTTTATCGCTGTTTTGTAGCATTGTGACGTCACAGTGTTTACCTAACGACGTCTTGACAGCGAGCTGAGATGCTAGTAGAGTGAGATGGAATAATATCGCACACAAAGATCAAAGGAAAATACTGCAAAATAGCGATAATGACCTCTCCTTCTAATATCAAAGAGGCTAATAGCGGAGAATTCCCGAGGTAATATCCATGGTTTACATCACATACATGTACAGAAGCATTGTTGTATGTAAGTATGAATGGTAAATATGTTTTTGTGTTTGTGTGTGTGATAGAGTTGTTCCCTCTTTCCAGCTATCTGTTTATGTAATTGTGACGTCATTTTTGTCTGGATAAAATGAAACGATGGAAGCAGATGTATTTGGTTTTTTTGCGCCTTTAATCTGTGCCATCCCACCATTGTGAGCGTTCCCCTCGAGCCCATTACATGGTGGAGAACCTAAAGTGAGCCATTGAAGCGATTTTAAGGAATTTTTAACTGTTTCCTTCTATATTTTGGACATTTGAAACTTTGGAACTATTTGAAGCTCGATCGACCTCGTGTATAGTTTGGTGCCATATTAGATTTTGATTATTTAATCGGATGGAGTTTTGGACGTGCATCTTATACCATTTGGATTATAAATTTGTGGAACTTGTGGAATATGTTCCTTGGAAGTTTACAGTTGGATACTAACTTTGAAATTTTCCAGTATGAACAGAAGTTTCCTGTTTTTACTGCCGTTTATGATGTACCGTATTTAAAATTATTCGGTCTTCCTTCGCTAGTGATGTCTTTCTGTGTTCCCGTTGTCTCGACTACACGTGTTTTGTTTGCATCCTGCCACCTTATTTCAATGATTTACGACATTGACCGACATTTGACTATCAACACTGATAATTGAAGTTCAAGACTTTTTGATGATTGCACCTCTCTCATTCATATCAAGTTGTCTATGTCAGTGTATTATATATCGCCGATTTAACAGTGTTAAATAAATCGAAATTATGACAATTTTAAAGTTTAAGTTGAGAAATTTTAGTAACTTTGGTTCAGAGACCCTTAAATTCTTTCACACCAAGGTTTATTTATGACCAATATCACACCGCTAAATGACAAACTCGATCAGTTCAGGATACGTTTGTGTAAACAAGGAACAAAATTAACTTTAAAAAATTAGTCAAATTTTATTCAGCTTTTTTACTTTATTTGAACGAGCAGGAAATGCCATTTATTTAATTGAATGGTATCACTGTAGATTGTTGTGTGAAAGTAATGCGTGTATAAGGTCATCCGAGGGAGGAGTCCGAGATGCTAGACTTTCGGGTTCTGCAGCGTTATATACGGGTGTTTTAATAAAATGGTTACTAGTTGGTCGAATGATCTGTATACATTCATGTTAGCGAAATTGGTCTAGAGTAAACTTTACCGTGTCTTTCCGACAGGTGTTTGCCTGACAAAATGGAAAACTGCTACCGCGTTTGGTCGAGTTTATGGTCCTTTTGTAGATCTCAGATTACACTTTTTGAAATGAACAATTATTTTCCACAGTTAATCGGCGTTCTGAAATGCTGCTGAATTTTCATTTTGATACAGCGATTTTCCACACTAAATTTTGACCTTGTTTTGAACGGAAGTGTACGCTAGGAAAATTCCATTGTTGTCTATTCGAAATCCGTCGGTTAATGTCGTCTGCATTTGAGGCGGGTATTGTATGTTAGTGTGAATGGTAAATGTGTTTTGTGTGAGTGTGTGTGTGTGTGTGTGTGTGATAGATAGAGTTCCCCTTTTGCCGCTATCTGTTTTTTTGAAATTGTGACGTCATTTTTTCTGGATAAAATGTACACTTTTGAATTTTTAACCACTAATTATATTTTTTCGTTCCAGGTTGATAAAGCGATGACAATAATAGTCGTAATAGTTAACATAACATCCAGTTAATTATTCATAAATACACGTTTAAGTTAAAATATTGCATATTTAAAGTAATTATGAATTTACGCATCCTTTGTCGTAAAACAAATTGTGAGTGCAAAAACTATCAATTGCTTAACATCAGGTTAGAAAGAACAACATTTTAAATAGTTGTTTTTAAGAAAAAACAATGAAGTTCTTAAGATCGAAAATTACGTCTCTATGGATGTTACGTGGGATGTTATAGTTTGACAACAAATATGGTATTAAGCCTACAAACGTGCACTCCAAAACCAGATTTTAAACACAAACTTCTTTCTATTTGTAATCCATCGTTCTATTTAACTTTGGAAAATAATCGAGACGACCATTACTACGTTCAATATCACACAATTATCATGGATATTTAGATATTTCAAATTCATCTCCTTTAAGTTAAGTAGTTTTGCACATCTATACAAACATGCTTTTTATTATCTTTTACAGTATGACTAAATATATTATAATAATACAAACACTGGAATTTGACAACAAAGATAGCTAATGTATATTAATAATTTATAGTTGACATACATTGACTTTACTTGAATGAATTGGATATAGTTCTTGTAAAAAACTCGTATTCTAAGTAAACCGCAAGAGAGTGATGGCTGTAGCAAAGGCTACACAGCATAGGGATATTATGTAAAAAAATATATATATATAATTAGATTTGCTTAAGGTTATGTTGTTGCACACTTTACTTCAATACCATTGAAAGAGATGAATTAACAGTTGAACGAGGTTACAATCCTGAATGGGTTGTCAATTCGTTGTAGAAATTTACTTAGTACAAATTGATTGCAACTACTATTAATGTATAGGAAAAAATGCATTTCACACAAATGAGGATGGGATAAACAAAAACATTAAAAAAAAACGATAAATACGATAGCTTATAATATATGTTTCTGTATCATTTTTACACATGCCTAAATATATTTCTTAAAGACAAGTTACTAATATTGTTTAGAGGCCATTTATTGCAAAACTTCATATAGTAGAAAGGCAACGAATCGCTCATTAGGAAGAAAGTTTGAATTATATTTCCTTATACATTGCTCGAAATTGCTTGGTTAAAGGCGAATTTGTTTACTTAAAAAGCAATTGAATATATTCCTCTACGTCTAATCAGCGATTCTTAGAAATATATAATTCGTCAGAAATTATAGGGCATTGACTTTCAAGGAGCTGTCACACGAATCGGTGTAAGATATTGGCTGGCTATTAATATTTTCGCAATTTTACATTTTTGTTTCAAGCTGTTGTAAATTACAATAACATGTAAACTACAATAAGTTGGTTTTCCAAATTCCAAATTAGAACAATTCACTGTATATCATTAAATTTTCGCGTCAACACAGTAAGAAAATTAAAAAAAAAGATCTCTACAATTAATGTTATAATGGTCACAAGACGAAATTCAAGTTTTTCGTCATCAGTTATTTTCTTTGTTTTTAATTGTATTTCTTTAGTTTATCAGTAATCCATGGCAGTAGATTTCTGATGTGAGTATACACTCCGGGATATCCTCGTCGACCACAACCAAATCCCCATGATGTTGCACCAAGTACTGTGTATTTACCTAAAACAACAATAATTTGCCGAATTTACAGTCCATTTGTTTAATTGTATACACTTATATACTGCTATTTTGAACATGGGTCTTCAAATAAACAATCTTAAAACACAAAATGGGGAAAATCTACACGTTTAATGAAACATATTTGAAGTTCAGATATTTAAGAAAGTTAATTGCATACACTGTCTTACAATCATAACAACAGTCCAGTTGACACATTCAAACACCTTCAAGATGTCTAACTACTTATACATGCTGATGCTATATACTCTACATTCATCAGTAAACACAACATGGCTGAACATTTTTGGACTTTTATGTTGTAAAACGGTAAGATATTTTGGTACAAATACTTCAACATAGATAATTGGTGTTGATTAGTTAAGTAGTAAGTCGTCTCCTATTGATCACGTGTTTGTGAACACTAAGGTTTGGGTTCGAGTCGCAATGCGGGCAGGATCTGGTTGACTTTAACTTTAATCTTAATTGACAAGGCTGGGCACCAATTGTTTAAAGTTAAGCTTTCCGTCAATTTCACACACTAATGGACCACCACTGTCCCCCTTACAAGTATCTATTCTTCCTTCCTCATATCCAGCACAAAACATGCGGGATGTTATCATCGAATAAGTTTGGTACAGACTGCGACATCTTGTGTCATTTATTAAAGGAACTACGGCTTCTCTTAAAACCGTTATAATCACTGTAACAATAAAGTATTAATAATTTAATATTTTTTATTGGTCAATTTACCACCATTCTGGTATATGGAAAATTTCCTGTGGAAGCTTTATTTGTGACTATTGTTTGTGGGTATTGTACAGAACTGACAATTAAACGAGAGACTGTAATTAGATAACATGTAATCCTTGTGTAGAATACATGTAAGTTACGTGTACTGATATTTCTGCAAAGTGATTTATAATAATTCCATACCAATACGATAAGAGATACAAACCTTCAAGTTCGGTTGTACCCCATCCAGTAATATAACATAATGTTCCTGATTTATAATGTGTGTCCATGTTAGGAAGACATGCTGGTTGTACATACTCATTAAACCGTATTCCTTCACCATCATCAGACCTTATCTTTAACAGAGCTACATCGTAGTCATGTGTGCTACCTGAAAATCAGTTCGGAAATTTGTACAAACAAGGTAATTCAGCATGTATTTTATGTACAACTAATCGCAGGAGGACTGGGACCCTACTAAGAACCCAACTTTGCCAATCAACATTTTGTGCGTCCAGTTTTAAAATTTTGAGAAGAAAAAAATGAAAATGTTAAAAAAACGCAAACAACACATTGCGTAACTAGCGAGAAAGGTAGCCGCAGTTGTTCTTTGTCACGATTATATGTTTAAGATAAAATGTTTTCTTCCGAAATCCGAAAACGAATCATGAAAAAGTTTATTACGATTTTTCTCTTAAACATCAAATGCCACGATGTAAAGTAAAATTTTGTTTCAATACGACGGGTGGCATGCGTGGAGTCGGAGTGGCTTACCATTCTTGAGCACCTGGACTCACAACCGTTATTCAGTCGGGTTCGTAATATTTGGTTTTTGTATTTTGTGTCTGTTTAACCATGGTTTTGCCTGTCCTTGACTTATCGTTTTATCATCACTTCTAGGTAACTTGTATTCTTTTTTCTTCAGATGTAAAAAGTGTACAACTGGATCTCGGTCACATATGTGTAGGTGTTTTAATGCACGAATCGTAGACATGGTTTCCCTCTTAAGCGTTGATCAATTTAACGGTATGGAATGTGTATGGAAAATTTGCTTACCACAATGCCACAAGAGACGCTGCTATTGATGCTAAAATCTGATAATCGAGGAAATGTTTTCTAGTAACAATATTTTTACTTCTTGAACATTGTTAACAAAATATAAACTGTTTAACTTCCAATAATATTGTGATATCTGTAGATTGTTTAAATTGTAATTATAATGTACACAAAATGCTCATGTACTTATTTGTTCTATGTGCAGCGAATCAACTCTTTTTGTGAATACTACTCTATGTTTTGGGATAAACTATCAAACAGTTTATGGTTGTCAGTTCCTGACATTTAATGAGAACATAGTTTATTAAATTTGTTTAACTAGGCTGTCATCTATCAGGGGTTGTTCATGTCCAAATGCATCACGATTACTTGTTAAAAGTAAGTCGATGGAAATAACTGTATGCATAGTATCGGCTTATTTATAAAAATCATCGGCTTGCTTTTTTAACTACCAAATCGTTTTTGTCACAACTTTGATGTGTCTATCGACTTATGTTTGACAACATCTATACTATAAAATGCAAAGCGATATTTGTTGAAAGCACTGCTTACTTTTAAATATAGCTAATAGTTGCAAACATTTTGCTTTTAGAGGTTTAGTTAATAACTTACAACAAGAGTTTTGATATGTTAAACAAGCAAGTAAAAAGTATTAAGGTGTCAAATGCTGGTGATCCTTCAGGCGCACTTCAACGAACATCTAATTGGATTCGTTTAACAGCCGTTCTGGATCTCCAGAAAAGTTGACAGTGCATAAAAAAATACATATAAGTGGAAAATTATATGAGCTGTCGGATATATTATCCGAAATAAGACCGGTTATATAAAAGTTTGAGTCTTACACTTTGTGACGATTCTGATGTTAACCCGACAATAGCAACGTTACCACCAAAGTTGCAGAGCAAAGGGCCTGATCACGCATCAACTCACAATGCAATTTGAATGTGTTATTTCATCCGATAAACTATTTTTGTTACTTTGTGTTAGAGATGGCATAAATTGTTAACGATCCGTGTTTGACTTCTACTCGTGGATCAAATCCACAGCTAAGAAATCCACTACTCAGAAAATGTCAGTATAAAAACTTCTGTTCGAATGACACTAATTAATTTAATTGTAAAATACATAAAGCGGTCCGTGCATTTTGACAAACGCTAGACAAGATAAGGGTATCATAAAATATCATGGAATGTGCGAAAAAAAAATCTCAGAAAAGAATGCCACGAGAAAAAAGACGCGTGTTCTGATTTCAAATGTGAAGGTACTTCTCCATAATAAGCAATTATCACTTTCAGATATAAAAAAACATGGTTTAAAGTAAGAAAATATATGGTTGCATAGGACTTTCTGTCAGTTGCTAGGGACAAATTCTGGATGTAAAATTTCATATATTGCCCAATATTATGATTTTTAGCGAAATTCTTAGTTTTTAGGCTTATCTTACCCCACTACAATTTAATGAAATGCCTTACAATTTACGGCGTTTTTTTTCAGTTGCGTTCATTTTGAGTCAGATTCCGTGTATTATTGTAGCAGTCAACATTTATCCGTTGGAAAAAAACTAACTAAACAGCGTTTAAGTTACTGGCAGAAACTAAAAATTTCTTCAAAAACTATTATTAAAGGGCAATTACTCCTAAGGAATCATCAGACAATTTTTGAAAAATTAAATGATTTGTATGTTTTGTTCTCAGGTTACCTTAGTAATCCACAATTCTACTCTTAATTTAGGAATTTACAATTTGACTCTAGTTGTTATAGATTTTATTTATATAAAAAAACTGATAATTTTGTCTGAAATTGTGATTAAGGGACAATAACTCCTATAAAGAATCACTCAAACAGATTTGTAACCATTGTCCTTCTTATTATATTTGCTTTGTACAGATTTACTCCAGATATTATAGTTTTTAAACTGTCAAGCTGGTAATTTTGCATAAAATCGCCATTTAAGGAAAATAACTCCTATAAGGAGTCATCTGACATTTCTAGACCAATAAAGTTAAATGCAGGACTTCTACTGCCTATCATTTGTGCAGATTCACTCAAGCTGTTATAGTTTTAATGTTACATGGCAAAAACTAAAAGAAAATAATTAAAAAAATGTCATTTAAGGGCAAAAACTCCTATAAGAAATGGTCAGACAATGTTTGACTAACTAACTGATTTGTAGGCATTGTGTTGCTGATCAGTTTAGCAATTTATAATGTAATCTAACTACTATAGTTTTTAAAGTAATGTTATAAAAACTAAAAGTTGTGTCAAAAATTGTAAATTAAAGGCAATAACTCCTACAGAATGTCATAATACAACATCAGACTAATAAAAAATGTAGAGTTTAATATGCTGATCAACTTTAGGTAACACATTTTTAAAGCTTTTTTGAGATATTGACCAAATACGTTTGCTGACACATATGTTCTATTTATAGCAGCAGTGGCCATCATAGTCCGATGATCAACAACTCTTGTACAAAATTGAACAAGGTAGCTTAAGGATGATTGTGGTCGAGTTAAAAAACAATTGGCAAAGTGGTTTCAGAGGAGAATTTTTGTGAAAAAGTCAACGCCGGACGGCAACATAAGACAGACGCAAGTGATGGCAAAAGCTCACAGGGACCTTAATACGATATCCAAACGAAATTTAGATGACAATGGTAACATATGTCCACCAATGTAAAGAAGATACATGGTTGGTCATTCAAAGATCACATATGGGTACTGTTCAATAACAATATGTGTGGTGTCTGTATTTACCTTACGCAAGCATTTTGTAATGAACAGGAACCTAACTTTTTTTTAATAAAAGGTGTCGGCAATTCTGGTGATTTAAAAAATATGGTTTATATTGGTTGCTATTGTATATCCTCTACCCACGACCTTCTACCTTGAGCTCAAATTGAAGATCTTTTCCTACTGACTAATTTCAGTATTATCTCTTTCTTAAAAACAATTAGTTTGTTAGTTAGTTAGTTGAAAATGGCGCCCCATAATTATTTGACTTTAGTCTTAAATTTAAGGTCTTGACTTGCTGACCACGTTAAACGTAAATCTTTATTACATTATCTCTAACCACTGTCTAGTAATAAGTCAAAAATCCCGATTAACCGAAACGCGTCAAGGACCATACCTCGAAAACAGTTCATCGAACAGTTTCGGATCCAATATACTAAATGAAATCTTTGATGAGAGTATTTTCAATTTATTATCACTATTTATGAGATACATGTATAGCGCTAACAAGACCCAAGGTGACGACTGACCTTTAGTTTGACCTTGACCATGAGTTACTACAGTTTGCGTAACCAGGAAGTCGATTTAAAAACAATTAATTTATACACTTAAGATTTATATAGTTCAGTTACGGTTTATGAGTATATCTTCTAACGAGGGTTTATCGTGTTTAAGGCAGAAAACACTGGTCACTAAATATAGATAGGGTGAGCCAGGAGATCTCCGGGTATGACCTATTAATGATACTAGGTATTGAAATGATATCTCCCGACACTTTTTGGCAAACCAAGAGAGAAGAAAAATAAAAATCGAATAAAGTGTCCATGGGACACAGATGCTCCCGCTAAATGAAGTCCCAAACAGGAAGTAGTTGTCCGACAGAGGTCTGAAAGTCGCTTAGGACGTACAACTTGTGATACTGAACCACCCTGCTATATTTTAAATTGTTCTCATGTACGGTTTCTGAGAAAAGCTTGACGGAAATTCGTACTGACGGACGGACGTTTTACGTACAAATGAAGTCCCAAACAGGAAGTAGTTGTCCGACAGGTCTGAAAGTCGCTTAGGACGTACAACTTGTGATATTGAACCACCTTGCCCAATTTCAAATTGTTCTCAAGTAAAGTTTCTGAGAAAAGCTTGACGGAAATTCGTACTGACGCACGGACGTTTGTACGTACAAATGAAGTCCCAAACAGGAAGTAGTTGTCTGACAGGTCTGAAAGTCGCTTAGGACGTACAACTTGTGATACTGAACCACCCTGCCAAATTTCAAATTGTTCTCATATATGGTTTCTGAGAAAATTTTTTAGGAAAGGTGCATTGAGATATGTGAAGGTGGAACTGGTACCAAAATGGTTAACATTTTAAATATGTATAATCCAGACTCATTCGTTAGTACCTGTGCAATAATAGATGAACAATGCCATTTTTATGATACACTGAACTTCTAGATAATTTGAATTGAATTGAATTAAATTGAACTGAACAGAAACCATATATACTCAACACATTTAGTGGAAAAGTGACTTATTGGCAGACTAGCTATTAGGTTTTGTTATTAAAACCTTGGACAGGAATATCTACTACTTTTGACTCTAATTAGGCATTTCTATTGTCTCTATTGCTCATCTAATACCACCACATAATACTATAGCAAAAATTTGGTTTGTGATCGGTCGAGACTTAATGCCAGCATACTATGTCTAAATCAAAAGATCGCAAACCAAGTGAACCGTTCTCCCGAAAACTCATTCATGGTTGGGTTATCATTGGAGAATCATGATTGAATGGAACCCATGTTCCGTTCATCTTTAACACTAAGAAACGTTTGTTTAATGTTTGAACCATGCACTAGTAAGTGTTAAGAAACAGACGACGAAGAGAGATGAGATTTGAATATGTTTTGACTCGAAAGATGTGTTATTGACTGGTTCGAACAAATAGTTTAAGATTCATAGCCGCTATCATAAAACATCTCATTTATGGTTTTTATGTTGCGTCGTGTATGTTTGTCTATATCTCGATTTGTAATTGTCCCAAGACTTCCGGCTGTTGTTCAGTCGTTTTTTTTTAATTATTTTTTTTTATCTCAACTCAATTCTATTGATCTATCAGATTGCTGGAAAATATAAATGTGATAAAAACTCAAGAATTCTAGAAAAATCTATAAAGGTTTTTGATGGATTTACAGCAGATGTTCTTTAATTTATCGTCTGCATATACACAAGACGATTAATAATTTGATAATTGAACTATGGCGTAGAAGGTATAACAACGAAATAAGTACAAATGAACTACATTATAAACGAGTAGTCAGTTACAACTGTTACAGGCATACAATGAACTGATAACGATAACACACGTGTATTGATGGTGTAAAGGATATATTGTAAATCCCCTTTCTTAAGATAATACTTTACTGTCAATATTAAAAAAAAATAATTTAAAGTCTTTAAGATAAAACTCTACTTTAGCCTTTTTCAAAAACTATCTACCAACTATGATAAGAAAATTAAAGTCTACTTCTGACAAGAAGCATACTATGATAAACTATATATATCAAAAACTAACAAACTGATCTAAAATAAAACAAAAAAGAAAATATAAGGCACAACACCTTAACTGTCCGGAGTATTTTCTAAGACATATTCTTCAAGATATTTTGGTTTCTTGCCAATTCCTGAAAACTTTCTCATATGATTTTCATCTTTGTCAATTTCCTGACTATTCATTTCGAATCTCAGTTTCATTTGTAATCGGACCTGGGTTGGTCTTAAATGTTTCTTATTTCTCCTCAATTATTTTCCATCTTGTGTTACGATCTGCAAGTATATTCCTAAAAAATCGTAGACGTAAATGTAAATGTAACGTAAGTTTACGACAGTTTTCATATTCACAAAGATTCGTAGTTGCATAGTAGGACCTCACGGTATCGATCTATTCATTGTATCGATCTATTTATTAATCCACTTATTTTCGTCAACCATAATAAACAACATAAATAAACAAACTTATCTCGGTTTCCTTCTTTGTTATATCCACTGATATTACTAGTCTCTCTACCTCGCCAATTCTGATTGTTATAATATTTTATCATGTTTTTAAAATTCAATTTTTTTCGACCATGTTGAAATTAAGTAGATCGATACAGCGGGGTTCCTATATAAGTCACCGGTTAAATCGATCGTAAACTTACATCTGCTCCTGAGCGCTCGTAAGTCCTCGCTTCCCTCATAATTTTGCAAAGAGAAATCGTTTTTCAAGCCATTCTATACTAAGCATCATTGATTTTGTTGCACGTGACATAGAACGCCGAAAAAAAAAATTCAAAATTTGCAAATATTTTGAAAAATGTGTAACTCAAGGGGAATAACTCTTACAAAATGTTATAATTTTAAAAGAAAGACACTACAACCGAATGTATGAAAAAATGTTCCGGAAATTAAACGTTTCCTATATGATTTGCGATTTTATACAATGCTGTTTTATTTGTGTTAAAATTAGTTTAGGTTATTTATTACATTATTATAACACGAAACTACTCGTTAATTTCTACACTGAAGTAACGTAACCTTAAAAAAGGTCGTGTTCCACGTATGGTAAATTGACAGATTACTTTTTAAAACACCTTTTCAAAATTATGCAACACACCAATTAATATCACGACTTTATTTTTTATTCATTTATTTATTTATTTATTTTTAATTAATTATCTTTTTTGCATATCACTTTAGCTAATATATAATACCGTATTTCCTTCCACCAGTCTACTGCTTTGTGAGGTTATGCAATTAAAAATCTGTTATAATTTAAGTACTTTGAGGTTATTATTTTTCTTTCAATACGTTTACTTCCAAAGTGAAAGAAGTAACTGAGCATGCGTGATAACGCTACGTGCAAAACGTAAGATTTACGACTGCTATTTTACGTGCAAAACTGCGATTACTTTCGAGAATACGAACAATCGTAGACGTAAAGGTAAATTTGCGACATGTAAGTGTAAATTTACGATTTTTTGAGAATATGGCTGCTGATATTTACTGTTTTGTCACCTGCAGCTTTTGTCTATTCTCTATAATTTTTCTCGGTTTGATACAAATTACGTCTCCAGGTTTCAACTCTAGTTTATCCTTCGCATTTCTGTTGTAATAGTTTTGCTGTTTGATTTTCTCCATCAGTTTGTTTCGATCTACGATCTGAGGCAGTTTTGGTCTTAGAATTCTGTCTGATGTTGGTAGCAAAGTTCTACTTCTTCTCCCGAACATACGGTGTGTTGGCGAGTTGTCTGAACTTTCTGATGGTGTATTTTTCCAATCCAGTAACGCTAATTACGGATCAGTTCCATCCCGTTATGCTTTTATGCTTTAAGCATTATTCTCTTTGCGGTCTTAATTGAGTTCTCAACTTTTCCATTGGATTGAGGGTATCCTGGCGAGCTTGTTGTATGTTTGAACTCATGACGTTTCGAAAACTCTTTGAATTCAGAACCATTGAAGGGTGGTCCATTTTCTGAGAACAGTTCATCTGGTAAACCATATCTCGAAAAATGTACTTTCAACTTCTTTGTCACTCGTTACCTTTCTTTTTGCTGAGACGGTGTACTTCAAAGTAGTCTGAGTAATAATAAACAGTCAACAAAAATTCTTGTTGGTTGAATTGCACGATATTTTCTGCCATAGACGAGAGGTTATTTCGTGGCTACAAAGTGTCTCCATTTGTTTTTCAGAATTATACGTGTTACAACTCTTACATGACCGAATATTGCTTTGAATATCGGCATTCATTTTTGGCCAGTACAAACATTTTCTTGCCCTCCTCAAAATCCTTGCATCCCGATATGGCTTGAATGTGCTATTTTTATCATCTCATTTCGCATTCTTTGCGGAATAACAATTTTATCACATGAAAGAATTAAACCATTTCAAAACGTAAGTTCTTCTCTAAAAGGATAGTAATTTGAATTTAATGATCAACTAGTTCCTTGTGATAGTCGTCTCGAGTTTTTGTAAGTCATCATCTTTTCAAGTTGCAATTGTTAGATTTTTGGATGTCTCTGACTATATCGGTAAATGCTGAATCGTATTAACACGCTCAAAATCTTTCTCGATATCGGAGCGAGAATCCGTGGTTAAGTAAGCTCGAAGCTATGTACATTTTAGTACCTGCCTTGTACATTATCTCAAAATCATACTTTTGCAATCGAAGTAACATTCCTTGTTATCTCTTTGGTGCATTCATCAACAATTTCTTCAGATTATTTCTAGTAGTTTGTGATTTGACTCGACTAGTATTTTCCGTACATATAACTATCAAATTTCTCCATCCAAAAAAAACAACTGCGAGCATCTCCTTTTCGATTTTAACATAGTTCTCTTCAGTAGCTGTTACCTGGATGCATAACAAACGGTTGTCCTTCTTGTACCCACAGAGCAGCCCAGCGCGTCCTCGGGTGCGGATAGGGATACACTGTCGTTGGGGGATTGTCAGGTCATAATACGGAAAGCCTGGCCACAGACCATAATGGGTAACGTGTTTGGAGAGTGTCACGCTTCTTGCACGATAAAGATCCCTTTTGTAGATTTTGAAAAAGAGTAGGCCCATTGTATCTGCTACAAAAGGCTAAATTTTCTGACCCTTCCCAATACTCCGTAGTTTTCCAGTGGCAGTCAAAATTTTGTTCCCTTATCCCATCCGACCCCTTTTTCCATTGATTTATTGTTTGTTAACTTGTTTCCGTCCTGAATATAGCTGAAATACTGCTCGCAGGACGTAAAACAAACATCCAATCAATCAATCAATCAATCAATCAATCAATCAATCAATCAATCAATCAATCAATCAATCAATCAATCAATCAATCAAATCCTTCTTGCAATAGGCATGCACCTAGACCTGTCTGTGAAGCATCGCATTGTAAAACCGTATCTTTGGTCTTGTCGAAGAACCTAAGTACCGGAGTATTTGATAGAACTTTCTTGACTCGATCCTAATTCAGTCCATGCACTTGTATAGCCCAGTGAAATTAATTTTCACTTTTCAAAATTGTCTTAACGGAGACGTCATCTCGGACAAACAGGGCGCATACTTTTGTACATAGTTACCATTCCCAAAAGTCTCTGGACAGCTTGTATATCATTCGGCGTTGGCATGTCGGTAACTGCCTTTACCTTTTCTGGATTCTGAATCAACTTTCAATCTTTCGGATATGATTCTATTTCCAATATAAGTCACTTCCTTAAGTTTGAATTTAAATTTGTCCTTGTTTAGTTTAATTTCTTTTTCACGAAAACGTTCTATTAGTCATCTCAAGATCTTATCGTGGTCGATTTCTGCTTCCTTTTCGTCCTTTCCGCAACCATAAATCAAAATATCATCATGTGTTGCGCGAACTCCTTCAAGTCCTTCTAAGGCTTCATCCATCCTTCTCTGTAATTCTTCTGGTGCTGGTGATATACTCCAAAAGGCATCCTCTTACAACGATATCGTCCACAAGGAGTACCAAATGTTGTCAAGAAACTCGATTCTTCGTCTAATTCTACATGCCAAAATTTTCACATTTTCTAAATCTGGTAGAAGGTCTTCAATAAACGGACTTGGATTATGATTTCTCTTTAACTCCATATTTAAAGGGTTTGGGTCAATACACAGTCTAATGTTTCCCGAAGGTTTCTTAACAATGACCATTCAAGATATAAAATCAGTTGGAACATCTACAGGCGCTAATATGTCTCTTTAACACAAGTTATCAATGGGATCCTTGATTTTATCTTTGATCGCAACTGGTACCTTACGAGTAGCCAGTTTTACTGGTTATATACTCTTATCTATATCCAAATATAGTTTTCCTGAGAGTTTTCCATCTCCTTTGAAAACATCTGGGTACTTTGATTGAAATCCTTGCTGATTCATAGCGCTAGAAATACTTTGATCAAGTTTATTAACGGATTCAGACTGATTATTGTGCTTGTAGACTTTGATCAATTTAAAACGTTGGGAATCTGCTAATCGCAATATCGGCTAAGCATTTCCCTTCACCAATCTAGGCTGAACCATTTCCCGTTTTTCGGATTTATTACAGTTATTTTGCGTTGACCTATCGGAGGCATCTCACACTCATTGTACATAACAAGTGTTTTTATCGAAGGTTGAAGTTGAGTAAGTCCTTCGTTGTGAAAAAAACGTCTTTTATTCCTTAGTCGGAAGTGCATTCACGGTTAATCCACAGTCAACAAGAAATTGCACAGGTTGGTTTTCTATTTTTATGACGACATGTATTTTTCTACTTTGGTTCAACAGAGTTTAACTCTTCCATTGTAAACATGTATTCCTCGTCACCTGAAGACGAGTGATTAATGGTTTTCCTCATGCGGGACACGCTTCTCTATTTTGTTTTTTTTTTTGCCCACAAAATAGCTTATAGATTGTAGGTACTACAATCTATAAGCAGAATCGGTTGTTGCTGTTTCGGAACAAACACTTTTTTCGGCTTTTTCTTTCTCTTGATAACTGCACATCCTCTTGTGATATGTCCTTTTTTTTTTTGCTTAACTGTTTTCTGATTTGCTCGGCAATGTCTTTACATGAGGTTAATGTTACTTTGGAGTCCTGAAGGAGTTTTTTCCTCGTGGTATTGTCTTTTATACCTAAAACTTTTCTGACCCTAATCAAGCTTGCCTCAAGAGTACCGTAGTTACACGTCTTGACCAGTGTTCTAAGTGTGGCGACATAAGTGTTAATATTTTCTCCTTGTTTCTTGTCTCGTTTATTAAAGTAATAACGCTCATATTTCTAATTTGTGTTTCCTACACAAAAGTTTTCAAACTTTCCAATAACAATGTCAATATCTTTAGACTCCTCTGAAAGAGCCCGAGCATGGAACACGAATCCATCAAAGATTTCCAATGCATCGGAACCTATGCATGTCAGAAACGTGGCTGTTCTCATCGCTTTATCTTTACTAACTTAGCCAGTCGCTATCTCGTAATTCGTTCTAATTCGTTTGAATCTCTACAATTATCCGCAATGTTTCCTCTAAAATCTAGCTTTTGTGGAAACGGAAGATTAGTAGGAATCAGTCTTTTTGGGATTGCCACTGCTGCAATTGGATTTTCACTGGAGCCTCAATACATTCTTGTGATCGTCCGCCATATCGTCTGTCTAATCAATACAATTCGATCGGAAAGTGTCTTTATGTAATGAGTGTTTGTAGCGTGGTTGTACACCGGTTAGAAAAGAAAGTCAGTGAACTCGCTACGTATATCTAAATGTAGAGATTTCGTATTAGTTACACAATAAATCCTCGAAAACGCATTTCTTCACAGCCCGACGTTATTTCATTATGTGATCACTAAATTATCATTGTTCATTTCTACTGTCCACCTGACTCCATCTATCGTCTGCATATACACAAGACGATTAAGAGGTTTGATAATTGAACTATGGAGTAGAAGGTATAACAACAAAATAAACACAATTAAACTACATTATAAACGAGTAGTCAGTTACAACTGTTACAGGCATACAATGAACTAATAACGATAACACACATGTATTGAGGGTGTAAAATATATATCGTTACCATACATATGGACACATCTCATCGGAAAATGTTAATCGAGATCTATTAGTGTTTTCGAACGCATCTGAGTAAGCTATCACCGCAGTAACGGATATACGATCAGTATATGAAAACGTTGAAACAAGAGACTAATTTGTTTTAAGCATGATTACACCATTACAATATTAGAGCTTTGTGCGGCATAACATCGGGTACACATTTTTGTTCATTTTTTTATTAAAAAGGACTTGATATTACCATTTGTACAGATGGAAAGATTACTTTAGGCTATATTTATATGTACGATCTCTTCTTATAATCTCTTTAAGATATATAATTGTTGGAGGGACCGATGCACAATCTGGTAAAAAACAAACTTTGCAACATAGTTCATGTTGTTAGTAATATTATGTCTAATTAAATAATACAGAAAATATTTCATTTGCAGTTTTTCGTATTTGTTTAATCATTCAAGGTTTAAAATACATTTTTGCCCCGATCTAATAAGGAGAAGTAAAGATGTACAAAATTGTATACACGTATTACTTCAATCGCCCTGTCTTATCCTATGGCTCGTAATTAAGAATTGACAACTTCAATTTTATTTCTTAGATAATTTCACGATTTATAGAGTAAGCTTCGTATTGTTTGTAATGCATTCTTATCTTAACATAATGAAATGTATATATTTATCTTAACATAATAAAATGTATATATTTGTGTTTCTTTTATTAATTAGTAAGATAATTGGATAATAAAGATGTATTTTTAGATTTTATTATATTATACTACAAAATGTATATGCCAGAAAGACGTTCGGTTCAAGTTTATCATTTTCTCAATGTAGTGTGGAAATTTGAATTCAAATTCAAATTCTTTATTATAACGAATCAGGGTGCCCATATGGGCAGATCAAAAATTACAATATAATCATTCATAACATAATAAAAAGACATGAAATAAAACTAAAGTAATAATAAGTGATTCATGTATGATTGTTGTGATTGTACATTTAGTCGACATAACAGGACTCGAAAAAGGCAAATAAAAATGTCAACCAAAGAAAACAAATATGTGTGTCACATTAACAAGACAAATTAAACATATATTTTGCAAGGGGCACACTGTGGTCCTTCATGATTAATAAGGGGAGACACCTCCATATTGTGCGTAAGGCATTTATTACTTACAAGTTGTTTACATATCTACATATATATAGATTAATTATAAAATATGATTGTTATTTGAGTAATTTATCCGTTTTATCAAATAGTGCACCCAAGAGATTATATAATATATTAATAACATCTGCATCATCATTGCTAAGAAGCCAGATGAATTTATTATCTAAATATAACTTGGAAAATTTTCTATATCTATTTTCTAGTATATTAAGGTATGGGCACCTGTTCTCATCTAGACATTAACATTTTAGGAGGAAGTGAAGCTCATCCTCAACTTCATCCCTGCAAATATTACATATTCTATCTGCTGCTTTTAAACCAATATATCTAACCTTTTCTATATTTAGTTGGTGTGAGCTGATGCGGAATTTAGTCAATAATTGTTGCTGTTGTCTGTTACCAATATTCAAGTAGCTTTTAAATTTAAAAATGTTCTTGAATTTGCTGTAGGTTTGTAATTTATTTTAATGTATTGGGTTGTCATTATTGTCAGTACTAATAGTAGCTTGCCACAAATTAGAAAACGTACTTTTAAGTTTATTTTTAACTTGAGATTTAATAAAGTTAGACTTGTAGTTTTTAGAATTTTTGTAAATATGTTCCAACTGTAAATATTTAAATAATTCTTTTACACAGCTCACCCATGATTCTATTTTATTTTCATCCAAGTTTTTTTATAGTTGCAAGGCATCACTAAGTAAGGAATTTGATTCATTATTTTCTTTTGTTAGATTGATCCAGTATTGAATAAGATTTACTAGAACATTGTAAAATATTTGAAGACTACCTAATTCCCCCTGGATACACTATTTGAAGATTTAGTTTTAACACCTAATGAAAACTTACAGAACTTTGTGTGAACATTTTCAAGTGTTAATGAATCAGTTTCTTTAATTAAATATTTATCTTCATTTTTTCTAAATTTACTAGTGGGGAAACACCCCATATTTCTGATCCATACAAAAGTATGGGTTTTATGGTATGATTGAATATGTGCATTAGCACGGAGGCAGAAGGTATAATTAAAGAGAAAGATTTTCTTAATTTAAATAAAGCTTTAATTCCCTTGCTATGAAGTTCCTTTTTAGCATTTGCAAAAGACCCAGATGCCGAAATACTACACCTAAGTATGTGTATGTACTGACACACTCCAAAGTTTCATTTCTATATACAATAAGGGGGTTAAGTTTCCTGCCACTCTTATTAAATACAAGAACTTTGGTTTTCTTCATATTAACATTCATGTGCCAATCACGGGCAAATTTTGATAGCTTATTTACACAATTTTGTAGTCTAGTTTGGCTAGTGTAGAGAGTAGAACTACATCATCTGCATACATCAGACAATTTAATGAACATTTATCGAAAGACACAGGATCACATGAGTTGTCAAAGTAAGTCGGGAGGTCTTTAATATATACATTTAAAAGGTTAGGGCTTAAGCTATCCCCCTGGCTTCCTCCACTGTTGGAATCGAAAATGTCAGTCCTTTCAGAGGAACTTATTTCAACACATAGGTTTGTATTTCTATACATGGACTTAATTTTATTATAAAATTTAGACCCAATTTGCAAGTCTTTTAACTTGTGTAAAAGACCCAGATGCCATATTGAGTCGAATGCATTGTGGAAGTGTACAAAGCATGCATAAAGAGACTTAGACATTTTATTCAAGTACTAATTAAGTATAGTTTTTATAACAAACATATGATCAGCAGTGCGCCGACCTTTGATGAAACCTACATGTATTTGTTCTTTGCAATTGTTTCTTTTATACTGAATTTTTCTATTTGTAGCTTTCCAACTCTATGGAGTAATGTGTTAACCATATAATCTATCTGTTTTTGGTTGTCAGTAGAGATCACATAAAGTGCATCTATTAGTTTAAGTAGGCTCGTATAAGGCAGCCTTATTATTTACAATTTTTTGAAAACCACACGTTTTACTTTTTCAAAACAGAGCCAAGTTTTAAAAACACATTCTCTAATACATCCATAACTGAGAACAGCGGATTAGAGAAATAGGACCTCCACATGTGGACTTAAAACCTCCAAATGTTGCATCAGCGTATGCACAATATTCAAAATGCATAAGCAACTAAATGTTGACATCCAAATTTCGCTTTATTAAGGGAAAGTACGGCACCCTCCATCATGAATAATGGTCTGTAGATTTCTTGCTGTCAGTGTGGGTTTATTTATCCTTTTTGTCCTCTGGTATTGAACAATTCTTCTCCAATTGAAATATCATATTTGCACACACAGGAACACCTACACGTTCGAAACTTGAATTCTTGTTTACAGAAAAATTAAGCAATTTCTATCTTTTACTGTTTGCACCGATATCCATTGTCAGTTTCCTTTTTTATTCATGTAACAAGTATTTTGACAAAACCTTTTGATTAAGGATGTTTTTTCTAAAATGATGTAACAGTATTATTCTATTCTAACAATATATCAACAAGCAAATGGCATAGACCAACGGGAAAACAATTTGGAAAACAACTTGTATCGAACATTTAGTAAGGACAAGTAGGCGCTTGCTTTTTTTCCAAAATATATAAAGGTAGTCTTTATATTGCAAGAAGCGTGGCACTCTCTAAACACGTTACGCATTATGATCCGCGGTCAGGCTTTTCACATTTTGACTTGAGAAACCCAAACGATAGGGTATCCCCATCAGCCACCTAAGGACGCGCTGAACAGCCCGGTGATTCGATCACTGGCAACCCTCGAAACATTGTCCCAGTCTTTGGAACTAACGATTGTTAGTATTTAAAGATGCCAAAAAGAAAATATAAATTCTTTGCATTTGTCAGTTTTTGCGGTAACAATTATTTATGACATTTTTAATGTCGTCATAATAAAATTGAAAATATGGAAAAACTTATCTGTTCATAAATTTATATTTCAGAAGTTGTCCTGTATTGATACATTGGTAGCTAATATAAGAAAAACTAAGATACAATTATAACAGCTACAGTAAAAATTTTATCAAACTTCAAAGTTTATATTGTTAAAACAGATTTCAAATGGTGTGGTGGTCTTCCAAGTATAGCAAATAGTTCCAATAAAATTTTAAAAGTTATCCAAAAACAAGGACCATCATTGTTAATTTTGGTTTGAATTGTCATTGATAGAGAGAGAAGTAAATAGCATGTAAAAATAAATGATCAGACTAAAAAATGTTTGTAATAGTAGGGCAAAAATCGCAATTTTATAAATCTTGGAATATAAAGCTCAAGGTTTAATAGTTACAAAAATTTACTCGATTTCTCACAAAATCTCTAAGAATAAGTCTTAAATTTGACCAAAGCTTCTTAAGAGAAAGCCAAGCAGGATAAACAGAATACTTACTATCATACTGTTCATGCATATAGATGGTGTCTACATCAAATTCCTGTTCATATTCATCAACTTTTGTGTTGTTATGATCTCTTGTCCTTAGTGTTATTTGTGATTTATTAAAGCTAAATGTAAAGTTTCATATAATTAGATACCAAGGCCACCCAACCTTAAATTAACGTAATATCCAGAATTTCTGTCTTCATGACAATAAGAAATCTTTTTGAGACACTTTACCCGATAGACTGTTTTTAAAACATAAACAACCTAGTTCCTAGTAAACAGATCTTAAAAACTATAAATATAATCAAAAGATTTTGTTGGTATTAATTTGACCTAGTAATAATCCTCTTAAATTATATTTTATTGCAATAAACAACAAATAAGGTGGTTTTTCGAATTATGCCATTATATCTTGTCCAGAATAAAACAAATTACACCTAGCTTCAACACATTTTAAACTATATTCCTTACAAAAAACAAGGCCCATAAAGGTATTTTATCTACCTGGTCTACAAACAAAAACAATTTCCATCAATTACTTACTCTTTAAAACAATGTGCTGCACTCAGTATCCAGTATTTATTAAGAATTGTTCCACCACACATATGTCTGGTGATCCTTAAACCAAAATGTCTACTGTAAGAAGGAACCATCCTGACTCCAACCTGCCATGGATACATTCCGTATTCTGCAGACTGTCCATAGACAGTCTTAGCTGTCTGTCGTTTTTTCTCAAAAAATGAACTTCTCTAGGACGTTGACCACATCCTAAACAAATTAACATGCGATTTAATTTTACTTGAAGCTTAATATTTCTCTACAATTGACCCAGACCCTTTACTTAAAGCAAAAGTACCTGAAGTAAGAACAATTTGGAATATGAGCTCATGACATTAATATAAACTATAATTACTCCGTTCATCATGAATATATGTTGAACTGCAAATAAAACGTTGCACACAATTACAGATTCACAGACTTTTCAAAATTATATCAGAATTTTATAATTTAATTCAAAAACTTTTGAATGAATGAATTGCTATGTTATGATGTTTTCAATAACGTATCGCGGGGGTACATTTTCGGTGACGTGCATGGATTTGATTAGACGATTTATGAACGCCATTGCAATACTACTCATACTCTTTGAAACGCTAGTTCGTGGTGCATGGATGCTTAACATTTAGCCGTCTTTTAGCTTCATTCCATAAATTCTCACTAGTTTTCAGATCTGGACTCAAAGACGTCCAATCCATGAAATTGATAGTATTATGTTGTAAGAGATCCATTGTTGTTCTTATTGGTGTATGCCCACGCGCGTTATTATTCTTGAATGTCTTGTTTTGATAACGTGCGAAATGTGGCATGATATGGCGTCTACAGACTAGGTTAATGTATCGAGCAGCTGTTTCACTATTGCCTCTACCTGTGCCAAGGTTCTGGCAGATAACTTGACCAAGTTTTACGTTTAATCCAATTACACCCATCAAGGATAGAACGTTCTTCAAAAACGTTCTCCATGCCTTCTCCATACTTTTGTTTTTCCATCTGCTGTAGAATTGATGTAACGGTTTTCGATAAAAGGTGATTTTGGCGCTAAAGTCCATTGAAGACGTGCTGGTCGATGTCGGGTGTTAGGACTGGTTTTCTGGTGGGACGACATCTAATACTTTCAGCTAATGGACTACAAGCTGCATACACACTTATTGGTCGCTGGTGTGTTTCGACAGCCGTGGTAAACCTATTCATCGGATTGCGACGGAGAAGGGTAGAAATTTGCTGTATATTACTTCTTGGCCGGTCATTTGTGATGTTTGTTGTATTGGAACGTATTTGCAGACGTTCAATGACCCGGGTAGTAGGACAGTCAAAGTCGTTTGCTACAACATTAGGCAGTCTACCAATTAATGACTTGTTCTCTATGTTGTGTGTTCGATCAAGGCTAACCTTCTGTGTCAAAACTGATATTGAGAATCATTCAATTTGTTTTGCATTTTATACCCACACTGAAGCACGAAAATAATGAACATTTATTTTTTTCTACATTTTACCACAAAATGTTCATACGGATACATTTCTTGATTTTTGTGAAGTTTACATCAAATACGTAATATTTCACTACTATCTTGAACAAGTTCTAAAATCAACATATTCTTTGGAATTGTTAATTAAATGTGAAACTGTTTCTGTGTCACATTTTTTATGAAGCTTACATAAGTTTTCTATTCAACATCGAAGATAGGAAAGGTGAAGTGAATGAACGGCACAAACATAGTTATATTAGGTCTTTCTGTACGTCTACTTTTAAATAAAATTTACTAACTAAATTGAAATCGGCGCTTTTATATCACAGCGTAAATTTAATGTTGCTTATTATCTGCATATAATCTGCTGTTGTAAAAAGCAGTATTTAAGCGACATGCAAAACTACCGCTTAATTTTCACCTGTATAAGTAGTAATACTTTAACCCCACTTTTATCCAACTTAAAGTATACTGATTTTCTAAGTAGAAAAAAGCGTGACTGCAGGCTACCTGCTTAAATCCAACTGATTATTCTCAATTTTATTAATAACCAACTTAATCACTGCTGATTTATCTTTTCTCCAGCTGAAAAGACTTACAACCGTTACAAGAAATACTGTTTTCCTACTGATTTAAATCTGTTGTTTTAAATATAAATTAAACTTCGCTTATAAACAACTGAACAATTTTTTTTTTATAAAATATTTACATTATTTGTTGTTGTTTGTTTTCCAATTATTAAGTGACTATCAAATAAAAAATTATTATTTTTTATTTCAACCAAACTGCATTTTAGCTTCACATATTAACCAATTTACTATTGAAAAGCAGAAATAATGAACAACTGTCTAAATATTAGAAATAAAGTAAAAATCATACAAAAAACACATTCAAAATATAACAAAACGCGGGGTAAAATACACTACGAACTTAATCAGTGTTCTGCCTAGGTTTTTTAATATGAATTTCACTCATATGTTCAATGTTTGTGAGTGAAATTCTTAAAAAATGAGTGGATTTTTCAAAGCGATAGAAAACAACAGTAAACGACTGAACTGACTGTAAAAATAAACATAATTACTTAAGATTTTGGGTGTTTTTATTTGTCCTGCACTTCGTTTGTTGTTTGTTAGCTTAGGTTGCATTGCTGGCTTACTTTATTTTACTTAAATCCTAACCTCATATCACAACTGAGATAATATCATTTATGCATTTTTGGTAGTACATTCGAATTTCGGCGATGAAAATGTCTTGCGCGAGATACATGGTGTAGACGGTATTTGAAACATGTACATTATTATTGAGTAATGATTTGTTCTACTGTTACCAGACATATTTTATTTCACAAAAATTCTTCATTTCAAAGTTTTAGGTCTGAAATGAGAAGGTGCTAAAACGTGGATCTCGCGTCTTCTTCAGAATATAAATGACATTATCGAAGTCTATTACCGTGGTAGCTCCTGGTACTTAATTTACAGTCAAGGCATGAGACAACAAACACAAATGATAGTTGTGATATTGAAAATCAGAAATTTACGCGTTGGGCATTTCTGCGATGTCATGAAAGCCCTCGTCATCACCGAAGAAGATCTTCTTTTGCCTCCACCGATCGGTCTGCCATTTTTGCACTGCTATGATAATCCATTACCAAGAGTATCTTCAATCTATTTTAGGATTAGACGACATACCAAGAGAATCGTAACTTATCTCACACGCTTCAAACGACGAAAATTACCGCAACTACCCGAAAATGACGGACTGGCTAAAACGAGTGTAGAGATTTGGATGCGTGAAAATAAGGCAATTTAGTAAATGTTTTGCATTATTTGGCCTTTTTAAGCGTACAATACGCAAATACGCGGCCTGGGTGGATTCAGAAACAACACAACAAAAATCTTATAATAAAAACATAATGGTACACTTCACAAAAAAGTAATGTTATATATCTTATTAAAAACAAAAAAGGAAACAGCGAACCTCGAAAAAAAACCCAATACAAATTAAGTCTAGTGTGAATACATCAACATGTCAAAGGAAATAACGTAAACTGTTATGTCGTTATTCTAGATTCAAATTTGCTCGCAATGTAATTAAAAATGTTCCTGTAAAGAAATATCAGTATAAGAAAATGTATTCTTATTATTGTAATATGTTTCCAATTATGAAGTTATCAATGTCAAGATATATTTTTATCGTTGGTACATTTATGTTTGAGTACTTCATCAATTTGCAAAAGCTTTGCACTGGCTTGAAGGTAACAGATAAGATTATTACTTGACATTTTAATATATTAATTGAAATAAATTATTGTGTTTATTTCATGGTGTACAGTAATAATTCATAACTTGTGCCTTTGTTTAACATCTACCAGATTAACAAATGAGAACTAAATTGACCTTTGCTAATTTTTGTAAATAATTGTAATACAATTATTAAGAACTGTTTATAATTTTCTGCAAGAAACAGTTAAAAACGGTCAATTATTATCAGAAAAGGATTAAACTTGCAAAGTATGAAAAACACTTTTTATATTAACACACAGATGCTCCATTAGCACTTTAACACTATATTTAGTATTATCTTTTAATATCTTATTTAGAAACACCCTTTTTTTGTTAAAAATATTTTCGATTTTGAACTTGAAAATGCAAGATAAGTTGTTTCACAAAACATGGATCCAAATACTTGAGATTTATTGGTAAGTTGCACCATGAACCTACCACATCCCTGTTCATCTTCGCCATCTTGACAATCCGTCTCATTATCACATTTCCAGTGAGACGGAATACAGCTACGATCATCGCAGGCAAACTGATCTTGACCACAGTTTTTCGATGCTTTAAAATATAAAATTCAAGTATTGAAATAATAATTTATATAAAAGAACTGTAAATCCAAAAAAAAGAAATAGTCTAACCTTAAGAGATTGTTCGGAACTTTATATGAAAAAAGCAACTGACAACTGTGTGCAGATAATTTTGAAAAACCCACTAAAAAGAATATTTGGTTCGGAGGAATTTAGCTTTTCGTAGCAGCTGATATAAGCCCACTCTTTTTTAATCTACAAACCGGTCTTATTGTTCATAAAGCATGCTACACTCTAAACATGCTACACACTATAGTTTATGGTCAAGCTTTCCATATTTTATCCTGACAACACCCCCTACACTCAACAACAGGTCACCCGGGATGCACTGAGGTGCTCAGTGAAGGGAGTCCTGGAACCCTCACAGTACCAACACAAGACATTATAAGGATAAGAAACTGAAATTTTATCGAATTCACCAGGCCAATACATTAGTACATTGCCTTTTGATTCTGCTCCAAAAACTTGCGTCATTTTGTTTAAATGTTGAATAAACTAGATAGTGACTTAAGTTGGTAAGAGCACAGTGACAGTATCTCACGTAAATATATACAATCAATCCAATATAAGGTATTGTATAAATGAAATAATGCAATACTTTTTTGTAATGATATTTTTAACTGGCAAATGCAGGAATACGATATCAGACAGTAAAGTATTACAAATACATAAAACACGTATGTACATTAAAGACGCCATCAGAAGAAAAAAAACTTATGACAACGTACACAAAAGTCTTCATAATCAAAAATGCATTTTATCTTAGTTTTAAGTATTGCTAGTATGTGAATCTGATCATAGCCTAAGTATCGTGATATGCACTGAATTGTGCGAAAATGGTATATTTAATCTATGCTACTATTATCAATTGCAGAACAATTAAATGATAAAACATTTTTCGAAAATAGTTGTATACATGACTGATTTAGTTATATAATATTTTTGTCCGGACTTTCACTTTATTTATAAAAATAAATCATAAATCAAAATAAATCTTATCATTGAATTAATTGTTTTATACAGATTTTTTTATTTATACTTACGGCAACTGAGTTCATCGCTGTTATCATCACAATCAAACTGTCCGTCACATAGCCATTCTATTTTCACACACCTCTGGTTATTACATTTAAAATGATTGGCAAGACAAGTTTGGTCTGAAATAAACAAATAATGGTTTGGATGATTAATTGATGCCCAGCAAGAAATATGTTTGCAATATTCTGGAAATTATTAAAGAAACAATGAATCAATTAAAGATATGTAAGAGTTGGAAAATATAACTTTATATTTGGCCATCTCCTTCAATGAATTTTCCAGGTATCTAAAGCATATTTTGAATTTTAACAAAAATGTACCATAAGGCATAACGATTCTTAACAGCATGGGATATGATTTATATTGTATGTTTGAAGAGCGTTTAACACCACTTAGTAATTTTCGCTATATATCTATCATCACGTTATTATTCGGGTTGGGAGCTAGTGTACCTAATGATTTATAGTTTATGTTTGAAAAGCGTTCAACACCACTTTCAGTCATTTTTGCTCTTTAGCATCACGTGATTATTCGGGTAAGAAGCTAGAGTACCTAATGAAAACCCACAAGCATTAGGAGTAACTGCCAATACTTGTCAAAAAAGGATGGAGTCCAACACAGTTTGCCCACTGTATAGCACAAATTCACATCCTCAACAAGCCAGTGATTAACAGTTTATTTTATGACTTAAGTTACTATAATTCCTAACCAAGGTTTGTGTATAAAATTCTAGCTTCTTAAATTTTTTTAGATTTATTCTAAAATAGAATAGGAAACTGAAAATATCTGAACATTATTACGATGAAATAAATATCCAGCTTTTTTTCCATACAGAAATGTCAGCTAAGCACACATCCTCCTCCTGGGGTGCTGTGAGTGATAATTACACATGATACCTTTACATAGTTGCTCAGTTTTAATTGGTCAAGAAACATGTGTAAATATGTTGTGTTTTAACAATCTAATTCCATCCGACCAAGGGCATTAAGTTGTCAGCGTTGGACGTCAAACCTATTCAGCACCACTGTCAAGTCAAGAGAACATTTTATTGAAATTTAATTTAAAAATGTGACAATTTGCATATTTTGTTCTATAGAAGAAGAAGGGATTTAATTCAAGTTTTTAAATGATAATGCTTATTTCTGATCAATAAGAAACTATAAAACATATTAACACAAGGTCACCAGTATAATCATGTAAAACATGCAAAATGGCTGCAGGACCACTTTTATTACATTTTTGTCTCGACATAAAATAAGACAATCATAACATCTTGTCTGTTGATCTGATATATAGAAGTAGGTAAACCTTCCTAGACACTACAATGACAAGTCAATAACAATGGAGGATGGGCCTAATTTTCAGTATACTGCATATTTATTGCATAAAATTCCCAAACATGCACGCAATTCATATTTTTCATGCAAATAATAATAATTTCTAAACAAAATATGTACATGTGTTTGTCAAAAGTAGATCTTTAATCAGATGAGTAAACATGTATCTGAGCCCCAACAAAGCTATCTATAGGTGATCACTATGTGTTCTACATAAAAATTAACAGTTGTGTTAATTCAAAGGATACATAAAACACAATAAAACAAACTAAGAACCCTGTATTAGCACCTGGGCGTTACTGACAATTAGATAATAACTTTTCATTATTTTGAAATAATTTCAATCTAAGTAATTTAATAACTCTAGTTACTGAGTAGTATGTAGTTAAAAACATTGTATTGTTCATAAAAATCTTGTAACAGTGGTATTTTTTGAAGAGATGGAATTCTATATTATTTCTGTATTCTCTATTAAATTTACCTTTGATAACATTTTTCTCTTGGGATAGGTTTCGTTATGATGTTGAAGTTTAAATAAATAAACAAACAAAAATAATAAATTCCTAATAACATGAATTATCATGGCAACTAATTCAACTGAAAAAATTTTTGTCATCCCCTTTCTCTCCTAAGATTTTCAACATTTGACAAAATTAAAAATAATGTTAAACAAACATTTAATGTAACATGATTATTCACCTCATTGCAACCTATAGATTGTGGTTTTACAAAATAAAGTTTTCCCTAATTAGTGAAGTGAGTCTCTGTGACAGTGTCCAACTTGATACGTTTTGGTAAACACACCTCTTTTTTCGAAGTTCCCTCAAGCATGAAATACTTGCCACAACCCTACACAATTTTGTCAATGAAGAGATCTTATCATACTGGAAACCAAATTTCATGATGTCATCTTCATAAAAAAGCTTGAATGGAAAGGTACGCCCAGGTTAGACGGACAAACGAAAAAAACTGACAAACCAAAAATGAACGTACAAAATATACAAGCGGACCGAAAATCTATGTCCCCAACTTTCGAAAGGACAGAATTCTCAAACAATGACAAAATATGACAACATTTGCTCATTACTAAGAACAAAGAATTTTAAATGTACCGTTATACTGAGATTCTTGGGAAAAAAACAATTTGGTGCAGTTTGAAATTGAGACATAAAGCTAACATTTGTATTCTTTGTTTAAATTACAATAATTAATAAAAATCATGTGATATCAGACCAATTTCTATCAGAAGTACCGACCATCAAACTGTCTCAATTCAAATACAAACTGCAGCATCCCAGACAAAAGTTCCAGGTTTTTGGAAGATCAATAATTCTATCTTAAACGAAGAACTATATATCAATAATGTAAAAAGCATAATTAGGGAATATACTGATAAAATAAATAAAGCCCCATCAAATATTCATCTGCTATGGGACATGTTAAAAATTGAGAAAAAAAAATTATACAATACAGTAAATATAGATTAAATATAAAAGAAATAAAGTAGCTAACTTAGAATTAAAGAATTAAAATAGCTATATGAAAGACATGATTCAGGTAAAAATGAAAATTTAGAAACAAAAATTAAAAACCATAGAAATAGAATTGGAAAATGAATATCTTTCAAAAGGAGCACAGATAAGATCCAAAGAAAAATGGTGTGAAAAGGGAGAAAAAAATAACAAATATTTCCAGGGATTACAAAAAAGCAGGCAAACTAAGAAAACCATAATTAGATTAAAAGATAAAAATGGTAAAATTATTTCAGATCAATCGAAAATTCTAGCAAAGCAAAGATATTTTTATAAAGAGCTTTATTCCGAAACTACCCTAGAAAGTGTAAATGAAATTCATGAATATATTAACAGCTGTGAATTATCAAAGTCTAAGCACAGCGGAAAGTAACTCATGTGACGCTCGATCACGCTAGATGAAATAAAAACGGCAATCAATAATTTAAAATTAGATAAAAGTCCAGGACTCTATGGGCACAGCACAAATTTTTACAGATTTTTTTCTGACGAATTAACCCCAATTTTAGAAAAAGTATGTAATTTCAGTTTCAATAAGCAACAACTTCCTAACTCTCAAAGACAAAGTGCATTAAACCTTATACATGTATATATAAAAACGACCCGATCGACATTGCTTATTATAGACCTGTATCTCTTCTTAATACAGACTACAGAATTCTTTCATATGCATTAGCATCTAGAATTAAACAAGTTCTGAAGTCAATTATAAATCATAATCAGACTGGTTACATTAAAAACAGATATATGGGATTTAATTTACGTCTAATCCAAGACATCATTGACTATGCAGATAAATTTAAAGTCAATGGCGCTATCTTATTCGTCGATTTTTCAAAAGCATCTGATGGATTAAATTGGGAATTTATGTATGAATGTCTAAAACACTTCGGATTTAATGAACCATCAATAAATTGGATAAAGACGTTATACAGCAACATAAGCAGTGAAATAACAAACAATGGATGGATGTCAGCTCCCGTATATTTACAAAGAGGTATCCGACAAGGTTGTCCCTGCTCTTCTTTAATTTTTGTAACTGTAGTGGAAATCTTGGCAAACTATATCCGAAATAACTCCAACATTAAGGGAATTGAAATAAAGCTAATGTAAAAACACATAATTTAAAATATCTCAACTGGCAGATGACACCACGCTTTACTTAAAATCTAAAAATGAAATAAGCCTAGCCCTAAATATTATTGAAACTTTCTGAACTTATGCAGGTCTCAAAATAAATAAAAACAAAACAGAAGGTATTTGGATTGGTAAACGAAAACATTGTAGGGACAAAGTTGAAAACATTAACTTTAAAGGTAAACCAATAAAAATACTAGAACTATATGTCGGTATAGATAACAATGAATGTGATCGCCTAAATTGGCAACAAAAGATAGAAAAAACTAAAAATCTAGTCAGCGCTTGGAGAAAAAGAAATCTTACAAACTTGGGTAAAATATTGATTATGAAGACACTTATTATTCCACAATTCACCCACATCGCATGTGCAACGGTTATGAAACAAGAACATATAAAATCATTAGAAAATGGAATATTTAATTACATCTGGAATGGTAAACCAGATAAAGTTAAAAGATCAACGCTTATTGCAAAATATGATCAGGGGGGACTGCACATGATCGATGTAGAAAGTTATTTTAAAATGCTAAAAGTTAAATGGATTTCAAGAATCGCAGATGCGAAAAATGAAAATTGGATTGTCATACCGAAATTCTACTTAAATAAGTTTGGCCCGAAACTATTAATATTCAAAATGAATTTAACATCAAAAACTCTACAGAGCTTAAAAGAATTTAAATGTCTTCCCCAATTCTACCCAGAAATACTGAAATACTGGTTTGAAATGAAAAATAGTGTCCCAATTGAAATAAAAACTTTCCATCAAATGCGAAAAGAAGAATTTGGGGTAATGAACACATCAAATACAACAATAAACCTCTCTTCATGCAAAACTGGATAAAAAGCGAAATAATTTACATAAATGATTTGATAGACAAAAATGGGTTCATAAATGAAAATAATCTTTTAACAAAATTAAATACAAAATTAAACTGGATTGCAGAATTTTTATAGTCAAAACAGCGATTCCTAAATCATGGATGGAACTTCTTAACTATGAAAAATCAATCAAAACAAAAGTAAACATCGAAAAAAATTAAATAAAATTTAATAATCTGGATAGAGATATATCTGATAACCACAAAATATATGACGCCTTCCTTAACACAAAAAAAAAACAGAAATAAACAATGGAATTTTGAAATGGAAAAAACTTTTCAACGTCGAAAGCTTAAATCTTAAATCTTAAATATTTTTGGCTTTATCCATAAGAATCTGTTATCAAACAACTTAAAATATTCCGATTAAGCAATATTTTACTATGCGAAGAAAAGTTGTTCATCTGGCATATAACACAAACACCATTGTGCTTATACTGTAATGACATTGATAACTATCAACATTTTTTCTTAGACTGTCAATGGCTACATACCTTCTGAGAAAGGGTACATATTTTACTAAAAAAATAAGCTTTTTCAAAGAAATAGACTTAAATAATATTGTTCTAGGATATAAAACGGAGGACAAAAATTATTCCGACCTCAATCTTATTTTAACTATATTAGGTTTTTCTACATCTCAGAACTTAGAAAGAAACAAATCAATATATTCGGCATTTTGAAAACAGAGTTTCGTAGTTACACTAAAGTTCTCAAGAAAACAAACCCAAACAGCTATACACATCTTTTGAAACAAATTGAATTGATACTAAGTGAAGATTAGAAAAATCATTTGCTGTTACTTATTTTGAAAGATCAAAATGAATTTATGTAATTATCATATTATATTATATATATAACTAACATTAGATTTGTCTATATAAGTACCCTGTGTATAGACACTAACCTTTACAGGGCACTTTGCTAATGAAAGCTTTGATTAGTAAAGATATTATAACAGCTTATCTGTTAATAAATTGAAATATTATTTTTTTTTAAATTACAATAATTTTAATTGCAAATTAAGAAGTTATCTGAATGCATTTATAGCACATTTTTATTGAAATTTGAAATAACTACCATGTCCTTACTCCGTAATAAAAATGAAGAGAATTTTAGCATCATTTTTGATTTTAATACAAAGATTCCATAAAACTTTCTGGTTATTTTATTTGGAATGAATCACATGAGCGCCATGTGTGAAAAGGCTGCTAAATTGTGTCTCTTATAAAAACTTGATTTTAAGTGGTATCTAGATAATGCATTGACTTCATTTTTGTTCTGGCACTAAATAAACATGTGAGCATTATGAATCTGGCATTTGTTTTTGGATTACTAATTGCATTTGTGGAGTATTGTGTCTAAAAAATTGGATTTTAACAAAAGATTTCTTTCATCATAATCTGGTGAACACCTTCTCAGCGTACACAATGGATTATCCTTGGGGCAATATTAAAACATACAGTGCAAGTGACCTATTGAAATATAGATCAATGCGCAGACAATGGATTTTACCTGATCAGCAACTATTGGCAAAATTAAAAGGTATGGGTATTTTGAACTTTAGAGGCTGCAGATCTGGAAACAAAACATCCAAAAGTAATAAACCACAAAAGAAACAACTTGGTGTGAATATCTCAAACCTAGTATACCCAAAACGACAAAATGACCTAAGTAATTTCAGAGAAAATGTGACATGTTTAACATTTAATTGCCATTCAGTAGTCAACAAAGATGTACTAGTCGGACAATTGCTTCGTGATGAAAACATTGATTTTGCACTTTTGACGGAAGCGTGGTATTCAGATGACAAACAATCTCACTTTGAAACATCAGATTTAAACCAAAATGGCTATAAACTCAGTGTTGCAAATCGTAAAAATCGCGTTGGTGGCGGTATTGCTTTGACTTATAAAAGTACCGTCGATATGCGGAAAAAGGAATCCGGCGCGACCCAAACTTTCGAAGACGGAATATGGCAATTGATATTTAAAACCATTACCATAAATTGTGTAGGAATTGGCTACTCCTCTGCAATTTGTGAAAGACTTCTTTGAATTTATGGAAGACATTGTTTCAAAATATCAAAACCCTTGACAATGGGGGATTTTAATCTTCATATACACGACGACACCAGTGCTATTTCAGAATTTAATAACTGTTTGTGTGCTATGGGATTAGAACAACATGTACATTTCCCCACGCAAGTGTTTGGTCAAAGTCTCAATCTTGTGATCACAGAGGTCGCAAATGGTGTTGAGCTAGTCTCATGTGAACCTGGTCCATTTCTTTCAGGTCATCGTGTAGTGCAATTCGTCACAAAAGTGAAAAAATAGAACATTATCAGCAAATCCATCATATACAGAAACTTTAAAGATATTGATGGATCAGAATTTGCCAGTGATATTACCAGTATAAAAATTGAAAGTGAATCAGTTACTGAATATGTGGAACTTTTCGAATCCGAAATGAAAGTTATCGTCGATAAACATGCACCTGAAATTGAAAAAAAAACAGTTATTTGTCGAAAAGCGAAGCCATGGTTTACTGAGAGTATAAAACACTCAAAGAATATTCTACGCAAATCTGAGCGGATGTGGAGAAAACACAAAAATCCAAATGACTATGAATTCTTTAAATATGCATTGAATAAATACAATTATGAACTAAATCTTGAAAGGAAACGCAAACTTAGTCAGAAAGTGCTCGCATTCAAGGGAGACTCAAAGAAACTCTATAACTTCGTGACGATCTCACCGGCGGAAAAGTCCGAAAATCCAATGCCGACCGTTGACAATGAAAACAGTTTAGCTGATAATTTCGCAGATTTTTTCATGAACAAAATTGAGAAAATACGAAACAACCTTAAAAATCATAAGAACTATGAACCATTGCCGAAAGATGTACCAAAATTCCAGGAATTTGGAACCTTAAGTGAAAATGATGTGAAAAAAAAAATAATTCCATGCAAACAAAATCATGCGAAATTGATGTTTTGCCGACGAGAGTGTTGAAGTCATTTGTCACTGAACTGCTTCCCATCATTACCACAAATCTTTCGTCGTCACAAGGTGTCTTTCCACCAAATTGGAGACAGGCAATAAATAGACCTCTGTTGAAAAAACTTGGACTCGAACTAATTTTTTCTAACTACAGACCAGTGAGCAACCTACCATTTCTGTCGAAATTAATCTAAAAGGCAGCATTATTCTACCTTAACACATATGCAAATGTACACAATCTCCTTCCAACGAACCAATCAGCGTACCGACAACATCATTCGTGTGAATCAGCGTTACTTCGTCTTGTAAATGACATTCTTTCTGCCATAGAAAATCAAGAAGTAACTGCATTAATAGCATTGGACTTAAGTGCAGCTTTTGATACCGTCGATCATGACATCCTTCTCGGTGTTCCCAATCGTCAGTATGGTATCTGTGGAGTAGCACTCGACTGGTTAGACTCGTACCTGAGACCCAGAAGTTGTCGCGTAAGTGTGAACAATATAATGTCGTCAGCACGCGATCTTACATGCAGTGTCCCCCAAGGAGCTGCTTAGGGCTGTGGCTCTACCTCGTTTATTCAGGGACCATATTTGACATTGTTCCGCCTACCATCTCCGTGTACGGATTCGCCGACGATCATACTGCCAGCAAATGTTTCAAACTACACCCGCTCTCGAGGCCGAATCCATTGCGGAACTAGAAGAGTTCGCAACACAAGCAAATGATTGGATGAATAGTAATAAATTAAAAATGAATTCTTCAAAAACTGAACACATAATTTTCGAAAGTGCTCATCAGTTGCGTAAACTGTCTAAAGATGAAATTAACATTTGTGGTGATAAGATTAAACGACAAAATACAATCAGATATTTAGGGGCATATTTGGACGAAAATCTGACTTTCAAACATCACATCAAGATAAAGTGTCGAACAGCTATGTTGAGCTTTTTTCACATAAATTCCTCACACAGAAACTCTTCTGCTCTCACTCGTTATTTCTCTCTTAGACTATTGCAATGTGATTTTGTATGGTATTTCAAACTGTGATATTGCAAAACTACAACGAATTCAAAACATGTGTGCCAAACTAGTATTGAATCGAATGAAAAGTGACAGTTCTAAGCAGGCACTATACGATCTACACTGGATGCCCATTAAGGCCAGAATAAAATTCAAGATTCTTGTATACATGTACAACTGTCGCGTTGGAAATGCACCACCGTATTTGACTGACCTGCTAACAAATAAAGTTCAAAATCGTTCTCTGAGATCATCCTCATCTTCAGTTGTCAGTTATGAAGTGCCTTTTAATAAGTGGAAAACTTTCAGCGACAGAAGTTTCAGCATAATAGGCCCGAAACTCTGGAATGATCTTCCATTAAATATCAAACAATGCACATCAGTTGATAGTTTCAAGAAACACTTGAACACTCATTTCTTCAGAGACTATTTTAATCTTTTCTAGTCAAAGTCAGTAAAGTGTAGAAACACTAAGCAGTGAACTAAGAGACAATGTTTTTCTGCTCATTAACTCTGTGATAAATATCTGATCTAAAAAATTTTTTATTATCCAAGTAAATTGTTCATGGCTTTTATCATGTCCTTATTAATATAGCCATATTTTTTTAAAATTATTTTAAATAGCATTATTTTCTTTTACTTTTTGACAATATGTTTTAGATTTAGAATTAATTGTTTTTATCATTTTTAAACTACATCTATTTATTATTTTTAATGTTCTGATACAATATTGTCCAACTCCATTGAATATGTATTTTATGTAGAAATAGGCGTTTAAGCAAATGAAACAGTTTAAACAGTTTAGTTTAGATTCTTTACAAGTACTGTAGTTCATACCTCTGCATCCAAATCTAATGCATGCTTGTACTTAATTACGTTTTTTATTAATATCACACTGATTACTTTTTTCTTTGAAATATATGCCGCTAAATGTAAATATAACGTCGCAATAATTTTGGGGTTGTAAGGGGGTATAAAATAGAGTTAAATTTGCTTTCTTCTGCAGTCGTGATTCGACTCTTGAGAAACTCAGTATTCTCAGAAACTATAGTTAACAGATTTCCACACGCTGTAAACGTCTATTCCAGCAAATCAATGTTCTTATACATGTAATTAAATCCTTTTGTCCAAATTCGCTAGCCTTACTTTTTACATTTACTCAGAACTATGAGAAGTCAAGTACGACCTTACTATCAAATCAGTTATCATACGTTAAGGCTAACTGAATACAGTAAATGTTACAAAGAAATCAGTTTGCGCTTTAAATACTTTCATACTGCTTCTTTGCAATATTGTAATTTTGTTTCTACAGCAATTATGAAATGCAAATGAATTCTTTGATCTTAATTGTAGTTATTCGGCCACCTTGAATGCGTAAATGGTGCACACTAGTTGATACCATACCAGGTGAAAATGTAGAATTCCACAAAGATGTCTGGTATTCCAAATTACATTGAACTCCAGGGTCCTCTGAGTGCTCACAATTATGGACCTCCCACCCTGCATGGCGGCAGTTTTCTATAGAACTCTCTGTTCCATCACATTCAACATCGTCTAGTAAAATATCACCAGAACCCGCTCCATAACTTGCCGAAAGTCTAGCTCTGCCTCCTCTAAAATATAATAATACAATAATTAATTTTCATTACGTATTTGTGAGTACATATATTTTTAACTCATATCATTTTACACAATAAAAAATGTGTTTCATCGTTACAGCGGCAATTAGTTATCGTAAATATTATTGATTTAGCAGCGAAGCAATATAAGCGTCGATGCAAGTTGGTAATTGAGAAACTTTTAAATGAATTTAACCATCTTTAATTAAGTTTATCAACACCACTAACAATATCCTTTCATTCAAAAGATGTAATGTGGTTTACTTGTTATATCCTAACATGCGGCAGATTACTGTGGCATCATTATCATCCCATCCGTCATCACAAACTGTGCCCCTTACACCATTGTGAATTATTTCCACTCGTCCTGTGGTTTGAGAATCACCATTTACTAACTCTATTTGAATACCTGAAATTAAATTTTTCTATGCACATTACAATTTAACGTGTGTTTGAGCATCTGTTTTTTTTTTACCAATGATATTGTAATAAATTTTTTTGTCTTAGACAAATGAGCAGAAATTCTTTACTTACAATTTTTTTGTTAAACAACTGTAGTCACACAGTACAGTGACCGGTTGCGTGGAATCTGTTTAAGTGACAGTTACGAGTGGACTGGGACTAGTATAGTTTATAGGTTCCTTCGAGCTAATAATTACTTGGTGGTATGAGGAGATATCTTTATGGATACCCATTATGAGAAATGTTTACTCAAAGGAGAAAAAAGCTTTTCTGTTATCGCTTTACCTGAGTCGTTACATTGTGAAAAGATAACTTTTCGTTGTTATTTATACATAAAAATGTTCAATTATTTTTATTACTTCAATGTTTAACAAAAATATTGTTGGATTTTATATAAAGTTTGGTTAAAATTCCAAATGATCTTCGATCGTTGAAGCGTCAATAAAGTAATGATGGGTGCCACAAGATATAATATTTATTGATATATTTTTATTTTATTAATAATAACATAATTTGACTATTCCCCGAGTGCAATTTTGTTTTATAAAAACTATTTATTAAAATGCATTTTAAAAAATATAATACTTTCACTCAAAACATATTTCTACAGAAATACGGATAAATTTAACACGTTAGCAAAAGAAATTACGCTATACTTAAATATGTGTTTATTAATATTTCTAAGTAAAGATTTGAGCTATAATAAAATAGTTATTCCGCGTCCTTTACTACAATAGAACGGTCTATAACGTACTTATTGCCTAATTGCTTTAATTAAATAATTTTACATATTAATTTTTTTGGACAGTTAGGGAAAAAAACTATTTTAAAAATAAGAGACAATAAACACAATAAAGTGAAATATAATAAAATATAGAAAATAAATAAATAATTCAAAGTAGGAAAATTAAAAAAAAATTATAAAAACATCAACAAAAACTTTTTTATACCAAGGCCTGCGCGTAATGAGCAAGAGAGGCCGCAACCAAATAATCATAGTGGAAATAGATTTGTCAAGCCGCCGCCAGCTAGAGAACTGAGATAGCCAGCAGCATGTAAGGGACGTGCCATGGCATCGGCGCGATCGTCTACTCTTATCGAATACTGCAGATGGGATCTTTAACGTGCCAGCTGAATACTGTACACGAGGCGCCATTTTTACGTTTCATCTAACAGACGAAAAAAAATTACAAATTTGTATTTACACGTATATATACATTACCCTAGCCTTAAATAATTAATTTTAATTTGAAAATAATAAAATGACTCAATCATACACATTGGAATGTGAATTTGTGAATTAGTATTATATTTGTTGTTAGTTTTCGCTAGTTGGTGTGTTTTATGTACAATATTTTTGCTAAAAACAATATGTAAAGGGATTGTTCAGAAGTAGGTATCCACCCGACAAATCTCTTGGTTTGTTACATTTTATAGGGATTGGGTATTTATGAATTTTGTCCTTTAGTAGCAGCCCGAGACAAAGCTCTTGGCTTACTCTATCGAGGATTTGACTTAAGTTTGTATTCCGAAGTAGGCACCCTCCCGAGACGATGCTCTTGCCATATCCTATTTCGGTTTAATTTTCAACGAGTTTTTTGGTCTATACATTTAAAATGTGAATAACACACTAAAGATTAAAAAAAATTAAAACCTACTTACTGACACAGAATAATTGCATGAATTTTAACTGAATAATATGTATCGTATCGTTCTATCTACAGTCAATTCTGTGATTTCGTGTAATCTCGTTGCGGCCTCGCGGCTAACAAGGAAATCGTACCTACTTAACTGAAGACTTAGCGAGTGTCCATACCGTTAGTAATACTGGTCCCATCTTAAACAAACCTGTCATAAGAATTCCTTATATTTCCCTTTGCCTACAAATAAACTTTTGTCGCCAACATAAATCATTTTATTTACAATAAAATATATATATGACCTTTAGATATCTAGCCATTATGAGGTTGGGAGATCATTATTATTATCATAACTTATTGATACGGGTCAATTCCAATTTAATGATGTATAAAATGTATCTGGCCGCTTGTAAGTTATCAGTGGACATTATTTTGTGAATAGATACAACTCTGTATATAATTTAAATGATTTAAGCATTAAATTTTTTTTTTGTGTTTACGAACAGTAATCGGCTTTGTTGTAAGATGTTGAAGTGTAAATATGAAATAACTATATTTTAACATGACAAATAGAGCTACCTTATATGTCGAGTTTTAAAAGTATAAATATCTCAAACACAAACTTATCTGACATTAAAAAAAATAGTGAAAAAACATAGTTAACTTAACCTGAAATAATTATTTATTGTTGCATTTCAAAATGCTGGTAAATTTATTGATCTTTATTACCATCAGGATAAATATCTCGTTAGTCCACAATGAGCTCGATAGATTGATTACTGTAGTCGATAGGTGAGATATCAAGCTCCATGGATTGTCGGTGTGATCCTTTCCAGTAATATAATATGTGATAGATTGTTCGTATGGTCCATACCTGAGATATCAAGCGTGATATATTGTTGGTATAGTCCATACCAGAGATATCAAGCGTCATAGATTGTTAGTATGGTCCATACCCGAGATATGCGCGAAAGATTGTTGGTGTTGTTTATACCAGAGATATCAATGTGATAGGCTGTTGGTATGGTTCATACCCGAGATATCAAAGTGATAGGTTGTTGGTATGGTCCATACCCGAGATATCAAGGAGATACGTTGTTAGTAAGGTCCATACAGAAATATGCGTGACAGATTGTTGGTATAGTCCATACACGAGATATCAAGGTAATAGGTTGTTGGTATGGTCTATACATGAGATATGTAGGGAAGTTTGTTGGTATGGTCCATACACGAGATTTCAAGGTGATAGTTTGTTGGTAAGGTCCATACAGAATATGCGTAATAGATTGTTGGTATGGTTCATAACCGTGATATCAAGGTGACAGATTGTTGGTATAGTCCATACACGGGATATCAAGGTAATATATTGTTAGTATGTACTATACATGAGATATGTAGGAAAGATTGTTGGTATGGTCCAAACACGAGATTTTAAGGTGATAGTTTGTTGGTACGGTTCCTACCCGAGATATGCGTGATATGAAAATTATCAGCTTATATTGATTTAAAAAATAACGTCCAAAGCTGATAAGTTTTAAGTTACAAATTAATTATTTTTATGTCAATTTAATTAATTGAGTTCGAGGCTCACGAACAGAGTGGCAGAGTGTTCTCTACTCCAATCTTAATTGTCAAGGATTGCCAGTTTTCCTACCGCAGGTCGGGGGTTTTCTCTGGGTACTCCGGCTTCCTCCCGCAATAAAAACTAGACGCCATGATATAGCTAAACATTGCTGAAAACGGCGTTAAACATCATTCAAGCAAACAAACAAACATATTTATCCTAAAGAGACATAATTCTCGATAAAATTCTTTTATACACCTTGTTGATTGTTCTTAATTGGTTGAAAATTGAGGAATCATCAACCTGGGAAGCGGTAATCGGTGAATCGGCAAATTGGGAATCAGCAAACTGGAATGCACCCAAGTGATTTGGAACAATTGCCAAAAATGTGGTAGGGTTAAGCATTTTTTGGCATATTATCCACACTAAATTAGTAGAAAATATTACTTAAAAGTGTCATATGCACTTGGTGTCGGGATATTTGTTGGTGTTGAATAAAATGTCAGTAAATGAGTTTCTAACATTTGGTAAACCAGTCTAACATGTCCCGTTGCGAAATGTTGTTCTGAAAAATCATCAATTTCACTTTAATTATACTACCAAAAAATTAATCATTTTTCTAAGAACACATACTTGTTGCCAAACAAGTTAATACACATTATAAACTCATGTATTAACTATTTATTCAATAAAACAACTCTGACCTCTAATTCTGTGAAAAGTATGAATGGTTAAAATCGGTTGAAAAGTGGCCCGAGTCAAAACTAACTAAATAAAACCGATGATAACAAAGCACAAAGGACTACGAGCAGTTATTGACATGCCCAGACCTCAATTAAACTATCAACAGATTACAACTTGTCGAACAGACAATTAATTTTTGCCCCTCCCGTTAGGGGTTAAATACCATGACATCAAACAATTATATGAGAAAATCATAGCCCACGTCTCACTTTAATAGTGTGCATATTTGATGAATAGGTAGCATGTTTCTTATCTCTCTTTATCAATCTTAAAACGGGGTAAGCTTAAAATATAAACAGAATGCTTAACTGACCCATGCACTATTATAGCCCTTTCATATGCAGTGCATAAACAAATGTCAGAAAGATATTGGCATCGTCAGTACCCAGGGACATGTACAAGTCGAGTTACATGCGCTTGCGAATTATGCTTGGTCGGTTTTTGTTATAATAACAACGTACTTAACAATGCCGCTCTCCGTAATCCTTCTTTAACATTCTTAAACGCGTCAAAGGTTTCAACAAAAAGTGGCAACAGTGCTTTTTAGAGGCCTTTACATATAAAAAAGATGCAAAAGACCTTCCATAAACTTTCTCTCAAATTTTTAATAAACAGCCATGCTGTAATCTGGGACTAGTATAACTTGATTTATAGGTTCCTGCTTTAATGTACTCGAAATGATTAAAATGATGAAATAACCGATGTGATCTGATTGTCACAAATGCATGTGAAGAGTTCCAAAAAATATAGTGCTTAAATAATATGTGCAATTTCCGACCGAATCGCAATGTCAGCGGAGAAAATAAAAATAGAATGCAAGTGAACAACTTTAATTTTTATTCCTATTTCGACCAAATAGTGGTCGGTCAGACCTGTTAACTATGTCCTTATTGCATTCTTAGTTTTTAGACTTATGTCCATCTCATGAGCTTCATCTATTGCGACAGCGTAATAACTGTCCCTAGACATGGATACAGCAAAACACCCAGAGTGAAAATGCTGTATCACTGATTGAGTAGTATGTGAGTAGGCCTGAAAAATAATATCAAATCATACGTATTTAATTGTGCCTGTCAAATGCAGTGAACAACAGGACAATTTCTTCAAAGAAGCATTCAAATCCCCGTCTCTACTAGCAACATATAATCCTAAGTAGGACATAAGTCTTCATGTATAAAATTGTGCCAAAATCTGAACGTTTCACTTTTTCTGCATAAAAAGTGTTACGCCACTGAGACAATTCTACTTTTACATCTTGCAACAATACTGCAAACCTATATCTATATTCCCAGACAGAATCCCATACAGACGAGTCAAGTTTGTCATCTTGATTCTGATTACAGTCAACGTCTGTAAGGATGATATTTTGAAAAATTTTGCAAATTATTTCTTCAAAATCATCCTGAAACTTCCTAGAAGCAGAATTTGACGTTATAAAACAATTAATCTGGTACCTGAACATACATACATGTATACATGTATAAAAAGTCTATGAGTCACCAAAAACCAAGTGCAAGCAACCAACACCTTCAAAGTAGATCCATGTTGATACATTGTGGCAAGTTCTTTAAGCCCAGCATCGTAGTAAATCTTGATAAAATTAGGCTTACAGATTCTCCAGAATCTGCCAGTCTCCAGGATAAGCAAAAACCCAATATAGTGCAATGCCATGCTAAGATGTGAGATTAATCAAAATATCATATGATTTTCCATCTCCAACTAGAACTAAATACTGAATGCGAGAACCGACTTTGAAGTCATCATATTTAAAGTCAACTCAATAGTAACCTTCGAATCATTTGTTTCATCTAAAAACTGCAATAGTGTAGAAATCTCTGTATTGTCTCAGTTTTAAGACCATATATAACAATATAACCTGTAAAGACGATTTAACAAAACCACAAGTAGATAAATCTTAAAAATTCTAATCCAGGAACATGTCTCACTCTCAGATTCAGCACAGTCATCAAATGACAGTCTACTAAACCTATTCTCTTTAACTGTTATAGGTTTACCGATACTATCATTAAGTTCCTTTAAAGCTTTGAAGAAATCTGATTGAATTGACCTTCAACCAGATTTTTTGCTACTTGAAACTTCATGTCCACAATTATCAATTATAGGTTTACCGATACTATCATTAAGTTCCTTTAAAGCTTTGAAGAAATCTGATTGAATTGGCCTTCAACCAGATTTTTTGCTACTTGAAACTTGATGCCCACAATTATCTGAAAGTTGCTCAAAATCTGGTACCCTAACTTTATGTAAATAACTCAAACTTCATTTTAGCATTCGCACAAACCACTTAATGTCATGCTTTATACTGTGTATGTTGTCATTATCTGCTTAAAATATCTAATTCTGAATAAATTCTACTCACATCATCACACATAGTTGAGTATAAAGACTGAAGTAACAGGAGAATAAGATAAAAAGTCATCAACAGCTTTTTTTGCTAAGACCATTAGAAAACAATATCGATCAACTGATTTAAGAACAATTAAATCAAAATGTTCTTGACTCTCAATGAAAAATGTGTCTGAATCACAAATACAACATCTATTCTCAAAACAAACTTCCTGTACTGTCTATAATGCTGCGAGCATAATGACACCTGCACACCCAGTGGAGAATCAGTAACACATTAAACATTGTTGAAAGATGTCTGAAACTGAAGTGGATCAACATAAGTGGATATAGTTGGTCCACTTTTACACTGATGTGTAGGCAAAATATAGCAATAACTGGTATTTGTGTCAGTACTAAACATTTCATCCTGCAAATTACTGGCACAAATATCTGATTTTACGCTGCGACGTTTAGATGCTGTTTTACATGTGGTATCATCACATTGTATTACCATGTCACACTTTCTACATATAAAGTCTTGGTAAGATGAGAATATGGAAAGTAATAAAACTCTGGGTTTTTGTGTTGCTACTGACATAAATGAAAACACCTCTTAGTAGTATCATGTTGACAGCTTATTTTACAGTGGTTCGGTTCTCTATCACTATGTGCTATGCTACAATTAGTGTTTTGTGGCATAGTTTATGTTAAAATACAAATCAAAGTGTCTAATTAAATATACATTCTAAAGAAAGATATGCGTATGTTATACACGCTAATAGAAACACGTGGTCCTGGAACTCGGCAAGAGGGTCACCTACAATGAAATTTTGTTCATTGTTTTTTCAAATGCGTATATTTGATGATGCAAAAGTAAAATGAACAATATAAGGTTTCAAGTAAACACTTAGAATCGGTCTAAATGACAATTTTCGTAGAATAAACTCTCGTTTTTTTTGTCGAACATTGATACACACCTCTCTCAAAGTCCTCTTGATCAACAAACTCGAGGCTTGTTACGAGGAAAAGTGACAAATTTTAACTTATATAACGCGAACAATTATTGGTCAAGTAACAAAAAGTGTCAACTCTTACTTTTGAATAATTTTGTAAACAAACGACCCACGCCATGTTTACATAAAAAATCGACGACTTTTAATCATCGATCGTAGGTAATCTGTTGATTAAATCTCTGTCGCATACATGCAGTCATGCATCAAAATATACCTTTGATCGATTTATGTATTACTTATAAATTGTTAAATTTAATTTTACGATTTAATTTAAGAAAAACTTTACCTCGCCAATTTCTTTTGACCTAGACAATATTAAACAGCCATGCTTTTTATTGAACTCGGAAATTTTAGAATTTTGCAAATTTAGCTTACCAAGTAAAAATGCAGAATACCAATCATGTGTCGCTGATGTCTGAGATTCCTGTCTACATCTAACTCCAGCAGCATCTGAGTGTCCACAATTATGGACCCCCCACCCTGCATGGCGGCAGTCTTTTATAGAACTCTCTATGCCGTCACATTGAACATCGTCCAATAAAATTTTACCAGAACTTTGTTCGTAAATTGCCCCTGCCACAGCTGTGCCTCCTCTAAAATTCAATACTACTGCATTTTAATCCTCATTACGTATTTGTCAGTGCATTTTAAAATCTTCTTTCAAATATAAGAGAAATTTTTTCAAGTATACTACGTCAATACATGTAACTCATCGCGAAAAAAATTATCAGAGAAGCATGCATGCATCGATGCAAGTTGGTAAGAAATCTTAAATGAATTCAACAATCTTTAACTAAGGTTTTCAACATCAATAACGACATCCTTTAATCAAAAGATATATCATTTGGCTCACTTGTTATATCCTAACATGCGGCAGATAACTGTGGCATCATTGTCGTCCCATTTGTCATCACAAACTGATCCCCTAACACCATTACGAATTATTTCCACTCGTCCTGTTGATTGATCATTACCATTTACCAACACGATGTGAATATCTGAAATTAAATTCGTGTAAGCACAACAAAAATACAACATTTATTTGTCCGTCTGCTCTTTATGGATTTTTAAAAATATATATTTTTTTTAATTTAAAAACTAACTGAACAAAAAGTGTTAAAATACAACTTTGATTTTTAAACAACAAGGATTTACACAACGCAGCGATAGTTTGCTGGCGCTGTAATTCAAAGTAACAAACAAAGAAAGCACACTAGAAATATCTTGATACACTAACATTATGAGTAAAGTTGACTAAGCAAGGTGGAGAAAAATCTTATTGATGACCGATTTGCGTTAGTAACTGACTCGAGGTAAGTGGAGAATGAAATCTATGGATTACCATTATGAGGGTTTTAACTCAGCCGTAAACGTAGAAAGAAATTTTTATGGATGACCATTGAGAGATTGACTCAGAAATAAGTGGAGAAAAAAATATTTTTTGATGACCAATATGAGAGATTTGACTCTGCGGTAATTGTAGAAAGAATTTTTTATTGATGATCATTGAAAGATTGACTCAGTAAGTAGAGAAAGAAATCTTCATCGACGACCATTACATTATAAGAGATCTGACTCAGAGGTAAGTCGACGACTTTTAATCATCGATCGTAGGTAATCTGTTGATTAAATCTCTATCGCATACATGCAGTCGTGCATCAAAATATACCCTTGATCGATTTATGTATTACTTATAAATTGTTAAATTTAATTTTACGATTTAATTTAAGAAAAACTTTACCTCGCCAATTTCTTTTGACCTAGACAATATTAAACAGCCATGCTTTTTATTGAACTCGGAAATTTTAGAATTTTGCAAATTTAGCTTACCAAGTAAAAATGCAGAATACCAATCATGTGTCGCTGATGTCTGAGATTCCTGTCTACATCTAACTCCAGCAGCATCTGAGTGTCCACAATTATGGACCCCCCACCCTGCATGGCGGCAGTCTTTTATAGAACTCTCTATGCCGTCACATTGAACATCGTCCAATAAAATTTTACCAGAACTTTGTTCGTAAATTGCCCCTGCCACAGCTGTGCCTCCTCTAAAATTCAATACTACTGCATTTTAATCCTCATTACGTATTTGTCAGTGCATTTTAAAATCTTCTTTCAAATGTAAGAGAAATTTTTTCAAGTATACTACGTCAATACATGTAACTCATCGCGAAAAAAATTATCAGAGAAGCATGCATGCATCGATGCAAGTTGGTAAGAAATCTTAAATGAATTCAACAATCTTTAACTAAGGTTTTCAACATCAATAACGACATCCTTTAATCAAAAGATATATCATTTGGCTCACTTGTTATATCCTAACATGCGGCAGATAACTGTGGCATCATTGTCGTCCCATTTGTCATCACAAACTGATCCCCTAACACCATTACGAATTATTTCCACTCGTCCTGTTGATTGATCATTACCATTTACCAACACGATGTGAATATCTGAAATTAAATTCGTGTAAGCACAACAAAAATACAACATTTATTTGTCCGTCTGCTCTTTATGGATTTTTAAAAAATCTATATTTTTTTTAATTTAAAAACTAACTGAACAAAAAGTGTAAAATACAACTTTGATTTTTAAACAACAAGGATTTACACAACGCAGCGATAGTTTGCTGGCGCTGTAATTCAAAGTAACAAACAAAGAAAGCACACTAGAAATATCTTGATACACTAACATTATGAGTAAAGTTGACTAAGCAAGGTGGAGAAAAATCTTATTGATGACCGATTTGCGTTAGTAACTGACTCGAGGTAAGTGGAGAATGAAATCTATGGATTACCATTATGAGGGTTTTAACTCAGCCGTAAACGTAGAAAGAAATTTTTATGGATGACCATTGAGAGATTGACTCAGAAATAAGTGGAGAAAGAAATATTTTTTGATGACCAATATGAGAGATTTGACTCTGCGGTAATTGTAGAAAGAATTTTTTATTGATGATCATTGAAAGATTGACTCAGTAAGTAGAGAAAGAAATCTTCATCGACGACCATTACATTATAAGAGATCTGACTCAGAGGTAAGTGATGAAAGAAATCTTTATGGATGACCATTTAAAAATTGCCTCAGTAAGTGAGAAAGAAATCGATATGGATGGTTCTGACTTAGCGGTAAGTGGAGAAACAAATATTTGTGGATGGGAGATTTGGCTCGGCGGTAATTGGAGAAAAACATTTTTGTGGATGACTATTGAGAGATTGACTCAGCAATAAGTTGAGAAAGAAAGCTTTTTTGATGATCAATATGAAATATTTACCTCGTCGATAATTGTAGAGTAAGACTCAGTAAGTGGAAAAAGTAATCTTAATGGATGACCATTATATTATAAGAGATCTGACTTACCCGTAATTGGTGAAAAAATTCTTTATGGATGACCATCGAACGATTGACTCGGTAAGTGGAGAAGGAAACCTTCATGGATGACCATTATAAGAGATTTGACTCAGCGGTAAGTGGAGAAAAAAATCTTAATTTGTTCCCCTAACAAATTTAAACTCAAAACAAATCTATAATAATATAGATAAATCTACTCCTACAAGATTTACTAAATGTGAAAAAAATAATAGAATTTAGTTACCGCTCAGAAGCACGTTTTAAACGAAAATGCATGTTTAATTTTATTTTCAAGTTTCTTGAGGACAATAAATTGAAAACGCTGGAAATTTCTACACTACATTCTACCATGTAGCGAATTACTATATAAATGGCACATTACTGACAACCCTTATTGTAATCAGTGCCTTCAAGTTGACAATTATCATCATTTTTTCCTTAGTTGTACACATTTAAATGTATTTTTAGAAAAATTTAAAGAACTGCTCAAACATTGTTTTCGGTTATAAAATTGAGGAAAATGAATATTTTTCTATAAACTATCTCCTTACATTGTTTATTTTTGTAATACCCAAAACTTTCTATTTATAAAATCAAAGGTCAAAGATTTTGTATATTTTCTAAGTTTTTAAATATGAATTGATGAAAAAACAAGAGATAGTATTGTATAAAATGATGTTTTGCAAGGAAGCACAACATAATTTGGAAATCTATTTTTGATATATGAATTTTAATCAGGTTGCATCGTGTTGTGTGTACTGTGTATATGTTTTTATAACCCCCCAATTTGGTTTGGGGGGAGTATATAGGAATCACCCTGTCTGTCTTTCTGTCTGTCTGTCCGTCTGTCTGTCCGTCTGTCTACATCCCTTGTAAGCGCAACGCCTCCTAAACCGCTTAATGAAATTCAATGAAACTTAGCATAAAGGAAGTACATTATATGTAGATGTGCATGAATGATTTTTATTGACCTAGGATATCATTAAGGGGAGATGATTTGACTTGAAAGCGAAGCGGGAGGTACCCTTTTTGAGCGTGCTCACAGTCCACACTTGTTTCATCCTTGTTTTATATTTAAGTATCGATACGGATAATTATGAAGAAATTAATAAATACTTACCTTATAGCTGTAAATACACGTGTGATCAATACACACATAACGGTTTTTCGTCACTGTAGATGAACAATCTTAAACAGTATAGCAAACAAAATTTAAATCTGAATGAACTTGATCATTATCCCGAGACAAAAAAAATATTAAAATGAAGAACACGTTTTGTGTAAAATTTTAATTTTTACAACTAATCACTTAACAATTTTCCCTGGTTGTTTAGCAAATGTACGCAGGGATACACGGAGGAAGCTGTAAACCGTGTAAATTGTTATACAGCAAGAAATGTGCAATAAAATGTTTTAAGTGTTAAAAAAGAAATCTTTATTAATTACCATTAAGAGATGACTCACTAAATGGACAAAAAATCTTCATCGAGGCCATCTACAGATTTGACTCAATGGTAAGTAGAGAAAGAAATCTTTATGTAAAACCATTGATAGATTTGACTCAACGGTTAGTGAAGAAAGAAATCTTATGGATGACCATTGAGAGATTTGTCTCAACGGTAATTGCGGAAAAAATCCTCATAGATAAATATTATGAGAGATTAGACTCAACGGTAATTGCGTAAAAAAATCCTCATGGATAAATATTATGAGAGATTTGACTCCACGGCAATTGGAGAAAGAAATCTTTATGGATGACCATTGAGAGATTTGACTCAACGGTGAGTGGAGAAAGAAATATTTATGGATGACCACTAATTGATTTGATTCAACAGTAAGTGTATAAAAAAAAGATTAAGGATGCGGAGCAAGGTTTATGCAATTTCATTACTTTTTGACGATCGCATTGCAATCTACAAGCCGACTCATATTCCGAAGGTAACAGCATTTTGATTGGTCAATTGTTTTAAGTTGGGAGAAAATTATACAATTTTTTTTTATCCTGTTGAGTTAAATTAATAAAATAAATTGAAAGTTTTCTATTTTTTTCAAATTTGGCCAGCTTGCTGAGCTTTATTTACGACAAAACTATGTAGCTTCCGGTACGGTCAACGTCGAACACGTTCTTACAGTTACATCGCCGTCATGTAACGTGCTAGTGAAAATCATCTAACTTATAACTACATTTAGCCATAAGAAGATGGACAAAAGACTAACACTAAGGTATATCTATGAAAATACTTAAGTTGTGTTGCCAGCGTTATTGTAGGTATTTATGTTTGCCTTTAACGTTCAAATGTAGTAAGGAATGATAATCATACTCATGCTTTTAACTCATTAACCTTCCTGACTAATCCGTTTTCATTCAAAATTGTCATTGATTCAAACCTCTATAGTAATATCAGTTTATGTAGAATAAGTGTTGACAATGTCCTGCATGTTAGACTGCATTAATGCCACCCCCCCCCCAATACAAAAAACCCACAAACACAATAAAAAAGAAACTAACTTAAATTAAAACAGTCTACATTATTTCTAAAATTGTGATGTTCTAACTTGAAAAGAACCAGACTTGTTGTTGACCAAAAAGATCTTTACTAGTCGTACCTATTTGTTACAAAACATTTGGACTCGTACAGTCAGTGTAACGTATAAGTTAACGAAACGCACGATATACGAACGATGTACGCACGATGCACGATGCACGTATGGCATATCGTATCGTCCAACGTTTCGTATATCGCATGGTATATCGTAAGATGCATCGTTACCTATACCGTCAATATATGGTGTAATGATTATTCTTGGTATAAATGGTTTATTTTTCAGTGTTTCACTTCAGTATTGAAGGCATTTACTAGTTTTCCTAGATTCATAATAATTTAAAAGGTACTAACTGATAACGAAGCACAATTTGCGTAAATTTAGCATTCATATATAACGCTATGTAGTTTGTTATGGAACTTCATTGATCAATAAAATTACTGTGACCTCTGTTTTAAATAAATTTAAAAAAATTACTTAAACCTTATCTTCATTTCTTAATAAAAGCGTTTACAGTCATACGAAAGAAAAAGCCGACAAATTTATACAATCCCGTCTATATGTTATAACATGTGTATGCGCCAATCATTTAATTCATATACACTCTAGATCTTAAACAAGGGCGTTTCTGTAGCAGGAACTTCTATACATTTCATCAAGCTCCTACCTTACTAAAATGCGCCAGTCATTTACAAATAGTAACATTGTTTTCTAAAAAAAACTTTTTAAAACCTTTTCTGTCGCCGTATGTGTACCTGAAAATTGTCTATTTTTTTGCTGAGGGTAAATTGATTGAACAAAAATCTTAATTCCCTATCATTAAATGTGTACTTTGTTTATATGCAAATTAAAATATTCAAAAGTCTCGAATATAAGTTAAAATATTGCTTGGTGGACGACAAGCAATCCACCAATCAATCAATCAATCAATCAATCAAATAATCATATATTCAGATGTAATAGTATATTCTTTAAACTATATTTTTATTTCAATAATATTACTGACACCTCTCTTACTATATTTACAAACGCGTTTTATTTTACAGTGCTAAGTGGTAAAACTACAAAATTGTTGTCATTATTTTGTTTTTAGATAAAATTATTTTGTTTTCTTATCTACATCTAATGATTGTTTATATAGTATGTATTAGGTGGTAAATAAGTGTGCGTACCCGCAGGAAGTTACCAATCGTAAAGAATGACACATTTGTATATTAAATGACAGGCACGGGGGTGAGGTAACTAAGGATACTTTTAGGTACAGGTCTGCGGACGGAGATTTGAAAATCCATCTTTATTCATATATTTTTGGACGTTATAAAACGGGACCTAATCATATATTGAATTATTAAATCAGACCTATTCACATATTTTATAACTGCACATCCCCATTGACAAAAAGTCCATTCACTACCAAAATGATCAAGTGATATTGATGGAACACTTTGTAAAGTCACTGTGATGTACATCGGCTTAAGATGTAAACTGAGGCATGGATATATTTAGATAATTTACAACTCTCCTATGATATATTTTAATGAATAATGCTACATTTTCATATATTTTGGAGAGGTAAAAAGTGACCCCATCGGGCCGCACATCCGTATTACCCTATATATACCCAGTTACCCCCCCCCCCCCATCGTGATGACAGGTAAGTTTGCGCGGCGATCATCCAAGACAAAGATTTATATTTATCAACTTTATAAAGTAATTCATCCATTTGCAGATATGAATTTAAAGTAAGTGTCTTTAACTAGACGTTCTTTCGTCCCTGTTGTAAATGTCGGAAAACTGTATGTATAGGCTTGTGAAGGTTAATTTTTCTGTCTTGTCCAAAGTATACCAAACTAGTTTTAAAATTGAACTCTTTAATCTTTACATAGGACGACAGAGAGAATCACCGACCCTGGACAAGTTCCTGACAAACATGAATTCAAATCGAGTGCACCAATTGTTTTCACCGTGCAATGGCACGCACGAAACAATGCGTAAACATTTATAACATAGAGAATTAAGTAAGATAACATCTCAGCTAATCAATCAACCTTAAAAAAATAACAGTAATGAACTGTGATTTAAGTGAGACGAAAATTAATTTTTTTAAAGATTGTAATTAGCTCTGAATCAACAAAACTCAATACATATTTCCAAACAATTGTAATTGCCACAATGTCTTTTAACAGTTTAACGCGTTGTCAATAAACTTAGAACTCAAAATATTTGCACTAAATTTAACCACGAGTAAAGATTTTTGTTATCTGAAAAATAATTTGATTTCTTGTTTTAAGTTATAAGCCACTTTCAGCATTTGTCAGCAAGTGGGGGGTGTCTAATTTTTAATAGAGAAGGAATCGCGAGAACCTGGTGGAAGCCCCGCACTTTTTGGCAAGGAAGGACGGATGAAGTCGAGCACACACTTTTTAGTTAGTTTAGTTAGTTGCACAGTATTTGAATATTTCTTCAAAGCACTTTAATAATATTAGACTATAGATGCATTTTGTATTCCATCCATAGGTTTTTTTTATAAATTTCAATATAAAATAAAATTTTAAAAATAAGCAAGAGACGCGTGATGCACTATAAAGTTAGTTGAAAATACGAAAACGTAATTTTATTGTAATGATTGTTACTATGTATACAACTTGTTCTTTATTTTATGTATACGTGTCATTTACGTGTAGCTACCTGGGGTGCAAAGGTGCTCTAGTAAGAGACGCTAATTGTTAATATGTTTATTGCAATCACCACCGGTAATTGGGGATAACATGTTCCTTTAAAGTGATTGTATTACTGAGTAATTTTTATGAAAACTTGATATCTTTTGATAATTACCCTAATTTCGAAGTAACGATGTCATACGTCCAGCATCAAATTTAGTTAATGAAAAGGTGACGATACATGTATTTTTTAGATATATCGTAAACTATCTGTTAGTGAAGACAAAGAAAAACATCTTTATTGCCGGTATCTATATTTCATCGTTTTGATAACATGTTATTAGACATACATGTACGAGTAAAAATTGTGGATAAATGATGTAAGTTCGAATAAATACAACAAGTTGTCGTTTAATTAAAACTAACATTGGTAATTATGAAAAAAATCCTTATTTTTTAACAAACATAATATACTAGTACGCTTGTTTCATGCGTATGCAAAACCGGCGTTCCTGCATATATATACAAATACTCATCCATTAGAAAGAAAAAAATCAAATATTACTTATAAAAAGGTATAAATCAATTTCAAATAGTAGTGTCTTGTACATGCAATTACGTACAAAAGCTACATTAATGTAACTCCTTTGAACATTGTTTTATCTCGGCAGAGCTACATTACTGTATAGCTATTGAACAGAAGTGAAGCAGTTACTGTTTTTTATCTGTAGCATCTGCTATAAATATTTTATTCATAATTTATCAATGCATTTATTTAATTAAAAAAACGGTATCATATCTTCTGTTCAGTGTACTTGTTTATTACTTGTATCATTTAAGTGCATATATAAACTACACATAAATGGACATGTTCCTTACGCTACGACAATGTCGGTGAAATAGCTCATGAGATAGCTTGTGTTCTATTCTTTTAAACTATATCGACTTTAAAAATAAAAATTGTTTGCATGTTCCGATGTATTCGTATCGACTATCTATTTATTTATTTTAAAATCGTTAACTTATATGTTTCTGGGACTGTAGTGTATGATGGATTTTTTGTCAAATATTAGAATAATGCTTAATTAGCATCCTAAGCTTAAATTTATACCAACACAAAATCAGAGTTTTGGCATTGCAAAATGGCAAACGCACAAGTAAAAGCAAAACTTATTCCACATACAGAGACAGAGACTTCAGCAAGGACAGATAGACATGTATCACTACACTGATACAGCATCACACTTATTAAAGCTAGATTTTATTATATATTCTAGTGATGTACTTTGTATATTATAGTGGTAAAATATATACCATTATGCAAATTACTTTATCTAATGAAATTCATTAACACATTAAAACAGCATTTTGTCCTTTATTAGAAAAGTTACAATTTCATATTACTTTTTACATACTTTACCTCTACAATTTGAATTATTATTAAATTCAGGTCCTAAATTCAGACATTTCATATGTCACACAACCCAAGCTGTAAAAGACAGTTCCCTGTTTTTAATTACATTTGATCTCATTTATCCAACTTTAAAATGTGTGTACTTGTACAGGAAATCATTGTAAAAGCTGTTGCTTGAAAATTAATTTGGATATTAATTAGAATTCATGTCATCTTTTCCATAGTGGACTTTGCCACCGAAGATACAGCTTATATAACATTAATGATGTATTGTACATTTTGTGGAACAAAAGAGACACATTCAATGCATAAGTAATAAAAACAAAATTGACTTGATTTGAAATTGGAGCAATTCTAGAGCAAGTGAGTTTTTCAATAATAAAAAAATATCTTAATATTGTGTTTTTTATAAAAAATTTTAACATTAATATTCTTCATTTGACTCCGTAGCCATAAGATAATTTGTAATACATGTTAAATTTACAACTATATTATTTCTAATTTTAATGTCATAGTGAACTGGTATTTTTTATCATGTATACAGCACAGATAAGTATTATTTATGGTGTGCAGTTTGCAATACACTTTTCATTTTTAAGTAACATCTTTCAATTATGGTAATGTGAAAGTAAGTGGTATTAAAGAAAGTTTATGCTAGCCGTGTTCCAGTTCTTAATAAAGCTTTCAGAGACCTAGTTACACAATTGTTTATACCAGAAGAGTCTATTTGCTATAACTGAAAATGCCTGTTAATACTATAACACTGTATTTAAAAGAACATAGTGGAAATTAGTTCAATTTGATACATTGCACAAACACATAACATGACATCCCTTTTCTATTCTGTTCAGATTGTGAATAAATATTAATATTTGTCACCTGTCACCTGAAAATCACCTGTCAATGCACATTCATTTTGAATGCATATGCAGTTATTACTTAAATTTTTATAAATTTGCATTAACAAATACAATAGTGTGTTGTAACCTTTTCATTTTATAATCTTGTAGGGTCTTTGGATAATGGTTTAGAAGGAAGTTGTTTACAAAGTGGAAAGAGGGGGTGGGGTTTACAGCATTGGACATTTTTTTCTGACTGGAACACATTTTGTAAAAACAACAGATATAAATAATTATAACACTAGATTTAGTGCACACAATTTTTATGTACCAGCTGTAAATGGGCATTCAGCATGCATTCCTTGTTATCATGCCATCAAAGATTGGAATGGCTTTTCTTGTGGATATAAAGAAAATAAAAAGTTCACATGCATTTCATACATTTCAAAGTTAAGATTTTCTCTGAAAAATGTTAAGTAATTTTTAATGATATTTATACAATATTATTAATTGATAATTTTGCTGTATTTCAATTTGTCCAAAGCCTACCACATGATATTTTGTACTTTGGCGGATTGACTGATTTATTGCGGATTGACTTTTGCGGATTACACGGTTACAAAAAATAGAACATAAAATTCCAAAAATTGTGTGATGTTTCGCAATCACCTAATCATATTTTACATCCGGTTATCAAACCATATCCTGGAACAAAACAAAAGGTTTGCACCTTTAAAAAAGAATGAGATAGACATTTTGTTTTTATTTTTTTTATTTATATTTTTATTTTTTATGTGACAAATTAAAATACAGCAAAATTATCAATTAATAATATAAAAAATACAGCCTTTCTCTTAATCAATACAAGTTATATATATCGACATCGGTCGATATACATCTCTCAGCCGATATAAACTTGTATTGACTGCGAAAATGGCTGTATTTGTATAATATAGTTAAATTATAGAATGGGTATTTTTTATATTTTAAGATTAAGTTATTTTTTCGCATGACGACCCCATTGGAAATATTAAGTCTCTAAGGCTTTTTTAACTGTACTTGTTCTAAGGGCTAAATTTTATGGGTAAAAATATACATTATATTCCTACTATAATAAGAGGTAGTAAAACATCCATTTCATGCCAGTCAGAATTTATCGGTACTAACAAAGTGAAGTAATTGACCTAATGAAAATTTGTAAGTTTATTAAATTATATTATTATGAGTTGACTCCAGGCCAACTATATATATTTACTGTAATGGTGTTTTGCTTCTATTTCAATAATTACTCAGCTATATGTATACAGATAAAGTTTCTATTATGTACTGTTAAATAATGGATGCTATCTTCCTAGTATGAAGACAAAAAAATTTTTGAAGCATGCAAAACCTCCACCCCACCCATCCTTCTTGAAAAAAAGGTTGAGGCAGAAAATCTGGTGATATTTTTTAGGGGTGTACCATCCTCCAAAGTCAGTGGTTCTTATTCCACGTTTAATCCGAGTGATAGACGGAGCGATTGTGGAATCAGAACACCTGACTTCGGAGAATGGGGTTGTCCATCTTCTTCTTTATTAATTTCATTATTTGGAATATTCCTTGGCTGGAGATTTTATTTTTGAAAAAAATACTCTAATCTCGTCAGTACGAAAGTTGTCTTTTTTCCTTTTCTAGTATTTTGACATATTCACTCTGTATACATGCCGATGTTAATTCGGCGTCATCTTTACGTTTAAATATAGATGTTGATGTCATGGCAAAATCAATAAAATAATACATGACATGTACGATCAAAAACTGCCGTGACTTGTGAATAATAAACATAAATTGTATATACATATTAGGATTTCTCGTTTTCTAGATATTCAAATAAATACCACAACAAGAGAGAAAGACGTACGTTTAATGGGCTTTTTGTAATGAAATTTGTGTAATATATGCAAATCATGTCGATATCTGTTGTAAACAAAACAAATAATTTTTCTATTAGGTAAGATATGGGCATGTTGTGGCACTTAGTTAACAGATAACAATTATTTCCAAGTGAAGACAGTTTAATTGTCTATTAGAATTGACCGTAATCTACCGCTCTTCTGCTTTAAATGTACTTGGTTAAAATAAAATGCTTTGGTCACGTGACTACTTTCTCTTTACTTTCTAATATTTGGCTAAAGGCTATAAAACAAGAATGTATTGTTTATTGCCAGAAGAAAAACAATGGATGATTTTTCAACTGTTTTGTACAAAGTATTATCTGAAAGATCGGCTTATATTACAACATGCAACATGCAATTTAGGTATCTTTAAAATATTACCTCGAGAAATTTGAGTCAGCGGTAAGTGGAGAAAGACAACTGCATGGATGACCATTGAGAAATTTTACTCATCGGTAAGTGGGAAAGAAATCCTCATGGATAAATATTATGAGAGATTTGAATACCAAAAAAATGATTTGTCTCTAAGGATGACCATTGAGAGATTTGACTCAGGGGTAAGTGACATGAGTGACCAATTTATAAATATATTTCATAGAACTGACTAAAATAAAGTGTAACATAATAGGTTGGACCAGAACATCATGTAATAATCATATGCCTATTTTGGCAACAGCCCTAAACAATATAATTTTGTTACTGTAAAAACGCGGAGTATTATAGTGTGATATAGGTGTAGCTTTAAGTATCTAATAATTTGGAAATTAACTTGAAGCATTGACAAACATATACTGTGGTTTAATTTTTATTAGTGGAGTACCAATTTTCGTCGTTTTCGTGGGTAGGACAAACCACGAAATTAAGAATTCAACGAATAATAAGGTCTAGACAATCTACAAGGATATTTTTTATCAATCCTTGTTTTCGATTGGGATTGTGATCTTGCATTATAAACATTTGTATGTGTTTATAATACTAAACAGAATTTAAATTGATTTAAAGCATCTTTGTTTGTTTTAAATGTGTATTCCCGTTAGTAATGAAATTACTTTCTGTTGTGCCTTTTCATTGAAAAGTGTTGATTTATACAAAAACACTAAAATCATTATCTTAATTGAAGTCATGATTAATAAAGTAGTTTGTTTACACCCTCTATACTGATTTCTATCTTTAAATGTCACTAATTATATTGTTAAATTTCTTGCCAAATCTTCCACAGGGAATTTATAACATCTGTACTGTGAATTATTTTTTATCTAAATTGGTTTTAAAAAAATGACATTTTAATTCATTCTGTTAATTATTTATGCGATTACTAAACAACATCTGTTTCATCTTTTTTACTCTGCGCTTTTTTAAAACAAAAATTGTAAATTGGAAATGTACAGAGCTACACTGTATATGAATAACCAAACATTAACGGCATTTATGTCATTTTTTATTGTTTTATTTTTTTTTTCGATGCCACGAAATGTCTTTTTTCCTTAAACCACGAAAATGATTTCCACGAAAATAAATAAATCCACAGTAATCGTTAATTTCATGTCTATTTTTGAGTAGAGTATTAATTGAACACTGTTGTAATATTCTTTTGCACATCGAGGGATGTTCTGTTATGTCAGTAATATTTTATTTTGTTCTGTCTAATTCAAACATATATTGTTAAATAGTAGTTAAATATTAAACTGTACATCCTTGTCAAGATAGCTGTTGTGTATTGTGTACAAAATTGTATACTTAAACGTGTGTTTTTAACAATCGTGTTTTACAATAGTGTTGTAATTTCTTGTCATATTGCCATTAATACATGGTTTAATCGTTTTATCATTTTAGTCGGTCTGTCAAGATTTTTCAGTGAATAGAAATTTTTACTTGTAACGTTAAAACGTCGTTATTCAAAAAGACTTTACACACTGGTTCGTAATATTTCTTAGTGTTTTATCATGTAATCATTTGTATAATATCATACTTTTTCCGAATCATTTTCTTAAATGGAATTAAGAGCATACCAAATATCTTTATATAATACATTGCTGTCAATGGTAATAGATGCCGCTAAATGTAAATATGGCGTCGCTATAAGTTTTGGGTTGTAAGGGGGTATAGGTAGGGTTAAATTTGCTGTTATGCAGTCGTGATTCGACTCTTGAGAAACTCAGTATTCTCAAAAACTATAGTTCACAGATGTCCACACGCTGTAAGCGTCTATTCCAGCAAATCAATGTTCCTATAATTAAATCCTTTTTGTCCAAATTCGGCTAGACTTACTTTTTACATTTACTTAGTACTACGAGAAGTCAAGTACGACCATAATATCAAATCAGTAATCTTACGTAATTAAATATATCAAATGTTTCAAAGAAATCAGTTTGCGCTTTAATGTTATTTTCATACTGCTTCTTTGCAATATATTAATTTTGTTTGTACAGCAATTATGCAATGCAAATGAATTCTTTACTCTTAATTGTAGTTATTCGGCCACCTTGAATTCGTAAATGGTGCACAATAATTGATACCTTACCAGGTGAAAATGTAGAATTCCACAAAGATGTCTGGTATTACAGGTTACATTGAACTCCAGCGTCCTCTGAGTGATCACAATTATGACCCCCCCACGCTGCATGGCGGCAGTTTTCTATAGAAATCTCTGTTCCATTACACTCAACATCGTCTAGTAAAATATCCCCAGAACCATCTCCATAACTTGCCGAAAGTCTAGCTCTGCCTCCCCTAAAATATAATAAAACAATATTTAATTCTAATTACCTATTTGTGAGTTCATATATTTTAACTCAATTTTTTTACATATGAAAATTTGTTTCAAAGTACAGCGGAAATTAGTAATTGTAAATATAATTGATTTAGCAGCGAAGCAATGTAAGCGTTGATGCAAGTTGGTAAGAAACATTTAAATGAATTTAACCATCTTGAATTACGTTTATCAACACCACTAACAATATCTTTTCATTAAAAAGATGTAATGGGGTTTACTTGTTATATCCTAACATGCGGCAGACAACTGTGGCATCGTTATCATCCCAAAAATCATCGCAAACTGTGCCCCTTACACCATTGCGAATTATTTCCACTCGTCCTGTGGTTTGAGAATTACCATTTACCAACCTAATTTCAATACCTGAAATTAAAATTTTTCTATGGCTGATACAATTGAACATTTTTTGAGCATCCGTTTTTTACGAATAATTTTGTAATAAATGTGTGTCTTTGACAAATAAGCAGAAATTGTTTACTTAAACATGGTTAAACAACAGGAAGTAACACGGTACAGTGATCGCTTGCTTGCAATTTTTTTACCGTTACGAGTGGACTGGAACAAATATAATTTATAGGTTCCTGCTAGTTTACTTGGTGGTATGAGGAGATAGCATCTTTATGAATAACCATAATGAAAAATGTAAACTCAACGGAGGAAAGCTTTTCTGTCATCTCTGTACATGAATGTACAAAAAGAATTATTTGTATTTTCCGTAACAACTTTATCAATTGTAATCAACCTGGTCACGTTCGGTGAATGGTCCTTTACTAAGATCATGTTTTTGTTCTCGTCGGATATTAAACAATTTTTGAAGAGCATGCTGTAAATGGCTACTCGATATAGTAAGTTGTCAGACTGGCCGTATTATAACCTGGCAGCACCGAACGAGAAAACCGCCCCTATCCAACATACGGTGATGAGATGTGGAGCTTTGGAAACCATCACAATACTGGTGGACTTCACAAAGTTTGTTCGAAAATTCAAAATGGCTGCAATCTTAGGAAATCTTTAACATAGGACCTATTAATTTTAGTAATGTTTCACTATCCACCACCACAAAGCAGGGTACGGGACAAAAATGTCGGGCTCCCAACCCGGTCGTAAGCCTTCGTAAGCGTTTTTATGACATTTATAATAATTGTTAACATCAACAATATTTTGAAAAAATCAGCACCGATTGATTGTATTTTGTCCCTTAGAATTGTAAATTATACGGAAAATTGTCTTATTAGCAAACTCACGGATCAATTTCTTGTATGATTTATGTGAAATATCAATCAAATGTTTATATCAACAATATTTGGGAGTGATATTCTGAAATTAGCATAGGCCAATAATTTTTGTTGGAGTAATGCCTTCCTTTAGAATGTTGAATAAAATGGAAAATATTGTGGTAAGCGTTCATACGGAAATATATCTTGATTTTTGTGAAGTTACATCAAATACTATATATATCACTACTATCTTGAACAAGTTCGCAAATCAGCATATTCTTTGGAATTGTTAATTAAATGTGAAACTGTTTTTGTGTCACATTTTTTATGAAGCTTACATAAGTTTTCTAATCAACATCGAAGATAAGAAAGGTGAAGTGAATGAACAGCATAAACAAAGTTATATTAGGTCTTTCTATACGTCTACTTTTAAATAAAAATTACTAACAAATTTGAAAGCGGCGCTTTTATATCACAGTGTAACTTTAATGCTGTTTATTATCTGATAAAATCCGCTGTTGTAAAAAGCAGTATTTAGGCGACATGCAAAATTACCGCTTAATTTTCACCTGTATAAGTAGTAATACTTTAACCCCACTTTTATCCAACTTAAACTATACTGATTTTCTAAGTAGAAAAAAGCGAGACTACAGGCAACCTGATTGAATCCAACTGATTATTCTCAATTTTATTAGAAACCTACTTAATCACTGCTGATTTATCTTTTTTCCAACAGAAAATACATTAAACCGTTACAAGAAATACTGTTTCCATACTGATTTAAATCTGTTGTTTTAAATATAAACTAAACTACGGTTATAAACAACTGAAAAAACTTTATAAAATATTTACATTGTTTGTTGTTGTTTGTTTTACAGTTATTTAGTGACTATCAAATGAAAAACATATGATTTTATTTCAATCAAACTGCTTTTTAGCTTCACATATTAACAATTTACTATTGAAAAGCAGAAATAGTGCACAACTGTCTAAATATGCAGTTTGAGTATTTGTTATCTTATAAAATGTTTGGAATTATTAATTAATACTTCAAGTGAAGATTAAAGTGTTCAATCAAAATAGTGAAGGAGAACACTAATATAACACATGACAAAATTTAATATGACTGTACGGCCTAAGAACACCATTATATTCAAAATATAAATAAAAATCATGCAATGATGAATATTATAACTTAAATATAAAATATTTTCAAGCATTTTTAAAAATAAAGTAGAAATCATACAAAAAAACACATTCATAATATAAACAAAAATGCTAGGTACATTATACTGCACATCTAATCATTGTTCTGCCTAGATTTTTTATATGAGTGGTAAATTTCACTCAAATGTTCAATTTTTGTGAGAGACATTATTAAAAGGTAAGTACATTTTTCAGAGCGATATAAAACAACAGTAAACTACTGAAATAGACTGTCAAAATATACATAATTGCACAAGATTGTGGGTGTACTTTTAAACAATTGTATTTTTTTGCAGTGTGTTTTCTTGTCCTCCACTTTGTTACTTGTTAGGTTGCGTTAATGGCTTACTTAATTTTACTTAAATTGTAACCTCATATCACAATTGAGTAAATTTAATTAATGCATTCAAGGAAGTAAACTCGAATTTCAGCAATGAAACAGTTCAAAACAAGTCAATTATTATCAGCAAAGGATTAAACTTGCAAAGTATGAAAAACAGTTTTTATATCGATTAAAACATATGTGCTCCATTAACACATTAGCACTAAATTTTATATGATCTTTTAATATCTTATTTAGAAACACCTTTTTTGTTGCAAAATATATTCGATTTTGAACTTGAAACTGCAAGATAAATTATTTCACAAAACATGGATCCAAATACTTCAGATTTATTGGTAAATTACACTATCAACCTACCACATCCCTGTTCATCTTCGCCATGTTGACAATCCGTCTCATTATCACATTTCCAGTGAGAAGGTATACAGCTACGATCATTGCAGGTAAAATGATCTTGACCACAATTTTCCGATACTTGAAATATAAAATTCAAGTATTGAAATAATAATTTATTTAAAAGAACTGTAAATCCTAAAAAGAAATAGTCTAATTTGAGAGATTGTTCTGAACTTGATATGAAGAAAGCAACTGACAACAGTGTGCAGATAATTTTGAAAAACCCACTCGATAAGAATATTTTTTACGGAGGAATTTAGCTTTTCGTATAAGCAACTATAAGCCCACTCTTGTTTAAAATCTACAAACTGGTCTCATTGTTCATGAAGCATGCCACACTCTAAACATGCTACACAGTATAGTTCATGGTCAAGCTTTCCATATTTGAACCTGACAACACCCCCTACACTCCACAACAGGCCACTTGGGATGCACTGAGCTGCTCAGTGAAGGGAGTCCTGGAAACCCTCACAGTACCAAGCACATGTCATTATAAGGATAAGAAACTGAAATTTTATAGAATTCACCAGGCCAATACATTAATACATTGCCTTATGATTTTGCTCTCATTTTGTTCATGTTGTGTAAACTAGACAGTGACTTAAGCTGGTAACAGGACAGTGACAGTATTGGACGTAAATATATATATTGTTTGAATTTTTGATTCAGTCAACGCCTGATGAAGCTCTTTGGTAGAGCGAAATATTGCGTTCTATATATATTATTTGTACATAGTAGTGTTGTTATAATTATTTTTATTAGACAACTAATTTATATATATATATATAATTCGTCTAAAGAAATAGTCAACAATTGTTCGTACGGGATGTTGGATCGTTACGGTAGATAACGATGCTGTACAGACTAAAATAATAATATATTCGTTTAAAAATATGTACAACAAAATCTAGATACATAATTAAAGCGAAAACAAAGTTTTACACTTTAAAAAAATGCACAAATATTTCGCCTGACCAACAGGCTTCGTCAGTGTTTTTACAACGAATGACAATAACAGGTAAAAAGGTTTTGTCGTTATACGTATGTGATGTATACTATATCTAGTAATTAACGAAAAAATGTTTTTTGTTAGTGCTATTACAAGTATGTACATGTATTTAAATATGAAGCACTATTTATACGGTTACAATCAATATATATACAAAAAAGCAGTTTTAAAATAAATAAAACGACACGTAATTCACAATGAATATTCGGAGACCATGGTTGTATCTGGTCTAAGGTCCTATAATTTTTCATTAATTCCCTTCGGAAATGATGTTCCCAATGTTTTTATCCAAAAACTTTCTTTCTCTTTTCTCTGTTTGTCTGTCCACCTTGGGTTATGGTCTATTAGGGTCACCCTGAGTTTATTAAAAATTTCAGCTATTGCAGTGCCGTGCGTACGTAGGTGCCTATTAAGGGGTAAGTTTGGTTTGCATCTTGTGTCGCTTCTGTGCCCGTTCATTCGTTTGCTGAATCGTTGCACAGACTCACCAACATACTGGAGATTGCATATACCACACTGTAAAAGGTATATGATGTTCTCACTTTTGCAATTCAAATTGACTTGGACGTCAAATTGTTTGCCATTTGATGTGCTAGTGAAGTGTTGGGTGTGTTGTATGTGATCACATGTCATACAACGACCGTCACCACAGATGCAGCATTGCCCCGATTGGCGGCTACGTGACGACATTTCTGCTCGGACTAACTGATCTTTTAAACTTTTGGGTTTTTTAAAGGCCATTACAGGAGGTTCTGGAAATATTTTTGAAAGTTGATGATGTTTTTCAATTGTTGTCCATCGTTCGCGGATAGTACGTGCGATGTCTTTAAAAGCTGGGTGGTATGTTAGGACAAACGGGACTCTATTGTTACATATGTAGTTTTCTTTTCTCTGAACTGCAGGAGCTGGTCCCTACTGATGTTGTTGGCTTTATTAAAACCTATTGATATGTTTTTGTTATTGTATCCTCTCTGCTTTAGATGGCATCGAAGCTCTCCAAGACGCTGTTTAGTTTTAGCCTCCGTAGAACAGATGCGTTTAACTCGCAGAGCTTGGCTGTAAGGAATACTTTTGCTGCAATGTTTAGGATGGCAGCTGTTTGGTGAGAGGTACTGATGTTTATCTGTGGGTTTACAGTACAGATCGGTTGACATAATTCCATCTATTACGGTGGTAGTGGTATCTAAGAATGAGATTTTAGATGTGGACATTTCATGTGTGAATTTGATAGAAGGATGTATACTGTTAGCGTGGTCAAAGAACTGTTTAAGGTTTTCCTCGCTTTCAATCCATTTCATGTCAACATCATCAATGAACCTAAACCATGAGAGTGGATGGTGGAGAGAAGAGTTTAGAAGTTGTTTCTCGAGTTTTCCCATAAAGATGTTGGCATAGGATGGTGCCATTTTGGTTCCCATGGCTGTTCCGTTAATTTGTAAATAGTGCTCCCCATTAAACGTAAAATTGTTATGTTTTAATACAAGTTCAAGTAGTTGAATTAGGCACTCAGTGGGGGGATCTAAAATCCATAAGGAGAATAACCCCGGTAGACCCATAGTTTCTGCCAACGGACATCCTACAGAGAAAATATCAGAGTTTATAGATTTCCACTTAAGACCACACGTAGAAACTTTACCATCTTACATAAAAGACACAACCGACTACCTGCGTAAAATGGAATCCATGAATCCACTTCCACCGGACACAATCCTCGTCTCCATGGATGTAACATCATTGTACACCAATATACCACACGACGACGGCATAACAGCATGCAAGGAGGTCTGGGAACAACGCGACATCAAAGATCCCCCCACTGAGTGCCTAATTCAACTACTTGAAC